>BQKN01000040.1:297425-307529 GCA_022839385.1 Asparagus kiusianus
TGTAAGTATATCGTTTTCTATCATGCATGAGGATTACAAATTGTATAGTCATTGGTATCATGCATGTTTTATATGCTATATATGTAGATTGTCATCATCAAAAAAGATAAGATTGTTAGGTCTCATGTTTATGAGCCTATAGTCTAATCTAGTTTTGATGATTAACAAATAATTCTTAACATCGTTTGTCGAGTCTTTGCATTTAATTATTAGGTATCCTACACAAAGATCCTCTGTTGGAGGTTAGTTAGAATTGAGCTTAACGATGACATTCAAATGAGGTTGGAAGAAAATCGAAATGAAGTTGTCGCAATTCAAGTCAAGATTCATCATCGCTTCATCTGCAACCAAAACAAGCAAATTGAAGATCTATTACTTGGGTATAGTAGTTTAGGTTTATACTTTATGTGTTATGCTTAAAAGCTCAATTCTTATACGCACACGTTATTTCTCGTAGTATGAGTTGTTTTGAGAAAATAACGTATATTTGGATTATTGACTAAGTTAGTTTTACATCATTTCTAAGTCCATTAATCCATTCAAAAGGTTTCTAAAACTTAGTTGAAATCGTTTTGTCAAAATCAAATGTTTAAACGAACTCGTATTTTTGAGATTTTGCAAAATGACCAGTTTTCACAAACGAAAAATGATACTTGAAAATTTTCTTTTCTAACATGTTTGTTTTCATCAAAATAAACATTTCTCCAAGTTTCATAATTTTTGGAATTTATTTATTATTTTTAAACACACTTTGAAAATCAAGTTTACTGTTCAAATATGTGATGTGCACGTTTTTTGGTCGACCGACTGTTCAAACCAGTCAACCGATAAACTGCTCTACGTTTTTAATTTTGTTTCTGTTCAATCGACCGATCTTTATTAGTCGACCGAACAGTGTTTTCAGTTGACCGATATCCTTATCAGTCGGCTGTGAACAATGTCATCGGTCGACCGATGCAACACATCAGTCGACCGGCCAGAGCTAGTTTCCAGCGTCTGAATTTTCAGACTTAGCAGTCGATCAATCTGTTCGATCAGTCGATCGATTACGGTCATTTTGGGCGTCGATCAATAACGGTCATTTTAGGCTGTAACGACTAGTTTTTGGCTGATTGTTTTGGTTTCTTTGGAGAGGCTATAAATAGCCCTCTTGATTCATTTGGTTTATAAAGAAAGTATACAAAAGAGTTTTATCAAGTGTTTAAACGAACATGTGAAGAGAGTTTCACAAAGAGGATTTCATTTTCATCTTTGAGGAGTTTTACCTCAAATCTTCATCCCTCTTTGTTTAGAGAAGTTTTTCTAAACTCATTTATCTAGCTTTTACATTTTGATTCTCATATATATATTTGCTAGATTAATTTGAGTTTAATTTCATTATTACTTATTGTTTTCACACATAATCACTTGAGCTTAAGTATTTCACATATAGTATATTTTGGTTGTAGGGTTGATTCATTGAGTGAGCTTTCAATTTCGTTCTCATTTGTATTAGAGAACAAATCTCATATTTGCACTTACCTTGAGAGAACACGTTGTAATACACAAAGACACTTAGAGGAGTGATTGGGAGAGACCGTGGTCAATTTCAAGAGGAGTGGTTTGGTTGTAAAAGCCTAGGGCTTGGTTGTAAAAGCCTAGGGAGAGGTAGTAATTCCAAGCACTTGAGGAATGTGACACGTGTAGGCCAACACTTAGAGGAGTGTATTGTGGGATTGATAACGTGTGGATTGTAAAAGTTTTCGGTGAGCTCTGAAACCAATTGTGTAGTGATTTTGAAATAGTGGAGAATCTTTTCGAGGTGAGGAGCGGAGACGTAGGTCGAGGGTTGACCGAACTCATGCTAAGAACGGATTGTTTATCCTTGCATATATCTCATTATACATCATATTGCTAGGATATTAGTTAATAAGTTTTAATTTGGCATCAATATCAGAGTTGATTAGCAATTATCCTATTCACCTTCCACTCTAGGGTACTTTAAAAATAAATATTACCTCGATTTTTGGAGCTCAGTTTTAGAGGTCATGTCTCTTGTTAAGATTAAGGCTTTTGTTTTTCAAGCTGTAAGAAGGGACTAAATCAAATCCAATACTGCAAAGCAAGGAAAAAACATGAAAGCTATGGTAAGTAAATGCCTACACAAACATACACATAGACGTGAAGGATGTCATAAAGAGCAGGCCATCATCTTTTCTGCTGCTTCTACCAGCTAATTCTAGACTTTCATTGACTTTCTATCGAAGTAACTCACATATCGCCCTCATCAATATTTTAAAATGACAGCAACAGATGGCGGCATGCTGCTGAGTGACAATCAATAACATTTAGTGTGACATTACTCACATGGAAGAATAAAAAATGAAAAGGAACAGAAAGGAGAAAAAGAAGGAATCACAAAAGCAGCTTAACAAAGTAACTAAGTTCATGTGGGAAGATCCTCTATAGAATTGAAAGTCGTTTTCTATTTCACTAGAGGCTTCTTCTATGGTAAAATCAAGATTTGGACAAGATATCAGCCATACAAATAGTAATCATATGCTTCATTTTGATGGTGAACGAATTCAGAAGAGGTGAATGAATTCAGATGGAAACAATGTTATAGAAAAACGTTATGGCATATCTTCTTTCTTTTTCCATCTCATGAAAAGGTTCTGTCCATGTGGGAAGATCCTCAAAAGAATTGGCAGTCATTTGTTATTTCATTAGAGGCTTTTACTATGGCAAAATTTATATTTGAAGTTTTGAACAAGGTATCAGCTAACAAATAGTCATCATATGCTTCATTCTGATGGTGAATGAGTTCAGAAAACGTGAACGATTTCGGAAATAACAACATAGAAAAAACTTATGGCATATCTTCTTTCCTTTTCATCTCAGGAAAGGATCTGGTAACTACCCATCTTACTATTCTAGTTACTTGGCTTTCTACGAAAGAAAGCTACGTGGCAACAATTCCAATAAATCCTAGGAACAACTAAAGTGCATCTTTTTCAAGAAAAATGATACAAATAATCAAGGAACATATATATTTGTGTGTGTGTGTGTGTGTGTCTGGCTGTGTACCCACGCATTTTTAAGATACTAAGAATAAATACTTGCCTTGCAGTTCATTTGCTGAGTGCTTCCATGTGGTTGATTACAGAATTTCCTTCCCTGATACTCCACATAAACCGTGTGCTGACATGATAAGAAACTGGGGATTAGAAGAATGCAAGGAACATGAAGGGTAGTGCTAAAATAGCAAGGTAGGCAGTTTGGAAGCCTAACAAAGAGGACGGCATGCATTTGATGCTGTTTCAATACCATGAGGCATGCTGCAGAGATAAGGTGCAAGACATGAAAGCAACAGGATGCAGGAAATTATTATTGTTATTAAATCCATTAATGAGTTGGACATTCATTACATGCTGCTGGGGACACTTAAATGGGATGGAAATTTAGACATTTGTGTGATAAAACCATCCACCTGTTCTTATACCTTGTTCTTTTCTCACAGTTTGATAAGCATCTTAAAGAACAAGGACAGCAGATTTGAACTAGTATGTTATATGTGTCCACTAGCAACATGTCAGCAATACTGGAGAGCAATTCATACACTAAATGTTCGGAAGACAAAGAACAACTTTGTCCTTGCAATCATGCCAGTATGTGCCCTATTTCATTGAGGCTGTGACATATCAGAAAAACCTACTAGTTGAACAGGGGGAATTAATCACCTAACCGTTACGGTGTGTTGAAGTGAATGTGCAGTAATAATCCTTCCACCATACGAAAAATGAAAGTCAAAAAATAATAACAACAAAGCCCTTATCCCAAAATTTTGGGATCGGCTAAATCGTTAGGATTCATTTCATAGAAGCCTCACTAGGTTTTATGCTAGCTATTCGCTACGATAATAACAACAACAAAGCCGTTATTCCAAAATTTTAGGATTGGGTAAATCTTTAGGATTCATTTTGTAGAGGCCTCACTAGGTTTCATGCTGGTTATTGGCTACCTAATGTGACCCTCCTCTTTATATTGACTTGAACCGGGGTCGCTATGATCAAAGGTCCCTTCACTACTCAAAACTCTGAAGATGTGATAAGTTTGAGGCTCATAAGTTTATACTCTAATACCTATACACATTTAGATTCTCCACAAGACTCTGCATACGAGAGAAGGAAACCGCCTTATGCATATGAAATTTGAGGTGTTGAAATTGGAATTTGTGCATTCTTCCTCTGCTATAACCCGTTAGTATTTGATTAGTGAAAATCTCTGCTCTTTTGTTGTGGATGTGGGTCAGTCACTGAACTGTGTGTGTGGGTGTGTGCGTCACCTCTTCTTGTCTTATTAATTCTGTATTCATGATTGATTGTTTTTCTAAGTGATTATCATAACATTCTTTATGTAGAATTACATGATTAGAACTAAAGTATACAATCATTGTTGTCCTTATGACTGTTCAGGCTGTCAACTAGGTGATTCTACTTAAGGCCTGAATTTTCAGGCGAACTTGGTCTTTGAACCTGTGGCCAGATTAATTCCAGACAAACCCCAGTTATAAGCAAAACATGGTCCTACAATATGTACATACATATACGTAGAGATTAATGGGTTTATCAGCTGTTAGGAAAGTATTCCTTTCATGGCAGTAAAAGTCCAGTTTCACCATTCAATTAGATGATCAATATCATTCTTCTTGATCTCCATACCTACACCAAAAAATGTGGTGATTTACTTACTTTTTATCTATAGATTTTGAGGCCATCAGATGGAAGGAAAAAGGTTCCGTTTTTTTTTTTTTTTTTTTTTTTTTTTTTTTGTGCGTGTGTGCGCGCGTTTGAGATCAGGAAAATCAACATAAATATTTTTCCAACATAAAGGAATTGTATGCCAGCTCCGGCTGGAAGATAGAGAAAGGAGAAGATTCAGTAATTTTTAGATTTTTAGCATAACAATACTTTAATCTTCAAGTAGATTTAGACACAAACAAACTATCACAAGTAGGTTACATCAATGAGTTTGGCCATACAAATAACTTCTCCAATTATTTATATTATGATCTAAACAACTAAAAACCCATTAAGCACCAATATTTGTTTGGTCTCCAAACTTCTAGCCTAGCATATAAATGTACTTATTGTATGTATATATACTTATAAACTTATATATATGTAAGTAGAGGAATACGGATATGATTGGTACCACGCACCAGATTTGGTGCTTGGTAGTGATCTATACTTCACATCCGCTCATTTGATATGTGGATAATTAAGACGGGACCATCCTTAAATGGGCATCATTAAATGTGTACATGAGAAACTTCCACGTCACTACCAAACACCAAATTTGTGTTTGATACGAAGTACATTCATTTTTCTCACACAAGTATATATATGTACATATACACATACACATATACAAATACACATATACATATATATTACTTATGTATACTTGTGTGTGTGTACACACATATATATTACTTATGTATGCATATATACATATATATTATATATCCATGTACTTATACAGAAATAATTTTATATTCTAACATCGCCCTAAGGTTGAGACCCGCTTTTATGGGCCGAAACCAAAATTCAAGCAGTGGCATCATTGTTTTAGATCCACTTTAAATTTGTGGCCACTGGATTTTTGAACCATGGTTTTTCTGATACCATGTCAAAGGACTCTTCCACACTACACCAAAACTCCAACTTTGTGGTGGGGGTGCAGTGTTCACTTTGTGTCTGCTTGATACATAGGTAATTCTTTCAATCAAAGCAGATGAGCCACATGGAGTGGATCTTAATATGATGGGTCCGAAATGAGAAAAACTGGCTTGAATTGGAATTTGCAAATTCTTCCCAAAGAGGCATAGACACATGTGCACTGCAAAAACATGTCACATAGGGGAGGGGGGAAGGATCTCTACATCCATTTTCACTCTCTTCTTAGGTATATATAGCTTTAAAGCTATTTTTTCTAGAGAAAAATTCTTCCTAAATACGCATGCAAACCTAACATCACTGTGAAAATCTTTAGCCTGTTAGGTAATCCACATTAATCATGCAAAGATAAGACACAACAATATGTATTGGACCTATTTTACTTATACGTAGCACAGTAGGACTAAACACCCTAATCATCACAAACCTGTCCTGAGTCTCCTGACCCAAGAAAGAAAAGAAAAGAAAAGAAATGGACACCTTTTTAGACATGGCAAAACCATCTAGGCTGCATCTTAAAACACCATGCACCATATTTCAGGGTGGCTTCGCTAGTCCAAACAAGTATTCTAGCAAATAACTGCTTGAGATGCTAGCCTCGAAAATCAGTATAACATAAGAACAAGCATGGATAATAAATATTTCAAATACAATATACAATATTAGTTCGTATGTACCACAAAATCATACCAACCATTGTCAATAAAGAAAATAGCATCTTGCACACATTTTCACAGTGATTAACAACACAAGCAGAAAATGCAATTTTCCATGGGTGTGTAATAAATCGACTCTCCATTATCATCGATGCTTAACAATAGAGAGAGATTTTTCCCTGTGTAGCATGCCAAATGAATGTCTGAAGGATGTGTTCCTAGTTCTGCTTGATTTGTATAATTTGTTCAGTTTCTTAATATTAATATATGGAACATTTTCATATACACATGTACCATTGTATTATTGCTGCACCATATCTGAATTTATAGGAATTGTATTATCTGTTATGTCGTATCTTTTTTGGTGCATGTACAAATTGAAATTTATATATGATACATTCATACACAATTTTAGTCATAACCTTGAAATGTCTATGTCCTAGTTAAAATTTCCATAGCGTCTGTATCGTATTGTAAGTAGAAGGCAGCACGATAATATCCAGAAAAAAAAATATTAACAAAAGGGAACATTAATAATTGAAAAATGGATTGACAAAAGGGAACAAAATAAAAAACAGAAGAAAATCTATACAAGCAACTAAAGAATAAAGCTAGAGGATGCTGACATTGCACCCATGCCTATATTCAACCATAGGCACTCTACAAAACCAGATTCAAAGAAGTAATTGATACCTTTTACCCCAAAAAACACATTTATGTGTTTGCTTGAAAAGATCTCTGGGTAATCCATTTCTGTGCAAAAACCATCAATTATGACACGGATTTCTGCCACTCCCATCCACTACGAGCTTTAGATGAATCTTGGTGCCATGAGTAATTCATTCCACACAGATAATCTGCAGGATTATCCTTAGGGCTTTCTTCATTTGGAGGATTTTCAATGACATCCCATCCAGTAGGTCGGATCTTGGTTGATTGATCATTGTTGTAAGTAGTCGGACTTGCATCGTCATCACCCCATCCAGTAGGTTGAATTTGGATAGAGTGATCAGTGGCATAAACTGTACGATCTTGATCTTCTTCATCACCCCAGCCAGTGACAGGAACAGTATCAGTTGTGAAAAGAAAAGAATCCCAAAGGATACCCTTTTCCCCTTCAGAATCCTCAGAGACTGGTGGCTGTTTATATAAATCCTCGATGAGCTCAGGATCAACAGCAGCATTATAGTCGACGATATCAGTATATTTGTCTGGATCAGGCAAAGGAACAGGGCAAGGGAGATAATTGATGGATGCCCAATAACGAGCTTTTGCATTATGGAAAGCCTCTTCGCCTTCGGAATCGTTCCACTCAACAATTTTAGGGTACATGTACATCAGCTTTTTTGTCTCGCACAGTTTCTTCCATGGGATTGAACAGACATAAGTGCAGAATTTCTTCTCCCACTGTGGAACAGTTGGATGCCATGCTCCTGATACATCAAAAGATTGAACGAAAGGATGGAAACAAAAACTATGGTCATCTATGAAAGCAAAACTATGAATGCATAAAAGACTATGGTCATCTGTACATAGCTAGGAAGGAATTTGGAAACACTAATCAACTTGAAAAAAACTAAACCAGCCAATAATAAAATACTGTAGCCATACTATGCAAAGGTGTAAGAGATTTTGAGGTTTTCCATACTTCCAAAGCTAGAATTAGCCAAAACCACCAATAACTAATCCATCAAAGACCACATTAGAGTCCTAGATATGGCTACTTCATTAGTCATAAATACCAATTATTTCTAGATATTACTTTATATGTTGATAGATTCGGGATGAATAAAAAAAGGAAGTGAACCTTTATGATTTGGTTTTTATAAAAAATGATTTTTTTCTCCAAAAGTGACTCATGTATTTAGAAAGTTTCAGCAAAGCAGAGAAGAGAAAAGTTCCAACAATCTGACAGAAGGGTAACTGGAAGAGGATTAGAATGTAGTTTAGACAAAATGATATGTCAAATTAATAGGTAAGAAATAATTTTTCTCAAGTAATTATTATTTTATATAGCATCCCCATCTTCTTAAATGAACATAAACACATAAGCAAACATAACATCTTTGTAGGACAAAGTTCTCATTCCATAAGAAAAGCACTCTGTATGGATACACTAATTGCTTAGGAAGTTAACAACCTAGACATGCAATCTATGAGTTTTACATTTATAAAAGACAAAAAAGTGATTCTAACCCTTACATAATGAATCCACAATAATAGGAAAGCAAGCACTCAATCAATCAAGAGAATCCACGATAAAAGTCTAAACATGCCATCATTATAACAATAAAACTAGTTAAATTCAATAGGATATCCTAGAAGTAGCGGTGTATCCTAGGAGTACCAGTAGCCTAACTTGTATACACTTATGTCAACAAAGAAGAAGGAAAGGAAAAAGTACTAAAACAGGTTTAAGTGCATACAGGACAATGAATAATTCAAATAAGTACTAGAGAAAGTTATAGTATACGATAAATAAGATCATATCATTAGTAACGAACCACAAAAATTTATCAAAAGTCCTTCTATGACAAATTTTGACGAGGATAGATGCATAGACTTACGACAGAAACATTAAATTTCCAATATCCATGTATATCCTGGGAAATATTATGTATTATATATTTATACAAAAAGACGACGTAAACTAAGAGTGAGTTTTGCATGCATGCATGCACGAGCAATGACGACAAAGGTTTCCAGTATCACATAAATAATTGGAAGCACATACTTATTACTTTATCATTAAATCTAACTGGATAATGATGAGCACATAATGCTACTACAATGAAATCCTCCTAAAACCAAAAGATCATAATTCAAGTAAACAAACAAAAAGATTAACCTAATCAAAGGACTAACTGAGATTATGACACAGTTAAGCAGAACTTTTAGGATAAAAACTAATGGAACAATCTGAAAGCATATCTCAAACCCTCAATAAACACATGATTTATTTCTCCTTTTTCTTTTTTCGAAAGTCGTCTACTCAATCAACTCACAGATAAAGCATATAAAACAACTGGAAAGCAGGTACATATCAATTCATGGTTAAATCTAACTACATACGATGTCAAATATGAGGAGAGCACATTTATTTTTAATAAGTAAAATCATATTTTCCATGATCATAACTAAATAGTTCTACTACAATGTTGACGGCGCATTTTAAATGGAAACTAGTAACTAATACAGAGACAGTCCCTGCAAACCCCGTTCTTCACCAAAGTGCTAGTACTAAAATGAAAGCCTCTTCATAATTCAAGTAAATGGAACAAAAAAAATTACCCTAATAGAACTGACAGATTATTAAATCGTTACGCAGAAAGTTTCAGGAGAAAAACTCACAGAAATCTCTGAAAGCATATCTCAGGGACTCAACCTCAACAAACACATGACTTCTTTCTCATTTTTTAAGAGTTTCTCCTCAATCAACCTACCAAATGAAAGCATATACGAAAAAAAATGATGATAATATAATGATGCCTCGTGTATTATGAAATACATGTTTCTTCTGTGCAGGCCAAAAAGAGGTACTATAATACTGCACAGCTGAAAAGCTCTAGAAAAATCCCCTCACCAACCATAAACATCCTTGCTGATCTAAAGCTCATGAGAACATTAAAATTCAAGCTTCTTAACAATGACATGACAATAACCGCAACACCAACATGATACTATATATTATAGTAAACAACTCAGAAACAAAAGTCAAAATTATGAAACCA
>BQKN01000040.1:313464-346507 GCA_022839385.1 Asparagus kiusianus
AGGGTTTTTTACATGCACACTTGCTAGTTCTTTCTTCTACGTTAGTTTTAGCTTCTATTCCCCTAGTTCTAGCTTGTATACCCCCTGTTCTAGCTTCTATCTTACTAGTTCTAAACCCAACAAGGGTTTTTTACATGCACACTTGCTAGTTTTTTCTTCTACGTTAGTTCTAGCTTCTATTCCCCTAGTTCTAGCTTGTATACCCCCAGTTCTAGCTTATATCTTGCTAGTTCTAAATCCAACAAGGGTTTTTTACATGCACACTTGCTAGTTCTTTCCTCTATGTTAGTTCTAGCTTCTATTCCCCTAGTTCTAGCTTGTATACCCCCAGTTCTAGCTTGTATCTTGCTAGTTCTAAACCCAACAAGGGTTTTTTACATGCATACTTGCTAGTTCTTTCTTCTACGTTAGCTCTAGCTTCTATTACCTTAGTTCTAGCTTGTATACAGCCAGTTCTAGCTTCTATCTTGTTAGTTCTAGCTGGTTCTAGCTCTAATTCATCTTAGTTCTAGGCTCTTGGGAATGGAGAAAAGCTCCTCCTACCTCTGACGGAGCCCACCGAGATACCCTGACGACCCCAGCAACCTCCTCCCACCTCCGGTAAGCTTGGACAGCGGCGAAAATCTCCGAACAGCAAAGAACAAACCTGAACGGTGAGAAATTGCACTGCAGAAAACTATAGCTTTGTGCCGACTTCGCACGCACTTTCTGATCACCTTTAATCTCCGTTTGCGCCGATTTCTTCTTTGGTGAGTAGCCCTACATGTTGCCTATCACCTCTAATTTGTATCACGCTCTAACTCATTTTCTATCTCTCTCGGTAACATCCGAAACATCGCTCGACGGCAGCAACGAGCAGAAAACAGCAGCGTCGTGCCGACTTCGCGCGTGTTTTACGGCCACCTCCGGTCTCCGTTTTCACTACCGTCTGCGTCGGTGTGTAGCCCTTTATATTGTCTATCACACGGTATCTTCCTTTCATTTGGGCTCATTTTCTACCTCTCGTTATATTGCTTCGAATATCGCTCGGCGACACCATGACAATTTCATTCATAGAGATACATTAATACACATTTTCGTTCTTTCTTAATTACGGCATTTCTCTTCATTCCCCTTCTACTCTACTTCTCATTACCTTTCTTTTTTATTTTTTCCTTTTTTTTCTTTTCTTCTTCTAGCTAATAGATTAATGCTCTGTGCGTCTCGGCCAGGACGACGAGCTTGAGAAAGCTCTTAGTTTTAAAGAGAGGTGAGAGATAGAGAGGAGATGAGAGAGAGAGAGGGGAGATGAGAGAGAGAGATGATATGATTGCTGGGTCAGAGAGATTGAGGAGAGAGGATAAGGATAGTTTGGAAACTTTAGCTTAGCTGGCATGTGATAATTGATAAAAAGGGGCTGCAGTACAAAGTGTCACACTTCAAGGGGCTGATCCACATTAGGAAAATTATGAGGGGCCTTGTCACATGAAGTTTCTGTTTTTGGGGCCTGGACACATTTTTCCCAAAAATATATTATATATACATATATTATACATATTATATATTTATATATACATATATTATACATATATAATATTATACATATTAAAAAATAAAAAAAATCAATCTGAGCCGGGCCGGGCCCGAACCGGCGGGCTTTTTGGACACCCCTAACTAAGATTGCGCTCAAGAAGACAACAAAGTTGATGCGTCTCTAAACTAGAGGAGCATCGTGTAGTTGTTGATTTCTGAACCCCTACTATATGATTTTGTTTTGTAAATAAAGTAAATGACATGCTTATTTTATATAAGAAGGTGACAAATAATGATGTCATATTTAAATTTAAATTACTTAGTAATCAACACATATTAATAAGAAAACACTATGTTGGTATCCGAGGGTGTTGCAAAAGAAAACACTATGTTGGTATCCGAGGGTGTTGCAATGACTATCATGTATGACACTGTAAAGGGTACATGTGGTGTTTAATTTTGATATAAGCCTAATAACGTGGTTGATGTTATTCTAGTTATTTAAAGCAAGTTCATTATTAGGGGTGGTAAAGGATGGAATCGAATCGAATACTAAGGTATTTTTATTTGTGTTTGTTTAAAATTATTGAATTCGAATGTAAACTCTAATACTCATATTCGGAGTTTTTTGAATTTGAACTCGAATACTCGGTATTTGATTAATATTCATGAATATTCATGAATACTTAACGAATATCAAAGTATATTTATTCTATTAAAGAATTTGATTTTTAAATAGTATTCATACTCATAAATAAAAAGTATTCCTTTATAATATATTAATATATTGTTGAAAGTTCTCACTGGTTGGTCAACCGATCCCATGTATCAGTCGGCTGACCAGAGAGAATATGATGCAGTCTGTTCTTGTACACGATATCGGTCGACTGATGGAGAATATCGGTCGACTGATCTAAAGCAAACGGAGCAGTTAAAAACCCAATTATGTCTTCTTCATTAGGGTTTACACACACACACGCACATTAAAAAATTGGTTTTTATTAGAGTTGATTGAGCACTTTAAAAGGGAGATTCTTTGGAGTGAGTGAGATCTTGTTGGTGAGGGTTATTTTAATTATTTGAGAGTTATAACCCATTGTATTTCTTCTCCATATAGTGAAATATCCTCAACCTCTCCCTGTGGACATAACCACCTTGCCGAACCACGTAATTCTCTATGTTTGCGATTGATCTTGCCCGTTTAAATTGTGGATTGTGCTCGTTGTGTTCTTTGTGCATCGCTTACCAACTTGTTGTGGATTGAGTCCGCTTTCGTCAAGCGCAACAAGTGGTATCAAAGCAAGGTTTCAGGTCTAGGGTTTGATTTAGGTGGAGGATAATTCGGTGTTAGAAGCTTGAATTTTAGAGATCTAGGTTTTGGTGGAGGTAGCGTTGCGGAGTTGCCATTGGAGATCTAGCCTTCCTCGTATGGTTGGGAGATCATTTTGGAATCTTATATAGGATTCAATTTGGATAATTTCTCAACTCTATCATTTTTGAATTTTTCCTCTACAGTTTGGAGTTAGTAAGTAATGGCAAAAGAAAGTGGTGATAGTAGCAAGACTATGTCAAGTATAGTTCAGGTTGCACTTTAGAATACGAAGATCAGTGTTGTGAAGTATGACGATAAAATTAATTTTGGGTTATGGACGAGTGATGTGTAGGATGCTTTAAATGCTCAAAACTTAGAAGAGACAATAATAGCCCATGAGAGGCCACCTAAATATAATGAGACTGTGTGGGACAAAATGAATAGAAATGTTTGTGGGGTGATTAAGTCTTGTTTAGAACAAGAGTTAAAATATGATGTTATTAGAGTGACATCTGCGATGAAGATGTGAGAGATTATCAATAACAAGTATCTTACAAAGAACGTTGAGAATCGGTTACACTTGCTGCAGAGATTATTCAGATTCCAGAAGTCCAGAGATACCTCACTTGTAGATCATGTGAACAACTATACAAAGTTGTTGTCGGACTTAGTAAATATTGATGAGAATATATTGGATAAGTACAAGGCGATTATTTTGTTAGGCTCATTACCCGATGAAGATTTTGACACCTTTGTACTTATATTGTTGAATAGTAGATCTTCTATCACCTATAGTGAAGTTACAAATGCATTGATAAATTTTGATTTGAGGAGGAAGGATAAAGAATCTTCCAGAGCTAGCACATCAGGAGAAGCTTTGTCGACAAGAGGAATGAGTACCTATCCTAGAGGTGGTAATCGGGGCATGTCCAAGTCTAAAGGACAATCAAGAGGACACTACCAAGTTGCTATATACCATTGTGCTTTCTGTAAAGAACAAGGACATTGGAAGAGAGATTGCCTGAAGCTGAGAGAGAAGGAGAACAACAAGAAGAAGGATCCAAAGGCCAGTGAGGTGAATGTTGCTAGAAATGGTAATGATTCTGATGATTCATATTTTTCTCTTTCCATTACTCCAGAGATTAACCATACGGAAGCATCGAATTGGATGCTAGATTCTGGGGCTACTTATCATATGACTCCCCGAAGAGATTGGTTTACATCTTTTGAGAAGCTCAATGGGGGTGTGGTGATCATGGGAACAATTAATCGCGTGGCATTTGTAGGATAGGTACTGTAAGGATTCGGATGCACGGTGGAGTTGTTAGAGAGTTGATTGAAGTAAGGTTTGTTCATCAACTAAAGAAAAATCGCATTTCTGTTGGAGCTGTAGAGGCAAAAGGATTCAAGGTAACTTTAGAGAACGTTGTAGCTAAAGTTACTAAAGGATCATTGGTAGTGATGAAAGGGGTCCGCAATAGAAATTTCTATTATTTGAAGGGAAGTACCAAGATTGGCCATATAGCTTTAGTAGTTTTAGAGGCAGATTCTAGCAGACTTTGGTATTTCAGACTTGGGCACACAAGGGAAAAGCCACTGCAGGCGTTGTGCAACCAGGGGTTATTGAAAGGAGTCAAGAGTGGGAAAATTGAGTTCTGTGAGCACTGTATTCTTAGCAAGAAGACTAAAGTGAAGTTCGGGATAGCCATTCATAAAACTAACGATATCTTGGACTATGTGCACAATGATGTATGGGTACCACCAAGACAGCATCACTTGGTGGACAATATTGGTTCATTACTTTTGTGGATGATTATTCTAGGCGTTGTTGGGTATATACTATGAAATAGAAGAGTGACATCCTAGAGATATTTGTGGAGTAAAAAAGAAGATTGGAACTACAGACAGGGAGAAAGATAAAAAAGTTGAGATCTGACAATGGTAGTGAGTATACTTCAGATTCTTTTAACAGCTATGTCGAGATGAGGGTGTAGAGAAACACTTCATAGTTAGTCATACACCACAGCAGAATGGGGTGGAAGAGAGGTTAAATCGGACCATACTGGAAAAGATCTGATGTTTGTTATCGCGGAGTGGTTTACAGAAGATCTTTTGGGCTAAGACACTTACATATGCGAACCACCTTACTAATAGACTACCTTCATTAGCGATAGAGGGGAAGACCCCTATAGAGATGTGGTCGGGAGTACAAGCATATGACTATGGTTAGCTCAAGGTTTTTGGGTGCCCCATATTTTATCATGTCAAATCTGATAAGTTGGAACCTCGAGCTAAAAAGACCATCTTTATGGGTTTCAAGCGTGGTGTGAAAGGATATAAGCTTTGGGATCCAGTTGATAAGAAAATTATGGTGAGTAGAGACATCACATTTGATGAGACTTCACTCTTGAAGCCTCCCAGCTCTCATCAAGTAGAGAACATCCTGACAGTAGAGATATCGTAGATGGTGGAGATTGATGTAGTTCCACAGAGTTCAGATGAGACTATATCCAGTAGAGTGCCGACTGAGGTGACGCTAGGCGAGCACAATAATGACTTAGAGGATGTAGGTACAGCAGAGCAGAATCAAGGACCAGTGATTCAGGTTCAGAATTCTATAGCAGTTCGAAGACCTAGGAGATACATACGGTTGCCAGCATGGTATACAGATACAATGATTATGCACTTCCGGTGGAGAGTGTCGCTAGATGGTTCCTACTACTTTTAGAGAGGCTGGACAGTGTTCATTGGATGATATGTGGTAGGGTGCTATGCAGGAAGAGATGAAGTCTCTTCATAAGAATGACACATGGGAGTTTGTCAAGCTTCCAAAAGGGCGGAAGGCGATTGGTTGCAAATGGGTGTATACCAAAAAGGAGGGCATTTAAGGTACTTCTGTAAGATTTAAAGCTAGGTTAGTAGCAAAGGGTTATGCATAGGAAGAAGGAATTGACTACAATGAGGTCTTCTCTACGGTGGTAGAACATTCTTCTATTAGGATCTTACTAGCTTTGGTGACGCAATATGGATTAGAATTGGAACAATTGGATGTAAAGACAACATCTCTTCATGATGATCTTGATGGAGAAATTTATATGACTCAACCATTATGGTTTCGAGCTGCAGGAAAGAAAAACTTGGTGTGTAGACTAAAGAAGTCGCTATACGGGTTGAAGTAATCTCCAAGACAATGGTATAGACGATTCGATGGGTTTATGCTCGGCAAATCATACATAAGGAGCCAGTTTGATCCTTACGTGTACTATCACAATCTTCATGGAGGTGCGTATATTTATTTATTACTTTATGTAGATGACATGTTGCTTGTTTCCATTTTTAGATCCGTCATAGATAAATTAAAGATACAACTTTCAAGCGAGTTTGAAATGAAGGATTTGGGTGAAGCAAAGCGTATTTTAGGGATGGAGATCAATAGAGACAGAGATAATGGTAGAATTTATTTAACACACGTGACTTATTTGGAAAAGGTGTTACAGCGATTCAATGTTAGTATGGAGACAAAGCCAATCAGTGTACATTTGGGAGCCAATTTGAAGCTTTCAACTGATCTTTTACCAAAATCAGTTGAAAATAGAGAGTTGATGTCAAAGACTCCTTATGCAAGCGTAATGGGAAGTTTAATCTATGTAATAGTATGTACAAGGTCGGATCTATCATAGTCAGTTAGCATGGTTTTACGATATATGCATGACCTAGCTCCGGGTCATTGGGATGTTGTGAGGTGGATATTGAGGAACATTCGAGGTATTCTCAATGTTGGTTTGATATTTAAGCAGGAGACTGGTGGTGGACAGTTATGCATTGGATACATAGATTCTGATTTATGTTGGAGATTTGGACAAGCATCGGTCGACGACGGGGTATGTGTTCACTTTGACCTGTGCACCGGTGTGTTGGAGATGCACCTTGTAGTCTATAGCTGCTTTGTCGATGACAGAGATAGAGTATATGGCTATTACAGATACTGTTAAGGAGGCAATATGGCTTTAAGGATTTTTGGAGGACCTTGTGTTTGCAGCGGTCTATCACCATTCATTGTGATAGCATGAGTGCTATCTATTTGGTGAAAAATCAAGTTTTCCATACAAGGACGAAACACATTGATATTCGCTATCACTTCGTTCGTGATGTTCTTGAAGATAGGTATATGGAGCTTGTGAAGGTCCACACCAAAGACAATCCAGCAGATATACTCACGAAGGTGGTCCCTAGTAGCAAGTTCGATCACTGTAGAAACCTGTTGCAAATTTATGCTTTGTTAAGACCTGTTTGGAGGAACTACGGATGGCTTGATCCCTTGGGAGAGGAGGTAGGTAGGCAATCACATTAGTGCAGCTAGATTTGGAGAGACAACATATTGGTGCTCTTGTTGGTGTCGGCTCAGTTTTGGGAACACTTCATCGAGGTAGAGAATTGTTAAAAGTTCTCTCTGGTCGGTCGACTGATCCCATGTATCAGTCGTCCGACCAAAGAGAATATGATACAGCCTATTCTTGTGCATGATATTAATCGACAAATGGAGAATACGGTCGACTGATTTAGAGCAAGCAGTTGAAAGCCCAGTCGTGGCTTCTTTGTTAGGGTTTACACATACACACACACACACACACACACATTAAAAAATTGTTTTTTATTAGACTTGATTGAGCACTTTAAGAGGGAGATTCTTTGGAGGTGAGTGAGATCTTGTTGGTGAGAGTTATTTTGATTATTTGAGAGTTGTAACCCATTGTATTTCTTCTCCATATAGTGAAATCTCCTCATCCTCTTCTCGTGGACGTAGGCACCTTATCGAACCACGTAATCCTCTGTGTTTGCGATTGATCTTGGATATTTAAATTGTGGATTGTGCTCGTTGTGTTCTTTGTGCATTGCTTACTGACTTGTTGTGGATTCAGTCCACTTCCGTTAAGCATAACATATATATTTATTCAAAAAATTTATTAGAAAATAGATTTAAGATTATTTTTAAGTCTTAAAATTAGCACATAAGCTTAAGTATAAATGATAGGTGGGTTAAAAATATAACATCATATGTGCAATAATACAAATAATAAGTGATAATATTTTAAACGAATATTTGATAGACAAACGAATCAAATATACATATGGTTAAATTCTATTCATCAGTAAAATCAAATACTAAAAAATATTTGTTTAGTAGTAAATAAACTATCAAATCGAATATTATCAAATAGCTACTCAAACAATTATCAAACTATTTGTTAATTATTTAGTTATTTTCCACCCCTATTCATTATTCTCGTAACTTGTGTTATGACAAAATTTAGCCCACACCTTTGGTACTCCAAAAATGATTTTGAAGTACTGATGGCATCATGCATCGGTAAATACTTTTTGAAAAATTAGCTATGTATAATATTACGGTTATAGATGTTGTTATTTGGAGTACCACTACCAACTTTGTAATTCTTTTATCTTCTAGGGTTTATGCACAAAGGTTGTTTCTTTTTCATCTTCTCCATATATATTTCCCCACACCAACTCATCAGTCGCATCTCCATACTACCGATATTAAAAATTCCAAACTTTTTATTCAGGGAAAATTGCTTGGAGCAAGCAATTTGTAAAAAGTTATGCACTCCTCATCTCTAACTAGAGTCAAACCTGTTGATGCTTGATATCAAATAGACTATTAATCCAGAAGAGGATTGTTGCAAGGTGATGCAGGATGATGGAGATCCTACTCTCCTTTTCGACTTTATGCCTGGTTCTTGAACTAAGATATCTGGATCCGCTGCAAAGACCAGAAGAACAAACCCATAAGAGGACGGGGACTAGTTCCCCTGTGGTACCTCCGACGGTCAAGACATCTGATAAACTTAAGCTCGAGCGGAGTTTAGAACTATATATTCTTATGCTATGTGTATTAGAGATGATCATCTCTCAGTTTAGACTAGGAGGAAAATTTCAATTGCTCCAATAGTTTTTTTGTTAGGTTAGATTAGGTTAGATTCTACCTCTTTCTGATGGTGAACAACCTCCATATATAGAACGGATGTCCATGACAGACTAGTTATTTCGGCCATACAGAATGGCGGTGATAAAGTATGAGCTGGAAGGTGAGTCATCCCTTATTTTACAGGTATCAACTGGCGACTGGAGGGGAAGTCATTCAGCATGGGAGATGACGTCTCTGTGATATCCGAGAAGTGACTTGTGAGTGTGGCAGAAGGCATGTGGGCAGTCTGAGTCATCCCTCACTTTACAGGTGTCTGCTGGCGACTAGAGGGGAAGTCACTTCAGCTCCGGAGAGGATATCTCCGTTTTTTCTGGGAAGTGATTGAGCTGATAAATCGTGGAGACTTATCAAGACAAAAGTTGGATAAGGCTTATTTGAGGTGGACTGAGATATCGACATTTGCTCTGAGGGAGAGGCTTAAGACCAGAGTTGAGTCCTCAACTTAGTCGATAGCAGGAAACGTCCCTTAAGTCATTTCTGAGAAATGTCCAGTAAGTGGTTGAGTGCCCTAAATAGGGTCGTCCTTAGTAATAGGGTCGACCGGCACCGCCTTTCGCGTCAACTCAGGAGTGTCGACTTGTTTTGACTGGTTAGAATATCATCTTGTCTGGGAGTTTAGGATCTCTCATATTAGCTAGTATCACCTATTGTGTCGACACCAGGATGTCATCTTGATGAGTAGGTGGGGCCAAGGCCTCTGTAATTGTGTCTTGGGTTTATCCCTGATAAGGTACCAAGGGCTTGATATTCAACTGAGGAATCAAGTGCCTGGAAATCTTCAGAGTTGACTAGGACACTCTTTCCCCTAAGACCGAGAGATGACTGTAGGAGTCGGCCAAAGGGTTGAGCTTGTTTTTCTTAGGACTCTTATTATATCATTTCACAAATACTATATCTTGGGTTAGTGAACATCATAACAATTAGCCCCTTTCACTTAGAGTTGGCTTTTAGTCAACTCCGAGAAAAATAAAATCTGCTCTTGATCAATACAGGACTACTGAGGGTGAGAAACTAAGAAGTCTCTGTCTTAGAGACATGACTTGTCATTATTGAGCATCTATTATTAACTCCGCTATTCATGTCTGACATCATCAAAATATATGAACCGTCTTTTTAGGAGATGAAGTGTCATGGATAGAAGGGAGGATCTTCCATTTTTCGAGTATTGGGACGTGGGGCATTAAATAAGGGTGATGCTTTGTGTTTCGAGTGAACCGCTTCAGATTCCGATGTGGATCTGGCTTGGTTGCTCCGAAAATCGCCGCGTCTTTTGAAATCACTCTATACTCTTCCTTAAAAGCTTACAAATAGCTTTTTGGTGGTAAGATAGTCCTTTTACGAACCTTTGCTCTGGAAAAAATTCCTGATATTCCTCCAAGCTTCTTAAGAAAAAATCTTCCTTGGCTTCCCAAGTTTCAAACTCTGGCCGTAGTGAGGAGAGACTTGTTGTTCTTTTCCTTATCCGCTCGAAGGTCCATATGGACAATCTGGTGGGATTGTATGATTAATACAATATCCCACGAACTCTTACATTAGGGGCGCCAGAGATGAACGAGCATGTGTATTGCCATGGCAAGGGTCAAGTGCTGCTGTACTTGGCTCACTTGGAGCATGGCTTACGGCTACCCTTGGACCCTTTTATTAAGGAGGTGCACGCCACTCTAGGAGTCTCCCTTGCCTAACATTATCCGAATGCAGTGGAAGTTCTGGTGGCTTATATTATTATTTTCTACCGTGTTGGAGACTAACCAAGCTTGAGATTGCTTGGGCATTTTGATCAGCGGCGGGTCGGTTGAGAAGGACCTGTATTACTCTTTCCATTATCGTGGGGAGTTCTAGCTTGTTTCTAATTTTTTAGAGTTGGATAAGGACTGGCGAAGGCAATTCATGTGGGTCTATGATGGTGACAATGTCTTTGCTTGCTCGGACTGGCCGGTAGCTAATGAAGACGCTTTGCAGCCAGTCATCCTTAGTGACTCCGAGATGACGGGTCTGGAAAAGATCCGTTCTTATGCTGAGCTGTGAGAGAGTGATGCTCTATTTGTTGATGTGTTTCTCTAGACGGAGGGAATGTCCATGATCTTATCTTCCACTGGCTCCCAGGCAAGGGGGAGCCTCATTCCTCTGTCAGCAGAAAGTCATAAGAGGAATACAGGGATCGAGGGGGCGAGCTCCACTACTGGACCCCATAAGAAGCTGAGAGGGGCTTTCAGTGCAGAGGAGGTGGCTGTCTTGATGCCTCAAGCAGCTAACATTGCCTCTGAATTAAGGGGAAGAACAATGGTTGAGAGGCAGCGCCTAATTAGACCAGTTGGGACAGGTCCGCTGATAACTCAGCTTAACCGCTTAGAAAACGTAGGGCTGATAGATGATTCTTCTCATGGCAGGGAGACTATAGTCCTAGTGGTTGATGAGGATGATGTCAGCCCTAACACTAATCCTAAAGCATCCCGTCGACTTGGCAAGGAGCCGATTAGGATGGATGATGGCGTCGAGGGGAGAGATGGAACTCCGTCAGACCAGATTGAGAATGGTGTTGACGAGAAGATTTTGGAGGATATGCCAAGCGTTGGCATACACCAAGCTCTTCAAGCTTGTTTAGCTCGGGGGACTTTGTTGGGACACGCCATGTTCAATCGACTTGAGCATTCCCTAGAATGCCAAGCAGGGTTGGTGAGGGAGAAGTCGTCCAAGGAAGAGACGAAGAAGAGAGTTGTTGTCTTGGAGGCCGAATTGACTCATAAAGAAGGTGCTTGGCGCCGAAGTCTGGATGAGAAGGAAGAGCTCCTCAAGAGCTTTCAAATCTAGTTCTCTAAGTAGATGAGGACCATCAAGGACCTTCAAAGGGAGATAGTTCATCTACAAGTGGAGGCCGAGTCCAAGAAGCATCGCAGGATGACAACTGAGGCAGAAGCTCGAACAAGTTATTTATCTCTTGAAAAGATGAGGAGGGGACTTTGAAGAGCTGCAATCAAAGCTTCAGGCATCCATATCCCTTGTTGAGAAACTAAAGGACCAACTCGCTCATCTGGATTTGGAGCAGCATAAAAAGAAGGTGGTCGACGACTGGAGTCATGGCCCTATAGGGAAGGCTGAAGTAGCTTTAGCATGTAAATCTTAGGTTGATTACTTCTCCTCTTTGGTGCCTCACCACTCTCATCCGATCCCAGATCGCTTCTATCCTTCATGTGTCTCCTGTTGTCTTGATTTGTTGAAAGATGTCGAGAAAATTGGAGGCGGGTTGGATTTGTCAACGAATGGCGATGAGGTTGAGCTTGTCGCTAGGGCCTCCGGGGCCTTCTACAATTACTACCACTAGGAGTCCGCCAAGTCTAACTCCTAAGTCTAGTCGAGAGCTTTGAAGACCTACATTTTTCAATTTTTTTCTTTTCTCTTTTTTGTTGTAAAAGAGTTTGCAACGAAGTTTACTCTTATTGAATAAAAATTAATTTTTGTCTTCATTCTTGAGCTTGCCTTCATTGTTTACATTCTTTTAGCTTTATAGCTTTGTTTTTACCTGAGATGTTAGCTTAGGCTTATGAACACCTTTTTGGCAGAATAGCAACCCTGAGGTGGGGTGCCTAGGTCTTATAGAGGTGTCTAGGTCTTCATAATCCTCGTATGATCGAGTAACGAGTTTGGGAGTCAACCATAGGGTTATGCATTGGGCTTACCTTGATAAAGAGCTTAAAACTTGATATTCGACTGAGGAGTCATTATGCCTTGGGCTTACCTTGATAAAGAGCTAAGGGATTGTCCATGATCTTCGATGAGAGCCGAAGGAATCGACCATATGTTGTGCCTTAGGTTTACCTTAATAAAGAGTCAAGGATTTGTTTATCCGACTGAGGAGTCGTTGTGCCTTGGGTTTACCCTGAAAAGGTACTAAGGTCTTGATATTCGACTGAGGAGTTATTATGTCTTGGGCTTACCTTGATAAAGAGCTAAGGGCTTATCCATGATCTTCGATGAGAGTCAGAGGAATCGACCATATATTGTGCCTTAGGCTTACCTTGATAAAGAGCCAAGGACTTGTTTATTCGACTGAGGAGTCGTTGTGCCTTAGGTTTATTACCTTGAAGAGGTACCAAGGTCTTGATATTCGACTAAGGAGTCATTGTGCCTTAGGCTTACCTTGATAAAGAGCCAAGGGCTTGATTTTTGACTGAGGAGTCGTTGTGCCTTAGGTTTACCCTGAAGAGGTACCAAGGGCTTGATTTTTGACTGAGGAATCATTATGCCTTGGGCTTACCTTGATAAAGAGCCAAGGTCTTAATTTTCGACTGAGAAGCCATTGTGCCTTAGGTTTACCCTGAAGAGGTACCAAGGGCTTGATATTCGAATGAGGAGTTGTTATGCCTTGGGTTTACCCTGAAGAGGTACCAATGGCTTGATATTTGAATGATGAGTCGTTGTGCCTTGGAGTTACCTTGATAAAGAGTCAAGGTCTTGATATTTGACTGAGGAGTCATTATGCCTTGGGTTTGTTAGACCCTAGAGGGGGTGATTAGGATCTTAAGCTAATCTAATCCGATTTTATGCAAATTAAAACTAGTACAAATATATTCTTGCAAGATAGATATACAAGAGTTATAAGCAAGAATAAGCAATATGATTAAAGAGATATATCCTAGCAAAGAGGTAATATATGCAAGGATATATAAACTAACACAAGGGTGAAATAAACATAAACAAGATAAGAGTGATAGTGTAAATAAATAATGCAAACACACAATATGATCACGGAGTTTGGACCTTCCGTCCTACTTCTCCGCTCCCCACTCTCGGGGAGAAATCCACTATCACAACCGGGTTTTCTACCCTCACCCGAATAACGTTTACACCTTATAGTATCGGTTTTCAACGGTCACCGATCAACATCTACACTCCACACCTCACAATATAGTTTTCTAGCTAACCGAAAACTCTACAACACTCTCAAATAGCAACAAATGATTTGTTCTCTAATACAAGGCGAGAACTCAATTAAAGAACACACTCAATTGTTACAACTCTCACCAACCCAAATATACTATGTATGAAAATACAATAAGCTCAAGTGGGTGTGTGTAAACAATGAGTGAAATAAGATCTAACTCAATTACCAAACTAGCAATAATAAGAATATGAAAATCAATAATAAAATTGCTAGAGAAAAGAGTTAGAAAAACTTCTCTATAAACACAAAGGAGAGGATGAAGAAGATTGAGGATGAATCCCTTAATTGACAACACAAGCTTCCTCCTTTGTAAACAAAAATCCCAAACTTGAAACAAACTAAACAAACTTTTAATCTCTTTTAAAACTTGTTTAAAACTCTCTCTTGGTGATGGAAAATAGTTATGTCAAATGGGCATATATAGGATAGAAGAAAACAACTCAAAAAATCCTAAAAATCCACTAAAAAACTAAGAAACGGATGTTACCATTACTGTGCAACGGTCGACTACCATAGTAATGGGGGTCGACCATACTGTAGCGCGGTCGACCGTACTGTTCACGGACAGTTTTTGATTTTGACAGTTTTTAAAAATTTGCATATCTAAACAGATGTTACCATTACTGTGCAATGGTCGACTACTATAGTAATGGGGGTCGACCATACTGTAGCGCGGTCGATCGTACTATTCACGGACAATTTCTGATTTTGACAGTTTTTGAAAATTTGCATATCTAACTTTGTAAAATTAATTAAAAATAGTAAATAAACTCCAAAAATCATGAAATTTTTAGGGAAAGTTTTAGACATGTAGATAAACATATTAGAAAAGAATTTATGAAATATCACTTCCCAGTTGAGAGAAATAAATGTTTGAATATAGATATATAGTTTCTAAAAAACTGCTGAAAACTTGATTTTGTAAATTCAATTAAAAATAACAAAACAACTCCAAAATTAGTAAAACTTGGGGAAATGTTTATATATATGATTATAAACATGTAAACAAAGAAGTTTTTCAAATCACATTTCCCAATTGTGAAAACGCATCAGTTTTGTAAAAACATGCACGAACATGTGCACGAACATGAGCTTATTAAAAACTTGATTTTATAAATTCAAATAAACATAACAAATTAATTATAAAATTGATAAAACTTTAAGAAACATTTATAAACATGAAATTGAACATGTTAGAAAAAAATTCTCAAATTGAGTTTTCCATTTGTGAAAACTCATGTATTTTGCAAGTGTATACAAAACATAAAAATGTGATATACATGAAATTTGATATTTTAACATGAACAATGTTTTGAAACTCTATGAAATGATTTTATAGACTTAATGAAATATATATACAATGATTGTTAAGTCCATAACCAAAACTTGTGTGTATATATATAACTATATATATATAAAAAACAAATATGTGTGTGTATATAATTGAGCTTAAAGTCACTGAACGATATGATTTTCCTAACGTCATTTATCAGCTAACTTGACCGTCAAAGATACCACGGGGGAACTAGTCCATGCCCTCTTACGGGTTTGTTCTTCTGGTCTTTGCAGCGGATCAAGAACGATGTGATTTTCCTAACGTGGTATCTCCGACGGTCAAGTTAGCTGATAAACTTAAGCTCGAGCGGAGTTTAGAACTATATGTTCTTATGCTATGTGCATTAGAGATGATCATCTCTTAGTTTAGACTAGGAGGTAATTTTCAATTCATCCGATAGTTTCTTTGTTAGGTTAGATTTTACTTCTTTCTGATGGTGAACAACCTCTATATATAGAGCGGATGTCCATGGTAGATTGGTTATTTCAGCCATACAGAATGGTGGTGATAAAGTATGAGCTGGAAGGTGAGTTATCCCTTATTTTATAGGTGTTGACTGATGACTGGAGGGGAAGTCATCTTAGCATGGAAGACGGCGTCTCCGTGATATCCGAGAAGTGACTTATGAGTGTGGCAGAAGGCATGTGGGCATTCTGAGTCATCCCTCGCTATACAGGTGTCGGCTAGTGACTAGAGGGGAAGTTACTTCAGCTCTGGAGAGGGTGTCCTTGCTTTTTCTGGGAAGTGATTGAGTTGACAAGTTGTGGAGACTTATCAGGTCAAAATCTGGATAAGACTTGTTCGAGGTAGACTGAGATGTCAACATTTACTCTGGGGGAGAGGCTTAAGACTGGAGTCAAGTCCTTAACTTAGTCGACAACAGAGAACGTCCCTTAAGTCGTTTCTGAGAAATGTCCAGTAAGTGGTCAAGTGCCCTAAATAGGGTCGTCCTTAGTAATAGGGTCAACTGGCACCACCTTTCGCATCGACTCAGGAGTGTCAGCTTATTTTGACTGGTTAGAATGTTATATTGTCTGGGAGTTCAGGATCTCTCGTACCGGCTAGTATCGCCTCTTGTGTCGACACCAGGGTATCAGCTTGATGAGTAAGTGGGGCCAATGCCTCTGCAATTGTGCGTTAGGTTTATACCTGATAATGTACCAAGGGCTTGATATTCGACTGAGGAATCGAGTGCATGGAACTCTTGATAGTTGACTAGGGCACTCTTTCCCCTAAGGCCGAGAGATGACTGTGGGAGTCGGTCAAAGGGTTGAGCTTGTTTTGCTTAGGACTCTTATCGTATCATTTCATAAATACTATATCTTGGGTGAGTGAATACCATAACAAAACCCATTTAAGCTATTTGACCTAAGTTTTCATGCTAAAACACTCCTAATCCAACAATGTATAAATTCCCTATATTGTATTTTGAAGTAATGCCCGGTTTACCCTTTTGTACCCTTTTGTTGAGTGTTAAATTTTTTGTCTCATTAGGCGAGCCCCTCATTACATTGTACAGTAGAAGTGACATATAATAGGTTCAAGAGAAGAGAGAAGAATGTCATTAATGGCTGAGAGAGAATTTTGGAGGGAAAGGAAAAATTGGAGGGAAACATACTAAGTTCCCTCCAAATAATATCCCATGTCAAGGTAATATCTTCTTCCCTCTTTAGATTCTACTCAACAACCTTCAATAACCAAAATGCTTTTAACTTTTTCCTCTTAACTTCTCCAACAACTAAAATGAAAGAACTTTTAATATGTGTGATTTTGCTGAACACCAATGCAACCCTCATTAAAGTTAATTTTGCAATAAGTTTAGTTGAATTAAATATGCATGTTGTAGAGAATTTAAAAGTATGGTATGAAAGTTTGTCGATAAATTACTCTTTCAAGAAGTTTCCAGTGTCTCGTTCGAGCTTCTAAAAGATGAAAATATTCTCAACATAATAGATTATCATTGTTAAATGGGGATAAATATGATAACCATGACTGTTACTGAAAGAGACAAAGGATCCACGTAGGCTATAGGGACAGAAACAGAGTTTAAGTAAGATTCAAAAGATTCTTTTCAGGTTCTATATACACATTATAATGGGGACTGTGATACTTACATTCGATATGTGACCTGTAGATATTGTACGTGACATATCGACTTTATTGTGACATATACAAGTTAATAGTTATTTGTAATTGCCTCACGTAACTTATATATATGTTATATTCAACTTGCAGTCTTCTTACTATAAACTCACCGTCATCAGAGCATATCCAAGAATCAGAGAGGATCCCAAATGACAATCCTCAAGGAGAGCATGTGTGGATGATGGATGACATAGTAAGTGACTCGATAGGAATCCCGGTATGGTGGCACGAGGTAATTACTTGAAAAAGAACAGCAATTTGAAAGCACAAAAAAAAGTTAGAATGGCTCTTATATACTACTCTATAGCTAAGAAGTTCTCTTTTAAATATGTTAACAATAAGCCAAAACGTATTCATGCTAATTGCATGTTCAAAAAAGAAACAAAATGCCTGTGGGTGTTTTACGCTTCACCATTGAGCCATGTGTCGACCTTTGCTCTAAAAAGTTTTGTTCCTCAACATACTTGTGGACAACATAATAGCACACCTGGTCACTCTAGAGTATCGAGAATGTGGATTACGAGTATGTTACAATCAATTATGAAGAGACATCCATATATCACCCCAACTGATATTAGAAAAGAATTGCACTCTCAATATAGTTTAAAAGTAAATTATTCTAAAGCTTGGCATGCTAAGGAGATAACAAAATACCAAATATTTGGTTGTGGTAGGCATTCATATGGTTTACTACATTGGTTAGTCCATTAATTTGTTAACCTTAAATGTGATTCATTAACCTTAAATGTGGCATTTCAAAATGCTATATGATGTATAAGTATCTTATGTGATATTTAGACGTCATATGTGACATTTAAGTCGTAAATCTGAGGTTTCAATCTTAAATATGACATTTCGATCTCATATGTGACATCTGGGTCTTAAATGTGACACCTAGACCTTATATGTGACATTCACGTCTTACATGTAATAGTTAGAACTTATGCATCATTTAACAAGTTATGCGTCCTTTTAATCATCATTTAAAGGTACCAAATGAAGGTTATGCAAACAAACCCAGAAAGTATCGCCATAATTGAACAAGAAAAAAGACAATTCAAGTGTTTATTTGTGTCATATATTGCATGCATACAGGGGTTTCTCAAGAGATGTAGATCATTGCTCTTTCTAGATGGAACCTGTCTAAAAGATCGTTACAAAGGGATGTTATTAGGTGCGACTGCTTATGATGGTAATCAATGCATATTTCCACTCGCATTTTAAATTTGTGACCAAGAAAATGAAGCGAATTGGAGTTGATTTATTTAAGGCTTGTTGTATATTTTGTACAATCAAACAGAACCATATAATTCACCCCAATCCTCTAGTCATTTTGTTAGATGCTGACAAAGGAATAAACAAACTTTGAAAGATATATTTCTAGATGCGTACAATTCCAAATGTGTACTTCATCTTGTTGAGAATTACAAGTTGAAGCTTAGAGACAGACGTTTTGCCTCAAGTGCTGCTTAACAGATTTTAAAATTATTGGAGTTTGCTACATATAAGTATACTGAAAGAGAATTTAAAGTTATTTTACATGAGATTAGGATATTGGATCAAAGAGTTTACCAAGTACCTCTCAGCTATGGTCTAAATAATTGGATGAATTCTATATTTTCTAGTATAAAGTATGTCAAATATTGTGACACTATCGATTTAACTATCACGTATAGCACTCATATATCAAAAATAGCCCTTAGCACTGCGTTGTGATACCTAGCACTCATATATCATATATAGCACTTATATTTGAATATCAGCCATTTTCAGTGAATTTGATATGTTATATGTGACATTATGCTTTTATATGCGACCTTTGTCTGTTAAGTGTGACCTTTATTAGTGGCGTGTGACATTGCTCTATTAAGTGTGACTTTTATCTATCTTTTGTGACAATTTGTTGTTCCTTGTAAGATTTGTCTATTATATATGATACATTGTTATACTTTGTGATAGTAAATTTTTGTTTAATGCATATGATATTTATCCATAGATATGATCATATCACTTTTAATGCTGTTGAATCTTTTAACAGTTAGATTCGTGTGGCGAGAACACTTCCTATTTGCGACATAATGAATCACATTCGTATGCAAATTATGGAAAGGATGAATACTCGCCACGAAATGACATTAAAATAGAATAGCTATCTATGTCTTGAAGTGGAAAAATTTCTCTAATAAAATTGCATAAAGGGAAGCACTCTTGAAGTCTCGCATTGGACAACTAAAAATTTTGAGGTATCATCTCAAAAATCAATACAATTTGATTTATAACACAAAACATGCACATGTCGTGCATGAGATATATTGCAAATACTATGTAAACATGTGTGTGCTGCTATTAACTTTATGCATAGAAATGTGTACTAATATTGTAATTGGTTCATGACGATTGAAGCTTTTAAGAAAAGTTACGAACCAATTCTCTTTCCTATTTCAAATTACAATAAGCCAGATATCACGGATAAAACAATTGGCATACTCCCCCCAAATACGACAAAGAGATGTGAAAGACATAAGAATAGACATATCAATAACCGACCTGAGAATAGACATCCAATTAAATGCTCAAGGTGTCATGCTGAATGACATAACCGAGCCACATGCATTGAACCTATTCAAGACTAACGTTTCCTAGCAGATTCAAACTCTTTTGGGACTGTTGTCTGTTATATATTACTTTTGTTATTTTGTTGTGGTATTTTGTGTTAAATGTTACATATTACCTGTTCATGTGACTTATTGCTATTAACTGTGACACCTGTAAGCTTTATACTTTCATATTCCATACAATATGCTAAAGAAAAGTTCATGGATAATCACAAATGCACATTTCATCATTGTCACCACAAGTCTCAAAATTTACAAAAAATTAGTTATATCTAACATAGAATTATGTTAATTATATGTGTTTGTTTAATACTCCCACTTAATCAATGGTATATCATTACCCCCAAAATATAAAAGATATTCTGGATCATATGCATCTAACTTTAGTGTAAGCTTCTTCAATTCTAGACCTTCATATATAATTTAAGCAGCAAGTCCTACCCTTAATATTCCAGACTCCTTTTGTGAAGCTTTGATGTCCATGATCTTCTTTCCTTCTAGGATCGGTTTGAGGTATAAATATGCATGTATGCCACAATCGTATCTAAATAGAAAAGAGGTGAAATAACAGTCATATACATCAACAAATTGAATGTGTAAAGGTCACAAGTGATACAAAAACATCACAGATAATATATTGGTATCACAAAAAATAATAAACTATCATAAATAATGAGTATAAGTCACATAGAATATATAAATGTCTCATAAAACCACCATATGCCACTAACAAAGAGTATATATCACCCGGAATGCACAAATATCACATAACACCAGTATATGTCAAAAAAATATATAAATGTCTCATAACACCAGCATGTGTCACTGAGAATGATTATGTATCACAGATAAGGAACAAGTATCAGAGAAATTAATAAACTAGTAAGTATAAGCTGTATGGAGAAACTTACGAGCCTTTTTTTACAATCGACAAGGAACTACTTCATATTCGAGTGCTCTAAATGTCGATGTCTAGTCGAATCCACTTACCATCCTATCTAAAAATAGCTGGATTGTCACAACGTCTCTAGCCATGTCCCGTGGTTAGCAAAACTATAATGTTTGCATTTTTTGTCCTAATTTGACCTCAAGGACATGCCAGTGATCATCGTGACATATCAAAATTAACAGAACTTCCTTCACATCATCTATATGCTTCTTTATATGCTTTTTATATACATTTTTCTCATCCACATTCGAAAATAGTTAGCAACCAAATCTTTAAAAAAATAAGAAAAATGGTAAGAAAGTCAAATAACACCTAAATGCAACATTACTTGTAAAATCTTTATGATCGATATTACTCATACTAAAATATAATGTGATTATAGCAAATTTTCTTTCCAGATTCACATTTCCCGATAGCTTGAGCCATTTCTGAAGCCTTACAACAAATATAAGAAGGTCACATATAAATATCACATAAACACTACATCTATCACAACAAACTGGTAAATGTCACAGGGAATAACCTATTGGCACATATAACAATGTATCATAGTCTATATGTAAATATCACAGAAAATAGGTCAAGGTCACACAGTAAATCTTATTACCATAGCCAGCCAACATATAAATGTCACATGCAATAAACAATAATCACATAAAAACTATTACCACTGTCAAAATGTAAATATCACATAATAAGAATTAAACTTGTCTCACTAATGCAACAGTCGATTGATTTCCTTCCTCTTTTTTTAACTCTTTTCTTTCTTAAAGAGTTTCCAGAGTCTAATTTCTCTTCTCTTTTAGCCTTCCTTTTGTAGGCTCTTTCTTAATCTCTTCATGGACGTACCGCGACATATCTTGCTCCGATATGATGCGGATTGCGGCTTTTGACTTCTTTATAACCATTGCACTCCATAGTGAACCCACTTTCTTACCTTTCAAGGTCCAATTTATTATTGGTGGCTTGGAATCGTTGACTTTAGCGTATTCCTGGATGTTTGTTATCTCATTGTACCATAATTTCAAAAAAGTAATATCCAATCAATGAAGTCACCTTATTTCATATCACTTATCACATGTTAAAACTATTACAAATGTTACATATCAGTAACATATGCCACATGTAAATGACAGATATCATAAGTTAGAGACAAATGTCACATATTAACTATAAATATCATAATTAAATAATATATATCAGGGATAATTATCAGATATATGAGGGACAAATGTCACATATCAGTATCATATATAACATGTAAAAGACAATTATCACAAATAAGGGGCAGATGCAATATATTAACTAGAAATAGCACAAATAACTCACCGATAGCAAGGGCGCGCAATCACCAAGGGATGTTAGTCCCTTCTAGCTATCTTGGCAGCTTTTAGAGAATCCCAATAATTCATTGTAGATGATGGTCACCATGAGAAATCATCAACTACGTCTATCCGAGTCATATGCTTCAACATATACCGCAGGGTATTCATTCTAGCAGTTGGAGTCTACATCATTGTGAGTTGGTAAAGAATTTGAAGCATAACAAAATTATGCACATCGGATTTCTTTTTTGACCTAACTAGTTTATCCAATAAGTGCTCAAGATAATCTCGGCCACTCTTGTGAGCATCTTGTTGCTTCTTGTTGAAGTATGTACTCCAAATCCTATTCGTCGTATCGCAATTCTTTTCCGGATTCTCCCCTTCATCCTTGAATCAGGTTTACTTTTGCACCCAATTTACATCAAATGTATAGGCATATTTTTCCCCGTTTGTCTATCATTGAAAAAGAATTTTTCGATAGCCAAATCAAGGTGATTTATCAATAACATAATTGCGGCTATGTTATATGGAATTGTTCCAAAACTAGTATAGTTTTAAAAATTAGAGGATCCATAAGCCTTCTAATGATCTGTCCTCATTCGTGGAATAATTTATCCTTGAATTCACAGTATACACATATATTACAACATATTCTTATATCACCCTTACTGTAAAACACAACACAAGAGAAAATAATTCTACTTAGGATTCTACTTATAACTATGGATAAATTCATAATGACAAACAAAATAAATAAACAAATGTGGATAATTCAGATGATACTTACAACTCAGCCTTTATTGTTACTGATTTAGATGATGAAGTTGCTCTCGTCATCCTAGATTTTCTGCAAATTAAGAGTTTGGTGAAAAAGAGGGACTTGATGGAGCGAAGATGAGCGAATGAGTGAACGACGAGCTTGCAGTCAGCAGGGTCCTTATCGGAGCGAAGATGAAGACGAGCTTCCTTCTTTGGCTATAGAGGGTGATGATGGAGCGAAGATGACCAAGGATCATCGACGAAGATGGATTGAAGTTGTAGGGGACAACGACGAACTCTTGTAGTGTTGGGGGTCAGGGTTCTCGTCAGTGGTGGTCGAGGAGCGAGATCTTGAGAGGAAGGGGCTGATGAGAAAATTGGTTACAGATGATTTCAAAAATCATGCTCAAAAGGGGGTTTTCGGAGCGGTTTTCTTTTTGCTTTTGAATGGGAAGGGTATTTTCGGAAGAGACTTATTGGGTAGTGGGCTTGCATAGTTTTGAGGGGATAGTTGCACTAAAGTTTTTGTATAAGGGTTGGGTACTATGAGTTTTTAGGCTGGGGAGGAGGATGCATAGCATACCTTTTTGGAGTTCCTCCAAGCAATTTTCCCTTATATTTATTGTTCCTCCTCATCATTTGCATTTCTCTCCTCTTATCATTAAGTCAAATCCATCATATCTATTTAGTCTTTATTTTCTCCATCTAGTAATTTGTTTTTTTTTGCCCCATCTATTTCCTAGGTCTTTCCCAACATTAATTGATTGAAAGAAACTCTTGCTAGTTTTGATAAATAAATATGAAACTATGGTATGAAATTTGAATTTTCTTGGGAAGGGCTTAATTAATTGTTAAGATTTAAAACTAAAAGAAATGAATTTTAAATTACGAAGATTGTGGAGAAAAATTAGGCTCTTTATGAATCGACGATGAATCCTTAAGCTCAGTTCCTATGAAATTTTTTTAAAGCGTTTTAATGGTAGTTTGTAATTTCTAGACAATTTTCTTATTTATTTGTAATAAATAAGCCATTTGATGTTCCCAAGGTTTGTTTCAAAGAAGAAACCGAAAGAAGTCTGTGTTGGAAGCAATGAGGAAGAAAGTGAGGAGAAAGACCAATAATACCTTTTTAATTAAAAATTAAATAAATTTCTTGTTTAAGAGTATCGAAGCGAGCCTCTATTACTTTCTATAAATATCTGATAAATTTAAGGGAAAATTGCTTCCATGCTCTTAAGTATTTTTACTTAATGCATCACCCCCTAAGTTGACTAGTCAAATGTTAAAACCACCCTACATCTTTATTGAATGCAAAACCCAAAATATAAAAAATAGCAGTTTACCCTCTAATTATTCTCCTTCTTTTATCTCTGTTATTCTCTCCCTTTGAACTCTCTTCTCTCCCTCCCAACCCATAGTCCACTTCCTCTTCACTATCATTAGTGTTTGGTGGGAAAATTGAAGAAGAAAATAAAGAATTGAATTTGTACTATTCTCTCTAACATACTTAGAAAAAGAATAGATTATAATTCTCTCAATGCAATCTCTCTTTAACAAACTTAGAAAAAAATCATAATTCCTCTTAATCGGTTTCATAATTTACAAAAGAGAGAAGAGATCAATGGAGACCCTTCCCTTTGTTTAACCTGGATTCTTCTTGGTGTCGATGGAATGCCTCCCTCGATGTTCGTATCGAGTTTGCTTTCCGTTAATGATCCAAACGCTTCACCTCGTTGGAACACGGTATTTTTTTCTTGACTTCATGTTAAGGAGAACTTGTGTGGCAAGTTTAAGAATAACTCTTAACGAGTTTAGGAACCCAGTGCGAGTTTAAACTCTTTAAAAGAGTTGATTTGAACTGAAAATTGATTTATAGTCAAGATCTAAGCTCCAAGACTTTTGTTGATGAAGGATGCTCCAAAACATCGAAGAACACAAATATTGATATCTCTTTATGTAATATTTTTGATGCAAAAAGTAGATCAATCGGAGATCCCCAACTCAGTTGAGTTTTCGCCATTTATAGGGGAATAAGGGGTGTAACCGCCCCCTTAATTCGCTCCTAAGTGGGAGAGTGATCCCCTCAAATCATGAAAAATTGTTTTAAAATTGTTCGACTCGTGTTTGAATGAGTCAAATACAAGAATTGCATTCTGGGCACGAACTTTGCGTTTTGGGATTAGAACACAGAGTTGAGCTCCGCACTAGCGGCTAGAAATACAGTGGTGAGTTCTGCGTTCTGAGCTTGGAACACAGTGATGAGCCCTACGTTTTGAATCTGAAATGTAGCCATGACCTCTGTGTTTTGAATCTAAAACGTAGTCACGACCTTTGTGTTTTGAATCTAAAACGTGGGCATGACCTCTGCGTTTTGAATCTAGGACGTAGAGGTGAGCTCTACGTCTTAATTTAAAGAGACCGTCAATTTATAGTCTCTTTTGCTAGAGTGTTACAAAGATTGTCATCTTGTAATCTTCGTCTTGACTCCTTGAAAATATGAGAGCCGTCAGATTGTAACTCTCGATGTTGATTGTGAAGGCTGTTGAATTAGAGCTTTCATTGGTTATTGTGAAGGTTATTAGATTGTAACATTCATCGATCTACGTGAAAGTTTTCAAATTATAGCCTTCTGAAAGTCATTAAATTGTAACTTCCATCATTAGTGTTTAATAAGGATCAACTATCTGTAGTAATTTTTAGACAGCCTACAGAATCCCCTCTAAAGTTTTTGAAAGATCGCGATTAACTGGGACGAATTTTTAAAATACTTTAGATCTCAACCTATATCTTGGAGCTATTAATTCCTTGTCATAAAGGAGTTGTTCTCTGCACCCACTTCGAAGGGATCTTGATTGAAGAGATTTACCACACGTGACCCAAGTGAGGATGAGCTTCAAAGAGAAACTATAGCAACGGTACAAGCTACTTGTGAGCAAAAGCTCTCAAATATCACGTCACAGCTCACATCCATTCAGCTGATGGGCCGCAAACATTCATAAGATTTTTGACAAACCAGTAATTAACAGATTTGATAAGCCTTTACTGACTACCATTTGAGTCGGGTTAGCATATGAATTGTCTAAATCCGTTCCACATGTAATGTTATGCTAAAAGAATAAACTCTCTTAGACTAAGTACTATGATACTGAATACATAAACTTTGTTAATTTTACGAGAATGAACTACTCGGTAACGCGTGTTAGGCATAGGCTTATCTCTAATTAGGGAGAGATAAAGTCCTACATGCATGAAAGGCATGGATTTTTGGTCGCATGAAAGGCATGGATTTTTGGTGCTACGATGTTAAATACGTAGACTTCGCTATTATTATAGGAATAGGCTACCCGGTGGCATGTATTAGATACAGACTTATCTCTAATTAGGGATCAAGATAAAACCCCCCATGCGTGTAAGGCATGGATTCTGGTGTTATTAATAACAATCCGCTATGATATTAAACAATATGCAGTTAGCTTTATGTTTATCATGTTTTAGTAGTGAATTTGCATGTTGATTTTGTTGGATTTCTAGTTTCACGTTTCTTATCATTTCTGTTGTTGTATCATTTTTCGCATTGGGTTTTTGTTTGTTCTTTTCTTTTGTGGGGTCTTACCGTGTGCCACGCACGCTAACGTACACGTACACCTGTTTTCTCTGGTGTACGTTAGACTTAGAGGAAGGACAGGTTCAACAAGAGACAGAGTATTTGTTAGACCCTAGAGGGGGGGTGATTAGGGTCTTATGCTAATCTAATCCGATAAAAATGCCAATTAAAATTACTTAACAAATATATTCTTGCAAGATAGATATACAAAGAGTTATGTGCAAGAATATGCAATATACACAAGGTGATATATCCTATATGATAGAAATATATGCAAGGATATATAAACAACACAAGGGTAAATAATCTAAATAGGATAGTAGATGAAATGAATGAGCAATGCACAATTGGTGATATGAGATAAATGCAAAAACAAACACGCCAAAGACAAACTCAAACAAGTAATATGATCACGGAGTTCGGACCTTCCGTCCTACGTCTCCGCTCCTCACTCCCGGGGAGAAATCCACTATCAACCGGGTTTTCTACGTTCACCCGAACAATGTTTACACCTCACACTCGGTTTTCTAGCTAACCAAAAACTTTACAATCAACACACTATTGTAATCCCACTCTACACCCACTAAGTGTTGGACCTAGCTGTGTCTCCCTCAAGTGCTCGGTTACAACCTCTCCCTAGGCACGTCAACCGACGCCACTCCTCTTGGGACGATCCCCGACTCTCACCACACACTCCTCACTCGGTGTACAAGTGTATTACAAAGTGAATCTCACAATTAGGCTCAATATAATAATTGATTGTTCTCAACTATGGATGAGAACACAATGAAAGCTCACACTCAATGTTATAACTCTCACAACCCCAAATATATTATGAGTGCAAATACAATAAGCTCAAAGTGGGTGTGTGTAACAATGAGTAAATAAAATCAATACAACTAAACTCAAATATAAAATCTAGCTTAGGAGCAATGATAATCAAACAAGTATATAAATGTAAAGCTAGAGTTTGAGTTTAGAAAACTTCTCAATTGATAACAAGATGGAGAGATGGAGATTAAAGCCCAAACAAGAAGATAATCTCCTCCACTTGTGAAAACTTCTTCACAAACAAAACAAACCCTTAAACACACTTAAACCTTATTTAAAAACTTGTTTAAAAACTTCTTGATTAGTTTGAAAAGACATCAGCAATGGGGTATATATACCCACTAGAAATCTCAGCCAAAACCACAAGTAAAAGTCTAAAAAGCCCCAGAAAAATCGCTCAGCAAAATAGCCGTTGGAAAACCAACGGTAACAATATCGGTCGACCGGAAATTTTATCGGTCGACCGCTATACAGGTTGAAAACGAGAAAAACGAGCTGGAACTACTTCGGTCGACCGACGGAATTATCGGTCGACCGATGGGAGCTCTCGGCCGACCGGACCGGTCGACCGACAGACTCTCTGTCGCCCAGTGAACCTATGAACTCAGGTTCGGTCGACCGGTTCGATCGACCGAAAACTGACATATGAAAAACTGATTTGCTGATATTAAAATGCTGTTTAAAAATATCAAATAAATTCCAAAAAATGTAAAACTTTGGGGAATGATTGTAGACATGATAATAAATATGCTACAATGACTGGTTTCGAAAAAGGACTTACCAAATGAAAAATATCATCATTTTGTAAATATGTTCAAAAGCATGAAAACCTGGAAATTGATATTTTGATATTTTGACTCAAACAACATTTTGAAACCTTATGAAATGATTGTATAGACTTGATAAAAGATATAACATATTGTTATGAAGTCTATAACTTAGAAATATAATATTTTCATAAGATTTTATATTCTATGCAATATATTCAAAACACTAAGTATGATTTCATTAAATATAAGCTTGTTAAAGGTGAAATCATATATGGGCATATAAACATAAAAACTCAAAACTATGTATGTATATATATATATAACTATATATATGCATAGAAACCAAAACTTATGTATATATATATATATATATATATATATTACTATATATATATACGAAGAAACCAATAAATGTGTGTGTATAGATATTGAGCTTAAGGTACTTAACACACATAATATAAATCCTAAACTACATTACCCAAGCAATCTTGATCTTCATTGTAGCTCAACTTGGTACACGTTACGGATGAAGCTTGAACTTAATCTTTAACTTGAATTGTATGTTGCTTCACTCCACATTTCCGCCAACCTCCGTTTGATATCGTCGTTAAAGCGCTATTCCATCCAACCTCCAACAACGTTGTTTGCCTAGAATAAATACGAAAACACAAACACTCGACAAACAACATTAGAAGTAAATTATTTGTTAAACATCATCAAAACAAGAAGGCCAACAGTATTCTCAGTAGGAGTGCCTAGGGGACAAAGCAGAAGAAGAAACCGAAGCTTAGTTATTCCTTTCAGTTTGTTTTTATAGTACTTTCATTTTCGTTTGATCAATGTATTTTTATATCTCTCTAGTATTCAGTTGGATAGTTTTGTAATAAGGGCGTGTTTGACCCAAATATTATGTCTTGGATGATATTTCTTTTATGATATGGATTATTTTATTCTGAGTTTGTCTATTATATTCTTGCTAATTGTGATCGGGGACCTATGCCTTTGTATTTATTTCTTGACGCTTAGCGTATTAGGTTGAGGAAAAATATTTATTTTTATTTACTCTCTTTAATCTAAAACGTCGCGGGCTTCTTCACATTCTGATTCTCGGGTATTTTGGAAAGCGGAGCGTGACAAGTTTTTTGGGTGGCCCATGCAGGTCACGGTCCCGAGTTACTACCAGTGAGAATATAATAGACAATTTAGATACATATCATGATTTCATCTGTGAGACTATTCTTGAGCCATTATCCTATTTTCTTGATAGATTTCGTTTCGTCTCTATCTTATCACTCTTTGACTCCAGAGTTTTTCATGGTTCTTGTCCCATCGCTTCGTGATTATCCTCTCTTTGTATACCTTCTCTTTCCTCGTGCCGGTCATTATCTTATATGTTATTATTTTTATAACTATATTTTCTTTGATTTGACTTATATATCATTTAATTGTATTAATTTCTGCATCATTTATTATATTATTTTATGTATCACCCATAGTGTAATATTGTATATGTTTATTAAAAATATATATCATTACTTATATATTCTCAATTGTTCAGATCATGTTATTAAGTGTTTTGCATTGCTCTAGACTCCACATATACATTACATAGCATATCTGATATTCAGATTATTTTCTTGTGTTTAATTTTTTTTTTTTTGCATATCTATACTGTGTATGTGCATGCTTTTTTGTCATACCATCTATCTTTCACTTATGTTCTAAATTATTGTATAGTGTTCGTATTTCATGATATACTTTAATAAGTTCATGATTTTAATATTCTACATATGTACTATATTCTTATCCTTTACATTTTCAGTATATAATTATCTTATCAACTAGTTTTGTCGTGTTTAGGTTGTTTTAGTATGTTCACATTGGTTTCGTTATTCTAAGAGCAAAGTATTTCTATTTTGATATTCAAGAAATTATTCATGTTGTTAGGTTTGGATTGAGTTACTAATTATATAGTTTTTGTTACATTATCTCGTATCATTGGTTATTATTCTTTTATAACTAATATAAAAGATTAGTCTAACTAGCATTTGTGGGTATGTATAATATTTATTCATGGTTTGTTTATAGTGTATTTGCATATTTGTTGTTGTTTGCTTTGTTTTCGATATGTATTATTTTGTCATTGTGATAATATACATTGTATACACGTGTTATTTTTTAGTATTTATTTTATGGTATTTTTAGATTTTTACGTTTTTTATTGTGTTATTTGTTGTTGTTTATTCTCTATTCATTATTTTTATTACTTGTGATGTTTTACTTTTTTATTCTTTTATAATTAATATTCTCTTTTCATTATAGTGTATTCATGTAGATTATTATATTTATGATATATACTTTTTATTGATTTATAGTCATTCATTATTTCTAGTATCAACTGTGTAACTATGTTTATCTAAAATATATCGGTGTTGTTATTATACAAAATTATGCTCTTTTTATGTTTCCATTTATTTATAAATCTATTTTATCTTCCATAGTTCATGTTTTATGTATTATACATCTTTATTTATGTATATTTATGCTGAACATGTTTATGTGATTTTGACTACTATACAATATATTGCTATATCTGAATTGATTTTTAAATAGTAATGATTATTATTGTTGTATCTTGTTTATATTTATTATTTTACCTTATGAATGTTACTAATATTTTTAATTTATCATATTGTTTATCGAATATGTATAATTATATCCTTCCTATTATGTCTTATATAATATGTCTATTTTGAATCGCTTGTATACTGTCTATTTTTATCATATAATATTTTTTTACTATTTACATGTCTCTTATGTTACCCCCTATATTTATCTAAACTATATATACGTTTGGTTCTTTGCTATTTTGTTTTGCTTACATCCTCTTCAAATATTTCTTTTTCTTTTGCTTGTATATGATTCATCTGTTATTTGTATTGTATTTTTATGTTTTTGTGTTTTAGTATGTGTATTATCTGATTACGTATGAGCGGTTTATATTTTGTTGAGATCCTTTTGTTATTTATCTTATTTATGCTTTTCTTTTATTATTTATATTGTTGAGTTGATATGCTTTATCATATATTTTAGTGATTAACAACTTTTAAATCATGTATTTATATCATATATCATATTTTGTATGTTATATGTTTATTATATTTTGCCAATTCTGTGTTATTGATTATGTTTTAACACCATGATGTATTGTCTTATGATACTATATAAATAATATTATGTTGATGTTATGTTTTTCTATGATTGTATATTTGTTGTTGACTTCTTTACTATCATGCTTTGTTTGACTGATACTTATACTTTTGTCTGTGCCTAGATATTATATTATTTTATAATTTGATACGTATCAACTATTTTATTACTATATACATGCTTCTTTATACATGTGTCATCTTTTTTTTAAAAATATGTTCACTCTCTTTATATTATACTTACATCATTCTTATTATTTATATTACATACCAAACTTTTTTATGACCTTATGTTATATATATTCCCTTCATGATTTGTGTGCTTTTTGTACTTCTGTTTTATCATTATTTCTATTTATTTTATATCCTCTGACTATACATTATTGATGTATATTATATACCTTTTATTATTAACTATTATCATCATATTCTGCTTGTTTGACTTTGTATTTGACTTGCCCACATAACTTATATTTGATATTGATGCCTAATGCATTCTCATAACATGTTTCATGCCTTATATGTACAATATGTGAATTTACATTCACATTTTTCTCATCTTCTTTATTTATAGAATATTATATCTAAATGATATTTTGTATAGAATATTTTTATTACTTTTCTATATGTGTGCTATAAATATTTTATATTTACTTTATATGATTAAATATTATTTTGTGTTTATGGTGATAACTTAGTGTTTTATTATAGTGAATTATATATTTGTATTCATATATCTCTAGTGTTTTTATTATAACAAATTGTATATTTATATTGTGATAACTTAGTATTTGTGTGTTTATATTTTAACTTGTGTTTTCTCAAGCTCTACCTAGGGATATGCAATTTATTTTGAATTTTTCTATATATGCGCTGAGTTGAGTCTCTCTTCCCATATCTCTGTCCTTGGGTTCTTTTAATTATGAGAATAGAATTTGTTTTAAGGAGGTAGAATGCAATGACCATGAATTTTTGATACTAGTTAAAATAATTTTTTAGTATTTTAAAATATTTAATTATTATTTTTAAAAGAGTATTTGTACTTTTCTTGATTTTCTAAAAATTTCTACGATTTAAAAGTCTAAAATTTATATTTATATAAATGATTTTAATATTTATAAATTAACTTAGTGTAGTAAAAATTTCTGGAATTAATCTGTTGTGTTATCGATACTATTACGTATCATTTTGAATAATACTTTGTGTTATTGTTACTATTATGTATTATTTCATGTATTATGTTGTATTATTATTATGTATTATTTTGTATAATTAGTTATATTATTTATATTATTACATATTATCTGTTGTATTAGTATAACTGGCATATTTTATTGTGTAGATAATTTTCCCGTAATTATTTAATTTTAAATGTAAGTAATTATATTTTTTATTAGTTATTCTTGTTTAATTATATAATTAGTTATATTATTGCTACTGTTGTATATTATCGGTTGTATTAGTATAACTTGTATATTTTATTGTGTAGATAATTATCCTATAATTATTTAATTTTAAATGTAAGTAACTATAATTTTTATTAATTATTCTCGTTTAATTATACAATTAGTTGTATTATTTCTACTATTGCATATTATTGGTTATATTAGTACAACTTGTATGTTTTATTATGTAGATAATTTTCACATAATTATTTAATTTATTTCGTAATTAATATAAGTTTTAATTATTTTTTCAAAACCCTAAATTCCTTTCAAATATATATATATATA
>BQKN01000040.1:346907-362507 GCA_022839385.1 Asparagus kiusianus
ATATTAATTACGAGATGCTTTTAATAAAAGGAATATTTTTTAGATTTTTTAAAAATTATTATTATAAGAAAAGGAGTTGATTTTCGAAAAAGGCGTTAGTTTTGGATTAATATAATGAGAAGGGATTTTTAAGATTTTTTTTAATTAATAATTTTATGAGTAGTTTAGAAGTTCGAATAAAAAGATATCAATTAAACTGGATTGCATGCATGATTTTACTATTCATAATTACATTATATGTTTGCGATTTATTTTAATATATTTGACTTGCCATCATGTTATTACATAGAATCAGTTAGATTTATTTACTGTTTCTTGCTGTATTTTGAGAACCAATAGTAGTTCATGACTTAGTGGCTTCGTGCATCATGAATCAAACTTAGTGACATGTGTGAGTATGTTGACTGAATTTAAATGGTGTACCAGAGATATTGTGGACTTTGATTGTTGATTTAGAAAAAATGAGAAAAGTGTCCTTGTTCATGTGATCAGATATAGTTGTTGATATATCTTCCAGGCTCGCCCCAAGATCTAGTGTAGCTTTGGGTTGGTTTGTTGGGTCAAAGTGAAGCCACTGTAGTCACTTTGGTCCATGAATTTGACATTCACCCGAGTTTAGCTTAAGTTCGAATCAGGTTAAAATCAAATTGCATATAGCCCTCTGACCGATCCAGTGTAGCGGCGTATTGAGTGCACGTAGGGGATTTATAAACAGTCAGTTATCCGATAATATGGGCGTTGATTCTATGTGAGATGTGGACCAGTGAGTTTTAGGATGGCTAGTATTTGACCCGGTTACCGTATGTAGTTAGCTTTATGTTTATCATGTTTTACTAGTGAATCTGCATATTGATTTTGTTAGATTTTCAGTTGCACGTTTCTTATCATTTATGTTGTTGTATCATTTTTCGCATTGGGTTTTCGTTCATTATTTTCTTTTGTGGGGTCTTACCTTGTGCCACGCACGCTAATGTACACTTATTTTTTTCTGGTGTACGTTAGACTTAGAGGAAGGACAAGTTCAGCAAGAGCTAGAGTATTCTCAGCAAGAGTGCCTAGCGGACGAAACAGAAGAAGAAATCGAAGTTTAGTTATTCCTTTCAGTTTGTTTTTGTAGCACTTTCATTTCCTTTTGATCAGTGTATTTTTATATCTCTCTAGTATTCAGTTGGATAGTTTTGTAGCCCCAAATATTATATCTTGGATGATATTTCTTTTATGATATGGATCATTTTGTTCTGAGTTTGTCTATTATATTTTTGCTAATTGTGATTGGGGACATGTGTCTTTGTATTTATTTCTTGACGCTTAGCGTATTAGGTTGAGGAGAAATGTTTATTTATATTTATTTTCTTTAATCTAATACGTCGTGGGCTTGTTCACGTTCCGATTCCCGGGTATTTTGGGAAGCGGGGTGTGACACTGCTGTTTCTTCCTATGTTATTTTTACTTGAAACGCTGAAAGAAAGTTAAAAGTACCAAAGATGTAGTATTAACTTGGTATGAATTTTTACTTAGAGTAAAATTTTAGAAATTTTCTTTATTATCACTAGGATAACTCCTGAAAAACTTTAATCTGCTGGGGATTTTATAATAAAAACTTGTTATTCTTGTTAAAAATGATTAACAAGTTCTTTAGGGTGTTTTACTATTAGAGGTGTGATGTTAACCTAACAGTATTTTATGGGCTTATCTCTCTATTGAAGAGAGTCAATAAGTTGATTTGGTCGTCAGAGGTGTGATGTTAACTTGATGGGTTTGTGGACCTATCTCTCTATTGAAGATAGTCGATAAGTTGATTGTCAGAGGTGTTTTGTTAACGTGACGAGATTGTGAACGTATCGCTCTATTGAAGAGAGTCGATAAGTTGATTATTAGAGGTATAATGTTAACATGATGTCATCAGAGGTATAATATTAATGTGATAAAAAGATTGGTTGTTAGAGGTGTGATATTAACGTGATAGAATTTATTACGATCGGAGCAACTTTATGGACTTATCATCCTATTGAAGAGGATTGATAAGTGGATTGTTAGAGGTGTTTTGTTAACGTGATAAGATTATGAACCTATCGCTCTATTAAAGAGAGTTGATAAGTTGATTGTCAGAGGTGTTTTGTTAACGTGACAAGATTGTAGATCTATCGCTCTATTAAAGAGAGTCGATAAGTTAATTGAAAGAGATGTAATGTAACATGACGTCATCAGAGGTGTATTATTAATGTGATGAAAAGATTAGTTGTCAGATGTGTGATATTATCATGACAGAATTTGATACGATCGAATCAACTTTATGGACTTATCATCCTATTGAAGAGAATTGATAAGTAGATTGTTGGAGGTGTTTTGTTAACGTGACAAGATTATGGACCTATCATTCTATTGAAGAGAGTCGATAAGTTGATTGTCAAAGATGTAATGTTAACATGACGTCATCAAAGGTGTAATATTAACGTGATGAAATGATTGATTGTCAGAGGTATGATATTAACGTGACAAAATTTATTACGATCGGAGCAACTTTATGGACTTATTATCCTATTGAAGAGGATTGATAAGTGGATTGTCAGAGGTATGATGTTAATGTGATAGAAATTTGCTGCGATTAGAGCAACTTTGAGGACTTATCATCCTATTAAAGAGAATTGATAAGTTGATTGGTTGTCAGAGGTGTGATGTTAACATGACAGGAATTTGTACTTGTGATTTGAACAAAATTTTAAAGACTTAGCGTCTGTTTGAAAGGAAAATTAGAAGAAGAAATCAAGAAAATAAATTTGTGCTATTCTCTCTAACAGACTTAGAAAAAGAATTAATTATAATTCTCCCAATGTAATCTCCCTCTAAAAAACTTAGAAAAAGAAATTATAAATCTTCTCTTATCGGATTCCTGATTTACAAAAGAGAGAAAGATCAACGGAGATCATTCCATTTGTTTAAAACTGGGTTTTTCTTGGTGTCGATAGAATGCTTCTCTCGATATTCGTGTCAAGTTTGCTTTCCGTTGATGATCCAAACACTTCACCTCGTTGGAACACGATATTTTCCTCTTGACTTAATGTTGAGGAGAACTTGCATGACAAATTTAAGAATAACTCTTAATGAGTTTAAGAACTCAGTGTGAGTTTAAAACTCTATGAAAGAGTTGATCCGAGAAAAGAAAATTAATCCTTTTTAATTAGACTGAAAATAATCGACAAGCTAATAAAAGCTCCCAGAATGGCTCTTGATGATGCTCCAAGCCCTCCAAGATCCGAAGATGCTCCAAGAGATAATTGTTAATCTCAATTCTCCAGAAATTTCCTTCCAAAGAACTCGGTCCCAATTAAGTTGAAATTTTAGCTATTCATAAGAGATTAAGGGGTATAACCATCCCCTTGATTTGGTCCTTAATGAGGGTTTATGGGGTGTAACTGCCCCCTTAAATCTCTCCTTAATGAGAGTTTATGGGGGTGTAACCGCCCCCATTAAATGGAAAAACAGTTTTGAAACTGTTCAGGTTTTGTTTGAACCAGTCAAACGTAAAAATCCGCGTTCTGGCATGAACTCTACGTTCTAGACCTAGGACGCAAAGTTGGGCTCTGTGTTTTAGGCTGAAAACGCAGCAATGATCTCTGCATTTGGATCTGGAACGCAACGATAAACCCTATATTTCGGGCTAAAAGCACATCAATGAACCCTGTGTTTTGGGTCTGAAACACAATGATGAACCCTGCATTTTGGGCTAAAAACGTAGCAATGAGCTCTGCGTTTGGATCTGGAACGCAACGATGCACCATGCATTTTAGGCTGAAAATGCAGCAATGAACCCTGCATTTTAGGCTAAAATGCAGCAATGAGCTATGCATTTGGATCTAAAACGCAGTGATGAACCCTGCGTTTTGTGCTGAAAACGCAGCAATGAGCTCTGCGTTTGGATCTGGAACACAGCGATGAACCTTGCATTTTGTTGTTGGGCAGAGATGAACTCCGCGTCTTAACTCTGAAATGCACAAGTGAGCCTCAGGAAAACTTGGCAAGCTTCAGGCGAAGTCCAATGTTCAGGCGAAGTCCAGTCTTGCAGACGGGCTTCAGAACATAACTTGCTACGAGAACATGTCATAACTTTCAAACCGTAAGTCAGAATTGAATGAATTATATATGAAAATCGACTATCTCAACGAGACGGAGCTAACCAAACCTACCCGAAGGGTTCGGTTTGCTCCTATCCATTTCACTAAATTCCTTACAGTTTGAGAGATATCTGTATTTTGATTTGAAGAGACCGTTAATTTGTAGTCTCTTTTGCTAGAGTGTTGCAAAGATCATCATCTTGTAACCTTCGGTTTGGCTCCTTAAAAATATGAGAGTGATCAGATTGTAACTCCCGATGTTGATTGTGAAAGCTGTCGAATTAGAGCTTTCATCGGTTGTTATGAAGGTCGTCAGATTGTAACATTCATCGATCTTCGTGAAAGTTTTTAAATTATAGCTTTCTGAAAGCCATCAAGTTATAACTTTCATCATTGGTATTTGATGGGGATCAGCTATCTATAGTACTTTTTAAACAGCCTACAATATCTTGCTGGGAAAGATTACGATTTGAGCAATTTTGAGGACATATGATCCTATTAACAATGATTGATAAGTTAATTGTTAAAGATGTATTATTAACGTGATAAATTAGGAGTGATGTAAGCTGAATTCATACTCCATAGGGATGTAAATCGTCAGAAGTGTAATATTAACTCGACGATGTTTGCAAACCTATCATCCTATTGAAGATGATTGACAGGAAGATTCATTACTCTTAATCAAGTGGATTCTAAGCAACCAACCCCCAGTCTTGATTAAGACTTAGCAGGGGAGGAATTTTGCAGTTAACAGAGGTGTTTTGTTAAACATGACAACTTAGAAGATTTGTTACTCCTAACCCAATAGATTCTAAGTAACCAACCCCCACTCTTGATTAAGACTTAGCAGCGGAAGAAAAAAGGGTATGTTGGCCTCATGTTTATGAGCCTACTCTCTAATCTTGTTTTGATAATTACAAACAATTCTTAATATTGTTTGTCTAGTATTTGTATTTGTTATTAAGTATTCTAGACAAGCAACGATGTCGGAGGTTAGTTGGATTGAACCTACACGATCATATACGTTGGAGGTTGGATGGAATTGCGCCATAACGATCATATCAATGGAGGTTGGCGGAATATTGGTATAAAACAATGCAATTCAAGTTAAAAATCTAAGTTCAAGCTTCATCATCAAGTTTACCAAGAAGAGCTTAATATTGAAGATCAAGATCATTGCTTGGTATATTAGTTTATGTTTTATATTATGTGTGTTTAGTACTTTAAGCTCAATATCATATACACACATATTTTATTGGTTTCTATGTATATATAAACACATTTTAGTTTTTGGTTTCTATGTGTATATATAGTTATATATACATACATATTTTAGTTTTTGGTTTTATCCACAAACAAAGTTTTTATAAATAAATTCCAAAAATTGTTTATACATGTTTGTTTTCATGTGGGTAAGTTATTTTAGTTTAGTTATATAGACATGAAACAAATATACATTCATATTCATATGTTTCATTTTCTATTGTATTTGGAAAATATTATGTTTATGGATTGAAGACTTGTTTATACTATTTTCATATCTTGTATAAGTCTCTAAATTCATTCTAAAATGTTTCAACGTTTTGTTTAAGTTATTTTGGCAAAATCAAGTTTTCAACATGCTCATACTTATGTGATTTTGCAAAATAATGAGATTTCACAAATGGGAAGTGTTTTTTGAAAACCAGTTTTTGTAACATGTTTATTTTCATGTTTACAATCATTTCCCAGAGTTTTACATTTTTATGAATTTATTTGATATTTTTAACAAGGTTTGAAGTTAAGTTTTACTGTGCATTTCAGGTTTGTGCATATTTGTAAGTTGACTTATGCCATGAGCAAGTCGACTTATGAACTGCTTTGGAATTAGTAGAAAGTTTCTGCTACAACTTATAAAATTACAAGTCGACTTATGCTATAGCAAGTCAACTTGTGTTTCCCGTAAGTCGACTTATGTGTGCTGTAGAGCCTGTAACGGCTAGTTTATAAGTCGACTTATAAAGTGACAAGTCGACTTATTACAACATAACGGCTAGTTTTTCAGCCTTATACTGTTTTGGGTTTTTGATCTTTTTGCTTTGATTTTCTTGTGTTTTGGGGTCTCTATAAATACCCCTCATACCTCAGACTTAAAACCAACTAAGAAAATTGTTTAAAACAAGTTGTGAAAGAGTTTTAGTTTGTTTGAGGGTTTCAAAGTTTGTTTTCAAGTTTGTTTTCAAGTTTGTTTGTGAAGACATTTTCACAAGAGCTAGAGGAGATAACTATTTGTGTTTGAGCTTCAACTCTTCTCTCTCTCTCTCTCTCTCTCTCTCTCTCTCTCTCTCTCTCTCGTCATCTTTAGAAAAGTGTTTCTAAACTATATCTAGCTTTACATTTACATATTTGTTTGTTTATCATTTTTATTAAAGCTAGATTTATAATTGAGTTTAGATTTGTTTTATTTATTAAATCTTTTTGTTACACACACCCACTTGAGCTTATAATATTTGCATACATAGTATAATTAGGGTTGTGAGGGATTATAATATAGAGTTGGGCTTAATTGAGTTCTCATCTTGTATAGAGAACATTCATTTGTTGTTAGCGAGCTTAATTGTGAGGTTCACTTTGTATTGTACAAATACACCAAGAGGAGTGTAGATGTGAGAGATGTGGTTAGTCCCAAGAGGAGTGAGGTTGGTGGTAATGCCTAGAGTGTAGGTCGTAATTCTAAGCACTTGAGAGAGACACGTGAGAGACCAACACTTGAGGTGTGATTTGTGTAGTGACATTGTGAGATTATGAATGTTGATCGGTGAGCATTGAAAACTGATATTGTGTGGTATTAACATTTTTGGGTGAGCGTTGAAAACCCAGTGTGATAGTGGATTTCTCCCCGGGAGTGGGGAGCAGAGACGTAGGATGGAAGGTCCAAAGTCTGTGATCATATTGCTTGCTTGAGTTTGGCTTGATGCACTTATATTTATGTTCATCTTTATTGCCATTCTCTCATTGTTTATTTCATCCACTATATTGTCTATGTTTGTATTTCCCTTGTTTAGTTTAATATCCTTACACATATCTTTCTTGTATCATATTCGGTAGGATATTTGTTAATTAGTTTTTATGTGGCATTAAATCGGATTAAATTAGCAAAAACCCTATTCACCCCCCCCCCTCTAAGGTGTTTTTAGGGTAGATAGGGCATATCGCCTTGTGGGCCACTATCCATCAAGTCAGAATAGAGGCACATCACCTAGTAGGCCACTATCTGACGAGTTTGACTATCAGAGGTAACTGTTAGCATGATAATTTTGGTGGACCCGCCATCCTATTGAAGAGGATTAGTGGTAGAATTTAGGGCAAATGGACTATCAGAGGTATATTATTAACTTGATAGCTTGGTGGACCCGCCATCCTATTGAAGAGGATTGGCTGGAGAATTTGGGGAAAATGGATTATCAGAGATATATTGTTAACTTGATAGTTTGGTGGACCTGCCATCCTATTGAAGAGGACTGGCTTCAGTGACCGTAATATCTTCCCCTTCTGATTAGGAAGATTGGGCTTGGTCTCATTGCTCAGATTGGTCCTGCTTACTTTTTTCTTCAGCTTTGACCCTGACAATAATTTTTTGAGTCTATTCACCTTGATAGATTAGTTGTCTCCAGGAGCAGCATTCTGCAACCCTCATTTGTGCTAGAAGGTTAGTCTGCAAGTTGTGTCAATAGGTCACCACTAGGGTATACTGTGATATACCCGACGAACATCGAAGAACCATGCTTCAGAACTACTTGACAAAGGCTTTGACGGGCTCCCTCTTCTTCTGCTTGGTAGAAAGAAGGGTATGGATAGAGACTTCTATATCGTCTTTAAAGAATCTTGACGAGAAGAGTCTCTCTAGATCCGCCCACTTTTGGATACATCCATCAGGCAGTTTTATAAACCATTCAAATGCAACCCTCTTGAGGGTGCCAATGAACAAACGAGCCAATATAGCGTTGTTCGATATCACATTCCTAGTCTGTGACTTTAAATGATAGATATGTTAGTTCGATGATCCCGTGCCGTCAAATGCTCGTAGCGTCGAGACTTCAAACTTTGAAGGATAAGGGGTTGTATCCCATTCGGCAGGATAGTACTGCCTAACAACTCCCTCATCTTAAAACTCGCTTCTATTGGCGATGACATTAAGACGATCTTCCAATTCTTCCATTGTTGCAGACTAGAGATTCTGCTCATTCTCTCTTCCTTCATCAAAGAAAAATTCTAGGTTGTGAGCTTCTTGGTCAGAAGCAGCATCATCAACAACTTTTCCCTTCTCTTTGCTTGTGTGAGGTCAGGATGAAGATGGTCTTCCTTTCCTAGAAGATTCTTGCATGGATGGCAAATATGTCTGCTGAGATTTAGCCCTGTCTATGACAAATTGAGTCAACTAAATCCGGAGTTCATTGATGGCCTCATGTTGTGCTTTGATCATGAATTGCTGCTCATTAAGTCTCTTCATGAGATCTTTAGGATATCCTATCATATAAGCGAAGCTCTCGTGTTCCATAAAAGAATTGGAGGACTTAGACTTTGCGATGGCTGAGTGTTCATCATCAGAGTTAGTTCCTCTAGCCAAACTCTGATAATCAATAGGGGGTATGACTCCTTTTATAGTCAGAGTGTGTTGATAGATTCCTTCAAACTCACTCAGGATCTCTTTGAATCTAGGAGACCGGTTCATTTCTGGTTTATCAGAACTAGGAATTGATGACTTCCCTCTACTGACCATGTTAGAAGTGACTCTAAGGGCTTCTTCCTGTGAGAATGTTGTCGTTTATTGAGTAATGCAATGTTGGTCAATCAGTCAAACAGCAGGCTTGGCTGCATGTGAGCAGCATTGACATCCCAGGAGGACGACATAAATCAGTTGTTCACATTGGCATGAACGAATAACTTGTTGCATTGGTCTTTCTCTCGATATGAATTCTCTCAAAGCTATTGTAAAGATTCGAGAAGAATTACTCAGTGATCGTGAGGTTTGAATTAGAACCCCCTGCCTATGATTGGACGGGACCAGTTCCTGGTGAACATGGATCTTATTGAGATTACTTGAATCCGTATACTTCTTATGTCTGCTCATCAATCTAGTCGAGCTATGAATAACCCAGTACGGGGGTCTTACTACCCAGTCAGTGAGCTAGGGGTCCAGGGGGTGGTGTGCCCCTGGCTGGGGGGTCCAGAGGGAGAAGTTGACCCTTCGACGGGGTTCGGAGTAGCACCCTGAAGGTCTATAGTATACATCAGATTCTGTATTGGGTTTTATTACTCGGGCCCAAATCTTTTTTCTGAAGTCCATCCTGAACACGACTTGACACATCATGCAAGAAATGCGAGGGTCATGTTTAGTTTGAGTGACGCAGGACTGAGGTCTGTGTTTTGTTGATGAAACACGCTCCTGATGGTTGCGTTGTGATGGATCCATGCAGTCTGGAGATTTGCATTTGAATTCTGGAATGCTCTTATGAGAACTGCATTCAGGCAGATTAACACGGTCTGGAGACCTACGTTTTGGTTCTAGAATTTACTCATGAGAGTTGCGTTTTGTATGTGAAACGTGTCCCTGAGGACTGCATTTTGGTGTTAGAACACGTCCTTGAGGTCTGCGTTTTGATTTTGGAATGCTCCCTTGAGGGTTGCATTTTAGTTGGATTACATGGGGTTCGTATTTAGGCTCATTAACGTGAGGTTTGTGTTCTAAAGCAGAAACGCAGAGCTCTTGTTGAGGCTCACAAACGCGGAGCTCATGTTGATTAAGAGATCGGCCATCTCGGAAATAAGCTCATCGCAAGGATCTTCTTCTTTATTGAGCGGTATTTTTCTTGGCCTTTTCAAGGCTTTTGCGGTGATGTCAGCTATGTTGATCGAGCTTGCCACCGCAATGGGCCTCTTGTGACCCGATACCCGTTGTGTTAGAGCGGGTAAAGACTCTTCAACTCGATTACTGAGTTTCTTTGAAGCTGAGCCCACTCTTTCAGAGGAGGGGCTGTCCGAGCCATCTAATCCAAAGAAGATGCCTTCCTTTGGTAGTTCAGCAATAATTGGAGCTTTGTTCTCCTTGCAGACCATGCGCATAGCCTTGGGGTTAAGGGATTTGGAAGAAAGGGCTTCCTCATACCTGGCCAGATCAAACTCTACCACGAGAGTTTCGACCGTTGTTCCAGCGAGATTGACGTCGGATTGTGCCACCACTTCTTCATCAGTGAAGCTGGTCCTCAACAGAGTCACCATCTTTTGTTTGGTGGGAAAATTAAAGAAGAAAATGGAGAATTGAATTTGTATTATTCTCTCTAACAAACTTAGAAAAAGAATGAATTACAATTCTCTCAATGCAATCCCTCTCTAACAAACTTAGAAAAAGAAATCATAATTCCTCTCAATCGGTTTCCAGATTTACAAAAGAGAGAATGAATCGATGGAGACCCTTCCTTTTTGTTTAACCTGGGTTCTTCTTGGTGTCGATGGAATGCCTCCCTTGATGTTCGTGTCGAGTTTGTTTTCCATTAACGATCCGAATGCTTCACCTCGTTGGAACACGATATTTTTCTATTGACTTGATGTTAAGGAGAACTTGCGTAGAAAGTTTAAGAATAACTCTTAACGAGTTTAGGAACTCAGTGCGAGTTTAAACTCTATAAAAGAGTTGATTTGAACCAAAAATCGGTTTATAGTCAAGATCTAAGCTCCAAGACTTTTGTTGATGAAGGAATCTCTAAGACCTCTAAGAACACAAATGTCGATCTCTCTTTATGTGATATTTTTGATGCAAAAAGTCGATCAATTGGAGATCCCCAACTCAGTTGAGTTTTCCACTATTTATAGGGATTAAGGGGTGTAACCGCCCCCTTAATTCGCTCCTAAGTGGGGGAGTGATCCCCTAAAATCGTGAAAAATAGTTTTATTCAGCTCGTGTTTGAACGAGTCAAACGTAAGAATTGTATTCTGGGCACGAACTCTGCTGTCACGCCCCGCTTTCCAAAATACCCGGGAATCGGAATGTGAACAAGCCCGCGACGTATTAGATCAAGGAGAATAAATAAAAATAACCATTTCTCCTCAACCTAATACGCTAAGCGTCTGGAAATAAATACAATGCGAAGTCACATGTCCCCGATCACAATTAGCAAGAATATAATGAACAAACTCAGAACAAAATGATACAAATCACAATGAGATAACATCTGAGACATAATATTCAGGTCAAATGCCCTTATACAAAAACTATCTGAAAGAAATACTGGAGAATATAAAAATACACTGATCAAAAGGAAATAAATGTGCTACAAAACAAACTGAAAGGAATGACTAAGTTTCGGCTTCTTCTTCTGCTACGTCTGCAAGGCACTCATGCTCAGAATCCTCTGGCTCCTGGCGATTTCCCAGTTGGACCTGTTCTTTCTCTAAGTCTGACGTACACCAGAGAAAATAGATGTACGTCAGCGTGTATGGCACACGGGCAAGACCCCACAAACGAAATAGAATGATCGAAAACACAAGCGGAAAACGATACGAAAACCGAAATAACAAAAGAACGTGCAACTAGTAATCTAACAAAATCAACATGTAATCCACATGATAATCATAAGAATTCGTAAATCAATCGGGTAACGAAAACATGCAGCTAGCGATCAGAATAATCATACAAGTGACAGGATCATACAACTAGATGAAATTAATACTTAAAAATCTACAACATGAGACGTAGTACGTCGAGTGAAATAATCCAAATAAGAAAACCCTCATGTATATATCATATGTCTCAAATTGTAGATAATTAAATATTAACTCCGATCTATGTATGAAAAGAACCACAACTGGCCTACATCTCATAAGAATCATACTTAGCCAAGAATCAAGGTCATGTAACTAGCCATCCTATCTCAACTCACTGGTCCACATCTTACATAGAGTCAACACTCATATCATCGGATAACTGACTGTTCACAAATCCTCTACGTGCACCCAATACGCCGCTACACTGGATCGGTCAGAGGGCTACACGTAATCCGTTTTCACCCTGGTTCGAACTCAAGCAAAAACTGGGTGAATGTCAAAGTGACTACACTGGCTTCACTTTGACCCAACAAACTAACCCCAAGCTACACTGGATCATGGGGTGAGCCTGGAAGATACATCAACAGTTATATCCGATCACATGAACATGGACTTCCCCATCCCAACTCTTATTGTTTGTCTAAATCAACAATCATAATCTTTATTAACTCGGGTTCACCACCTAAACTCAGTCAACACACTCACACATGTCACTAAGTCTGTTCATGACGCACGAGGTCACTAAATCATGAACTGCTAGGGGTTCTCAAACACAATAGCAAACAATAAGTACAATCAATCATGCGCAACGATATCATGACATATCACATAATTAAAATGAGAATCACACATTCAAAAAATAATCCTTTAAGTTAATAAATTTATTTACTTCAAAATAATTTCCCTATCTGAAATAAATCTTTTATTTCTTGTTATAATTATCTAAAAATAATTCCATTTTCCAAAATAACTCCTTTTAAATAATTCTAAAAACATTCTTTTTAATATTTCCTCTTACAAAATAATTTATTTTCTAATTAAAATTAATCTAAAATAATTTCTTTTTCAAAATAAATTCTTTTAATTTATTTATAATTATTCTAAAAATATTCTTCTTCCAAGATAGTTTCTTTTAAATTATTATAATTATCTAAAATGATTTCGTTCTTAAAATAAATTCTTTTTAAATTAGCATAATCATCTTAAAATAATTCTGATATAGAAATAACTTCTTTTTTTAAGATTATAATCATTCTAAAAATGTTATTTATCAGATTATCATGATTTATCTAATATTATTTCACCAAACAACCCACGCAGATAATTATTTCATAATTCAAAATATGCAGATAATTCATAACAATCTAAAATGTAAAGAATGTGACAAACTGAGCAACAGGATCTTGCATATAAATAATTTACGATAAATCTAAAATTATAATGTAATACGATCGAGGAATAGGGATCTTGCCTGCGAGGCCAATGGACCTGTGGACGAGGCGGCGACGCCATTTCTTGCTGTTCATTGTTCGACGACGCACGCAATGGATCGATGGCTGACTTGTGGAGCTGGACGGCGACATCGGTGACGGGTTCGACGGTGCGGGAATCTCAGCGGGCCATTGGCTTAGGTGACGGCATGGGGCTGCGGGCAAGGAGGGAGTCGGCAGCGAAGCGGGGAGGAGAAGATGGGTTGGAGGTTCTCGGCCTGGGGATGGCTGTGGTGGTCGAAGGTGGTGAGGGGAGGCGGACATGGATGGTGCAGGGCTTCCGGTGACTCAGAGGTGGCCGGAGGAAGCGGATCTGAGAGAGGGAAAGAGAGGATGGGGCGGCCGAAGAGGTGGCACAGCGAGCGGGGAAGAAGGAGGTGAGGGCGGCTGTCAAGGGTGGGGCGTGGTCGAGGATGGCTTAGGTGGCGGTGGGTTGTCGGAGGAGGGGCTGCAAGGGGTCGGGTTGGGTGATGGGTTCGAGCGGGGTTCGCCGGCGGTTGTTGGGGCTGCTAACGAAGCTTGGGCGGTCGATGAGGGCGAGCACGACGGTGAGGCAGTGACGAGGAGGAAGAGGGAGAGGCGACACTCGACGAAGGCCTGAGGGCGGTGGTGGGTTTGGTCGGTGGAGGAGGGGAGGCCGACGGGGTGGCGTGGTGGCTACGGGGTTGGCCGCGCGGGATCAGAGGCGGCGGGGGCTGTGATGGGTGCGGTGGTGATGATGGCTGGTGTAGATGGGGAGGTTGACGGAGGGGCTCTGAGAATGAGAGAGATGAGGGAGGAGAATGCTTGAGTTTTTGGGAAATGGAGGAGAGAGAAAGAGAGAGAGAGAGAGAGAGAGAGAGAGAGAGAGAGTACGGGTGAGAGAGGGTGAATTATTGGAGAGAGAGAGAGAGAGAAAAAATTACGGGGGTAAAAAGGAATAGGTTAAATGTGATTATGGAATTGATTGGGAGTGATTAGGAATTGATTAGGGAGTGGTTATGGAAAGAATTCAAATGGGAGAAAATTAAGAGAGGGGAAAATTTGGAAAATCTTACATAATTATTCTAAATCATATTAATAAATTATTAACAACCAAATATCTTTTCATTTATATTTATATACTACTGTACTATGCTCAGGTTTACATCAATAATAACAAGGTCATTAATAATATCAGTCACTAAATTATTATATATAAAAATTTCCTTAAACCATAAATTAATATTTAGTTGAATTAATAAATACAAGATTATATATTTTATTTATTTATTTATTTTGAAAACTCAGAAAAATCTAGAAATTAGGAAAAATATTAATATAATATAATATAATATTTTAAATACTAGAAATATTATTTAAACACGTATCGAAAAATTACGGTTGTTACATCTGCATTATGGGATTGGAAAACAGAGTTGAGCTCTGCACTAGCAGCTAGAAACGTAATGGTGAGCCCTGCATTCTGAGCTTGAAACGCAGTGGTGACCCCTACGTTTTGAATCTGAAACACAACCACGACCTCTGCGTTTTGAATCTGAAACGCAACCATGACCTCTGCGTTTTGAATCTGAAACGTGGGCATGACCTTTGCGTTTTGAATCTGGGACGCAGAGGTGAGCTCCGCGTCTTGATTTGAAGAGACCATCAATTTGTAGTCTCTTTTGCCAGAGTGTTGCAAAGATCGTCATCTTGTAATCTTCGTCTTGACTCCTTGAAAATATGAGAGTCGTCAAATTGTAACTCCCGATGTTGATTGTGAAGGCTAATGAATTAGAGCTTTCATAGGTTGTTATGAATGCTGTCAGATTGTAACTCCCGATGTTTATTGAACTTTCATAAGTTTTTAAATTATAACCTTCTGGAAGTCTTCAAATTGTAATTTTTATCATTACTGTTTGATGGGAATCAGCTATCTGTAGTAATTTTTAGATAGCCTACAACTAGGCTTGCTCAAACAGCCCGGACCGACCCAGTCCGGAAAACCGAGCCCAGGCTGGGCAAACCCGTGGCCCGGGCCCGAGAGGGCCGGGCATCAGGCTTGCTAATTTTTAACTTTTTTTCTTTTTTTGGTAAAAAATATGCTAAAATTTACTTTAATATTATTATATTTATGTAAGTATGTATTAATATATACTTACAAATTATTCTATAACTATATATTATATATACATAAATAATATGTAAATATAAAACATATATTATATGTAATATATTGTATATACTTATAAGTTATAACTTAAGAGAGAGATAATCGCATAAGTATATATTACTTATTTATAAATATGTATTTGTTATATATGTATTTGTTATATACTTACATTATGCTTATTTAAGTATAGTTATACAATTTACTTCTATTATATACTTTTATATATACTAGATGCAATATACTTATATATTATTATACTTATGCAATTATACAATATACTTATATA
>BQKN01000040.1:378455-475464 GCA_022839385.1 Asparagus kiusianus
TAGATAGTGTATAATATTTCAAACTTAAAAAGTATAATGTCCTAGCTAATTATATCACATATTAAGGATAGATATATTAGTTTAAACTTTTAGATAGTGTATAATAATTAAATATTCTTGATATTTAAAGAAGGGTTAAGGGTGTTTTTGTCTACCAAAAGGTTTTTTCGGAACTCGTGCTTTTAAAAGGAGTATATGAAGTAAATTTTAGGGTAAATTAATGGGAGCCCCATAAAGTTTAGAGTAATTTAAACAAAATCCTCCATACCTTCTAAACGTGAGGAAAACCTCCTAAAATTTGTGGAGTTCCACAAAATCTTTCTGAACTTTCGAAAAGTTCTACAAATTGCAGTAGTTCCTTTTTTTAAACTCTCTTTCGTCAACAAAACCGTATTTAGCTTTTTCCCTGTTTCCATCTACTGTTTCCCAGCAGGCACTATACCCTAAATTAAGTTTAAATTAAGTTCAAGCAAAAATTCCAAAAGTTTAGGGCGTCATCTAATTCTTATTTGGGTAATCACATATTAGTCCCATACATCATCATTAATTGCAAACAAGTCCATTAGATTTGCTTATTAGCCCCTTACTTCTTCAATTTTATTGCAAAATTGTCCCTCTTATTGTGTGACATTAATTATTATAGTGAACATCTGTTAAGTCAAATGAAAATGATCGGATTTACCATTATATCCCTACTCCTAAATAACAATAAAATTTATAATTTCACCAACCTGTTTGATGGGTTTAAACCTACAAACGAAACAACAATGTAAGCCATCAAGACCTTCGTCAACTGTTAGAACCTTTTCAAACCCAATTTTGAGCTATTCCAATAGTAAAATTCCCCTCTTAGAGGTCATTTGAGTAATTTTCCATGTTGGGTTAAAGCTTAACCTAGCTAAAGTTAATAATATTAATAGTACCTAACAGAGAGACACATTTGCAAGGAAATTGAAGATTTAAGGGAGTGAGAGTAAGGGGCTGTTTGGATGCCTTTAGGAAACTAGAGTATTTATGACACAAAATAGAAAGTAGTTATTCACCTCACCACTTTCCATTCGAATGTTTACATTGTTTGATTAGGAATCTTTGTGAATCCTAAAATAATAGTATGACATTGTTTGGATAATATAATATAAACTAGAGTATTTATGTCACAAAATAAAAAGTGATTATCCACCTCACCACTTTCTACAAGGTTTTGACTTTTTTATTATTTTTTGGACACATTTATGACATTGTGTCAGCTTTCCAACAAAATCACTCCTAATTTTGGTGATTTTGCTTTCGGTGACACCTCATCAAAAGGTGTAAGCTTTTCATGTAAAAGAGAATTTAAACAAACAATGTAAAGTGATGAAAGTTGACATTGAGACCCACTTTTTTTTTTTTTTACTTTCCATCCTTTTACATGGTAAAAACATACAAACAAACAGCCCCTAAATAGTGAGATTTGAGGGATCATTTGGCAATTAAGGATTATATTATAAGGGACTAAGATGTAGTTACCCAATTTTTTATTTAAAGCTCAAGGAGGTGTTGTATAATAACCCTAAATCAACGTGTTTTCTAAAAATTTCCTCACGCTCTTTGGGCGTGTTTGTCAAATTTCTAAAACTAGACTAGAACTAGGACCGGAGCTGACCTAATTTTAAGTACTTTTTTTTTGGATGAAAAACTGGGCCAAAGGTGGTCTAAGTGCCCACTAAATTGAATTTAGTTCGTAGATCAAACTAAAATGCGTTCAAGACAAAATTCCTGGCCCAGTTTGTGACAGATTGCGAACCGCACCCTCGGAGTTCCATTTGAAGCCTAGATTCTGGAAGGCACAGCTATCCGCTGCCGTCACCCTAAAAGAGAATATTCCAACCAAATTCAAAAAATCCAACAGAAATACACCAAACTTTCCCCCTTTTTTACTGGGGAAAAAAAATCTCAGCTTTAAGCATCAGATGAGCTTCTCAAGGCCCAACCAATGCCGATCCTCATCATCAGCATCATCGCAGCCCTCCATTTCCTTGCCGGCGACGGAAGATGCGTCGAGGTTCCGGTGCTCCGTCAGACCACCGGTAAGTCGCTGCAGTTCTCCGGCGATTCGAGGTTCAAGATCGCTCTTTTCGCTGATTTGCACTATGGGGAGAACGCCTGGACCGAGTGGGGCCCGGCTCAGGACGAGAAGTCGGAGCGGGTAATGGCGGCCGTTCTTGATAAAGAAACCCCAGGTCAGGTTACTAGCAATTCCCCTCTTCATTTTTGTCACTTTGGTTTTCACTCTCACTGTATGTTTATTGTGTTTATTGATTGCATTGGCATCGTGTGCTGAGTACACTGATTTATGTCCTGTTTGGATGGAGGGTAGAGAGGGGGAGGGGAAGAGAAATAAGGCTTTCATCTTGTTTGGGAGTTTTTTAAAGGAGGGTAGAGAGGAGGAAGGAAAGGGAAATGAGGTTAAAATTGCTTGGTTTTCTTTCCCCCCGATTTGGGCGGTAGAGGAGGGTAAAAGGGTGTAATGATATTCTTACCCCCATCAAAACAAATAAAAGGGCTGATGTGTTATTAATATAAAGTTATTTATGTAAATTTACATATATTTACTTCCTTTCACCTTCATTCACCTTACTCAACTCCCAAACAACATATTACAATTCTCTTCCCTTCCCTTCCCTTCCCGTTGTTTACCTTTCATTCCCTTCCCTTAGTAAACTCCCAAACACACCATTAAAATTGGTAACTAGACGAATGTGTAAATTACACTAAATTCCCAAGAACTTTCAACATTTTGCACTATAACCCTAGTGACTTTAAAAAACGCACAAAACCTCCAATACCTTTTTGGAAATAAAGAACACCCCCCCCAAACACACACACACCAATATCTTGTGTAAAGTACACTAAATCCTCAACACCTACGGACACACACACACACACACAAGTTTCCGTAGGTGTTGAGGATTTAGTGTACTTTACACAAGATATTGGTGTGTGTGTGTGTGTGGGGGGGGGGGGGGGGGTCTGCAGAGTTATTGGGGGTATAGTGCGATTTTGAAAGTTATTGGGGTCTTACTCCCATATGCTGAAGGTTCTAGGGGCTTGGTGTAGTTTATCCTTAGCATGTTCTCCTTATTTCTTGTATGATTTCTGTAGAAGACCTTGTTTATGATTTTTTTTGTTCAATTGATTGGGGGACTTTTGGGGATATTCTTTTTATTTAATTAAAGGGGGGCATTCAAATGCGTGGACGATATTCTTTTTATTTAATTTAAGGGGGCATTCAAATGCGTGGATGGTCAAATTCCAGGACCATGAGTTTGTATAGAAAATACTTTAATCAAGAGCCTGTCAAATCCTTGGTAAAAAAAAGATCAACAATTTGATCTTTGAAGGGAATTTATTGTAGCTCAACCAATCCATCATCTGATTTTTTTTTGTAAAAAGTAATAATAATCCATGTCGATATGCTTTGTGTGTTCACCAAACAAGAAAGCCTTTGCAATTTGAAAAACAACTTGTATCATAGTATAAGCAAGTATGAAAGGCTTACCTTAATGTAAATAAGTACTTCACTACACACAATGCGTGCCTGACACAGTACATATTTATGCAAGATTAAAAAAATATTGTTCACATCTATGTTAGTATAAATAGGCTATAAAAATATTATTGCAAAAACTGATATAAGTCTAAGATAATTCACGAATTAATAAGTTATACAGAGTTCTCCCACAGCACATATTCGTCAAATGCAGTCCTCAAAGATGAATTACTGATCAAACACATTCGTCAAAGGTGAATTACTAATGAAGTTAATTATTATATCCTATTTAAGTTTCTCACGGAAGCTGTTACTATTGAATCAAAGTGATACAAAATAACATTGGCTTAAAAAATGTCATTAATTGAGGCAAGGGGATCAAAACATATAGACTCCTGGGTATAAATTAAGTAGATAACGGCAGATTAGAAAAGTACTTAGTTCAAAATTATAATAAAATAAGAAACTATTACCACAAAAGTAAGATCATATTTGTAAGCAATCTTTTCTTGAATACTGTGGTCTTGCTGAGGCTTTGATGTTGTCTGTTGCTTCTTTGGAGAGGCCTGTCTTGCTGAGGCTTCAACGTTGTCTGTTGCTTCTATGGAGAGGCCAATTCTTTGTTGTGTGCATCCTTCAAATTATCTATTTTCTTCTAATTAATAGGTTTTTCTTTGGAGTTTCTCAATTTTTTGGAAATTGTTTTTGGGACCCTATATTTAAGGGTGCGGTGGACAGTTTTCTAATGGTTAAGGTTGGAGTGGAATCATGGAGAGTAACTGGCATGGTTTGAATTCGCTTTATATTCAGTAGATTCAAACGGTTTAAGTGGCGGTTGACAAATTGGTTTCTTCAGCATATTGAGTTTTCCAAAATTGCCCACTTTCACAATAAAAAAGAAACTTGTTAGTTATGGAAAGAAAGAGTTATAACTTATAAGGCACGGGACATATGTCAATTTTTTAATTGTGACTAATAATGGGTATAACAAATAGAATGACAAATATGGACCAAAAGCCAGCCTTCTTTTAAATATAGTAGTAATATAGTAATAGATAGATGATGTAACAATCATCAGTGTCTTTGTAACTCGTGGCAGTATAAACCATCACCTGGTATACTCACTCTCTACAATAAAATGACAAACTATATCTTGCATCTTCTTATGCCAGGAGAATAATGAAGGTCTCTACAAAATGTAGATCCCAATAGTAGATCAGCGAGTGTAAAGTTGTTAGTTTATCCAACATCCAAATGTGCAAGAATCTCTGCGGATGATTTAGATAGAAACAACAAGGTACGTGTCATAATTTAACGCGGATACCAAAGACTCTCGAGTCTTGAGAAGTATTGTATAATGAATAAATATGGCTAATGATAACTTCGCTGAAAATATGTACAAAATGAGGAATATCAAGTTTGGTGATGGTGATGTACACTAGTTTACCAAGTACCAACTAGTTTTGGTACCACCTTGGTTGACACAGAATATCATCATTACTTTGCCTGAAGTTTTACATTCATTTCCACTGGATTAGCTGCAATGGAGAAATCAGATCAAAATGCTAAGAAGTAAAATAGATTCACGAGGAGTCTGACACCCTTAATGCTTGGAAAGAGAGCAGAACACCTATATCTTTCATCTCAAAGTAATTTTTAAGATGTTGATAAAAAAACGATAAATGAGAGCTTCATCCATAGTGATATTTTAGTGTACATGTCATAGTCGAATGCGGTCCCAACACAACTTGTTTTAAAATAATTCATTGATGAAAAAGCTCAAATCCTGCAGACTTGAGCCTACAAATGATAACATACATGATCTTTTGGAGTCTGAAGATTGAGAGGAGGCCGTATGTATACCTCCTGAGGAAGTCACCATTTAAAAAGACATTTTTCTACATCCTATTAATAAAACCGACTGTTGTTGAGAACAACAATGACAAGAGTGTAGGAAAATCATCTTATGCACCAGTACGTCTGTCTCTTCATAATTATAATAATACATACTTGACTCGAAAGTCCATGAGACATTAGGCGGTTTTTTCGAAACTCAATAGATTTGTTGGACCGAGTCTTGACCTCGTAAATCCATTTGCATTTTACAGGTTTTAATGCCAGAAGTTTGGACACAAGATCACAAGTATAATGAAATGCATGCAGTCCTTCTTTCATAGTCTGTCATTGCTGTAAATACTTGACTGCCTCATGACAAGATGAAACTATGTTGGATGGTAGGAAGAAAAGAAAGAAATGTTGGAGAGTATGAATTAGTCATAGTATAACTACATCAAGTAGGAGATCTTCTGCCTCACACAACATTGTGGTGAGGAAGACATGGCAGAAACATCCGGCAAAGATAGAGTAGTTGTGGAGTTTACATGACTGTTAGGAGCATTTGGTGACAATGTTATTAAGAATTAACACACTGCATGCAAGGGCTAGTTGGCGTATGTGCCCGAGATGCAATGTGCAAGGCAACACACTGACTAAAGCGAGCTGCATTTAGTTTCCTTTTTTTATTTTTTTATTTTAAGAAAGTAGAACAACTAAACACGTTCAAATAAGGTCAGGAAGGTTATTCAAGTGGACCGGAAGCTCATCAAATGTATTCTGTTAACATATTCGTGTTTCAGGTCATAATAAATGTATGCTATTTGCGAAGCTGGTGTTTAAGGGATGTGAGGCATGTCAGTTATTTTAGGGAGATCCTGTTTTAACCTAAATGTTGTTGTGTGAAAATCAGAATCAAAGTTAGTTCTTATTTTAACTTAGTTTTGTACCTTAGTTTTCCCTTATTCTTATGGATAATTGATATATTATCAGACTTTGTAATCTATCTTGGAGATGTTATCACTGCAAACAACCTTCCAATTCCTAATGCAACCATGTATTGGGATTGTGCTATTTCTCCAACAAGAAAAAGAGGGATCCCGTGGGCAACAATATTTGGAAACCATGATGATGCATCTTTTGTGTGGCCATCTGAATGGTTTTCTGCCACTGGAATTCCTCAGGTCTGCTGTCCACCAACAAATTTCTCAGTTTCAGGTATGAACTCATATAAAGATAATGCATTCTAAATATTGTCCTTGTCCATACAACCATTTGTTTGTCCATAGGTAACTACTTGAGATATACTTTTCTCTCTCTGGTGAAACTATGTATTCTTATGTTAACCCTTTTTTATTAGATATTATTGGACTTCTCTGATGGATAGGTTCTTGTAGTTGTAGGTGGGTGTTGCTGCATATCTGGTCAACTTTTCGTTTCATCTCTTGCTTATGTCGATTGCCAACTACTTGTTCAAACATAGTGATCTAAAACAGTTGGTTTCTATTATTATTGAACTTATTACATATATCGAAAAAACCTTACTTCAATGTTAGTCCATGAAATCAGCCAAGTTACACCAAATTAGTCTCTCTGCTCAGATTATATACACTTATTTGCGATGATATATTTAACTCTTGCTAAAGAGTATTTTGCCCCTCCACCAATGGTTATATTCTCATTTCCAACTATTTCAAATAATCTGAACCCATCATCTTAAAAACAAATCTGGTTTATTTTCTCATCTCAAAGTCCTGTACCTCTCCCCCCTCGAGAAGAGAATTAATATATCATTACATGTGATTGAGCGGCAAATGGTTCTAATATCATTATCAGTTAAAGTTAATGGATATCCTTACTATCAATGGTTTAATGGAACTAGAAGTTCTATTTTTTTTGACTTAATTGTTTTGGGAGATAAATAAGAAAATACCAAGATTTGAGTGACTGGCATTAGAAAACCTTTCAATAGTTGTTACAGTTCAATACAAATTTAGTACCTCAGTTTTCCTCTTCCTCCTTTTAACAACCTACATGTTTCTAAATATTTTTTAGGGGTTTTTATTTTTAGGCCCATTTGTTTACTCAACTTTACCTATAAACCAAATAATTATTACTTGTATCTTTAAATCCAATTCTCTTTTTGTATTGGTCTTTAAATCAAATTTCTAAAATACAATACTTTTATATGTGGACCCCCTAAGTTTTTTCTTAAATTCCAATTATAGCCTTTCAAATTTTATCTCATATAAGTGGGCCCTTTTAAAAAAATTAAAAAATAAAGAAAAAATGAAGAGAGAGAGAGAGAAACGGGGGTTTCCATATTTCTCTCCTCTCTTGCGCGGGAGAGGAGTCTCTCTCACTACTCTCTCTCTCCCCCTCTCCCCTTCCTTTCTCTCTCTTCATTTCTCAATTAACTACCCTCTCTCACTCCATTAATAAATTCTTACACTCTTATAAACCCTTCAATTAATCCTCACTCATTTATCAATCCATCATTAATGTGTAGGGTGTGATTTTGGTGGATATTCGTTATTTTCTTAACAGTTAAAGGTATAATTTTGCAATCTACTCAACTACCAAGTTTATAACATTAATTTCTCATTTTATTCATGACAATTATTTGACATTGTTATTCATGAACTCATAAAAATTAGTAAAAATTTGTTACATTTGATAAAGTGTTAGTTAAATAAGGTTTTAGTCAACCACTCATTAATTTCACATTATGATTTCACATTAGTTATTTCACATGATTATTTCACATTAATTTCTCATTATTATTCATGAATTCATAATTTTTAATTAAATTTGTTATATTTGATAAAATTTTAATTAAATTTGATTTTAGTATAGAATAATAATAACCTGTTAGTATAGCATGAAATACAAGACTTGTAAGTATAGCATGATATCCTGTAAGTATAGCATGATGCGCTGTAAGTATAGCATACTATACTTACAGCGTATCATGCTATACTTACAGTGCATCATGCTATACTTATACGATATCATGCTATACTTATAGTGCATCATGCTATACTTATAGTGTATCATGCTATACTTACAGGATATCATGCTATACTTACATTATATCATGCTATACTTTCAGAATGTCATGCTACTTACAGTGTATCAATTATCATGCTATACTTACAGTGTATCATGTTATACTTACAGTGTATCATGTTATACTTACCGAATATCATGCTATACTTACTGTATATCATGCTATACTTACTAGATATCATGCTATATTTACAGCGTATTATGCTATACTTACTGGATATCATGCTATACTTACAGCGTATCATGTTATACTTACTGGATATCATGCTATACTTACAGCGTATCATGCTATACTTACTGGATATCATACTATACTTATAATGTATCATACTATACTTACTAGATATGCATGAGTTAAGCTACGTTCTGCACGCTGCATTTTTCAATTCACTGCCAGCTGCTTGATTACCTCAAAATCAGCTTACCTCAAAATATTTCAACCCTCATCAACCAGCACATAATAGCACCAAGAACATAACACTATTGAGAACATAATTTTTATTATTGAGAACCAGCACATAATAACAACCCTCATCAACTAGCATAATAATTCAACCCTCATCCACCAGCACATAATAGCACCAAACACATATTACAAGCACATACCACTATTGAGAATAACTTTCATTATCTACTTTCAGTCTAACAAACTGAGAACAATACTTTACAAATCAAACACCCACATATATTTATACACCACAAAATAGCACTCAAAATTTGCTATCACAGTTGGCATCTAGCATCCGGAAAACTTAGCTTGAGGATCACGTTTATATCCTGAAATCAAAAGATACACCGATTAAAAGAATAGTAGATTGAATATACAAGTTAGAACCATTTCTAAGAAACCGCATACAACTTTAGATCCTCCCATCGGAAGACCCGTAATTTTCCCAACATCTTCAACACCAAAGGAGGTTCATTTTCTTCCAATTTTAAAACTATTTTTTTCAACATCAAATACTTTCAACAAACAATCCACTAGAAGTGGTTGCATTGGAATATCGGGAATATCCAAATAGCCATAGAATGAAGTATCTTGAAGGGCTGTCCGATGATCTTCTGACAATGTAGAAGAAATACGATTTTGAAGAAGGTACTGGAAGTAGCAAATGTTGGATGCAATGTTTTAAATATCGGCCGACATGTCGGACATGTCGGCCGATATATCGGATTGAGGGGTCGAGCGACACGAATCAGGGGATTTTAAGTCGCATGTCGTTTTTCAGGGAGATATCGGATATATCGGCGAAATATCGGCCATGTCGGCCGATTTTTCATGTTTGAAAAATCGGCCGATAAGCCCATTTATCGGTTCAAATGTGTGGGTTTGGGTTTGAATTGGGTTCGAAACCCATTTGACCCTTTTATCGGATATAGGAGGCTCTTTTCGAACCCGATAGACACCCCGATCATAAGAAAGAAAAGAAAAACCCTAGGGCTTACGATCTTCGTCGTTTTGCTTGCGTGGTCCTCGGCTTCTCCTCTCGTCCTCACAGCGCCGCCTTCTCCTCTCTTTCTTCCCTGCGTCATCGGGTCCTCACATCGCTGGTAAGCCTCCCTGTCCTCGGCTTCTCCTCTCATCCTCACAGCGCCACCTTGTCCTCTCTTTCTTCCCTGCGTCATCGGAGCCTCGGAGGGTCCTCACATCGCTGGTAACTGGTAAGCCTCTCTCTCTCTATCTATCTCTCTCTCTTACCCCTCCCCCTCTCCCTATCTCGCTAATGATTTTTTCTGTTTACATTTTTTCGCTTAAGCCTCCCTGACCTCTCTCTCATGACCCTTTTTCTGTTTGCATTTTTTTTCCAGAATTTCAGTTTGTGCTGTTGTTGAGTCGTTGACTGCTAAGTAAAAGAAATTGTTGATTTTTACTTTTTTATATGTCTAGTATATAAAATTTATAAAGTATGCTTATATTGAATTTAGGAATGCTTAGATTACATTTAGGACATGATATTATACATATGCGCATCACCCGATATGACAATCCGATATTTAGTCCATGTCCCCCGATATATCCCCGATTTTCGCTATCCGACATGGATTTTAGCTGTCCGACATGAACCCGACATCCGATATTTAAAACCTTGGTTGGATGGAATTCTCACTAAATCCATATGTATGATTTTTTGCAATCAAAGTAAAACATAAACCAATTTTAGTTGTCTATCAACATAGTGAAAGCCCATTCTTATTTTTCATGTACACAGATTATAATGAAACATGGAAAAAAAGATATAGATTATATTACAGTTTGAGATAGAAACTTGTAGCTGTGAATCCAACGAAATAATTATTCTCTTCTTCTTGCCAGTTCTATCAATGAAACTTACAGTTGTGAATCCAAGACTAGATGTCAACATAGAAAACCTTTTATTACAGTATAATTATAGCAAAGTCACAAATTAAATTTTCAATTATACCCAAGTCAAAAATTTGTGACGGGCAAGTTGAATCCAATGAAAAAATTATACCCAAGTCAAAAAAATCCAAGACTAGATTTCAATTTCTGTGGGATGTAATAAAAGTAACAAATTAATTATACCCAAGTCAAAAATTTCAATTTCTGTGAATCCAGTGAAATTTTTTTAGTATAATTGATTAATTTGTGATTTTTTTTCTTGTCCATGAAATACCCAAATCACAAATGATTTCTTTGACTTTAATTACAATAGCAAAAAAAAGAAAAAGAAAATGGAGCTCACTAGCACTGAGGCGTCGATGACAGCTGAGACGGGTGTCGACAAGGTCGAGCTAACGACAAGGGCGAGTTCACGGCGACTGGACACAGCGGGCGATGACGACGGGCGACGACGACGGGCGACAGTGAGGTCGAGCTCATGGCGAGGTGTTCTTACTTGAATTTGGGTTCTTATGTCACGTCAGTGCAACTATACAAGCTCACTGTGACGCGACAACGACGACGAATGCGAAGGCGACTGCGAGGGCGAGCTCACGGCGACGGCGATGGGCGACGGTCACGAGAAGGGGGAATTTGGGATTTTCAATTAGGGCTGAGAGACGTTTAGGGGGAAAATGAGGAGAGAGAGGTACTGGTTTATATGGGGTATTGAAAGGGGGTATTTTGGGTTTTTACCATGTTTGTGTATAAATACAAATGTTCTATCTACTGTATTTTAGAAATTGGATTTAAAGACAAATAAAAAAGTCAATTGGGTTTAAAGATACAAGTAATAGTGATTGGGTTTATAGGTAAAGGTGAGTAAACAAATGGGTCTAGAAATAAAAACCCCTATTTTTTAATAGGAAATATTACCTATAAATGATGTACTTAAAGATTATGGTTGTAGCACAAAGACGTTGACTTGATGACACATATGCAAATTGAGGAAATCATTACTTGGCAGGAGAACGAGAATGCAGTTTCGGAGGAACAAAGCGCATTGAATTGGTGAACATGGAGATTGAGAGAAATACTTTATCTTATTCACATAGCGGTCCTAGAGAGCTTTGGCCGAGTGTTTCAAACTATGTACTGCAAGTCTCATCATCTACTAACGGGAAATTACCTGTTGTTTTCCTATATTTCCTTGATTCTGGTGGCGGGTCCTACCCAGAGGTCATATCTCATGCTCAGGCTAAGTGGTTCGAGGAGCAATCACAACTGATCAATCCTGATGCAAGGTAGAAACCGATAATCACCATGTTTTCTCTTTTCTTTTCATGGGGAATACATGTTTGCATTTTATTGTCTGCCTTGTTTCCATAGGATCCCTGAAGTGATATTTTGGCATATACCGAGTGAAGCCTATAAAAAGGTATCTCCTATGCCTATATTTGGAATACACAAGCCCTGTGTTGGTTCTATTAATAAAGAGAGAGTTGCTTCCCAAGAAGCGGAATGGGGAACCATGGACATTCTCTTACACAGATCATCTGTTAAGGTGAGGATGGTTTCTTTCGTGATGTTTTTTATGCATATGGATATTGCCTATAATGTACACAGGTATGCAATAATTAAAAGACTTGGTTACATTTTTCAGAAATAAAATCTGACTGCTCCAAAAGTCTTGAGGTAGAATTTGACCAATATTCCAATTACACAGCATTGAACGATTTATGATATCATTCTTATGTCAACTTGAATGTGATTTTGTAAATACTATAGTACTCAAACACACACATGCACAGAACGAGAGTAAGCAAACACAAATAGTTTTTACCTTGTGTGGAATGTATGCAATGTTTCAACTTGCTGTTAAGATTGCCAGCGCATGCATGCGGGCATACATGCATGTGTAAGATTCTTTCTAATCAATTGTGAGATCAAGAACGAGGACAAGAAAAGAATTCACTGGAAAGGGCACTTTTATTAACTTGAAACTATCTTATGATAAGTAAATTTCATACTAGATCTCTATTTCTACAAGAAAATTCGCCCTTAACGGTAGTACCTAAAAGTGAAACTTTCTTTGTTTTCCTAAGAAATAATCAAAGCTAGGAATCCTGGATGCTTTATTGAAATGACCATTGTTATGTTTACTGTTAATCTATCTTGATTCTATTTCGTGAAGATTTGTTACTTTAAGGTAAGGAGAAACTGGTTTGCATGCTTTCTTTCATGCATATGCAAATTATCTGTGAAATACACCAGCGCTCAAAATTTAAGAACATGATTACATTTTCTGAAATAACTTTTGGATTGATCTTCAAGAGTCTTGAGTTATAATTTGATCCAATAATGTTCCAATGACACTACATTGGACATTGATTTCAATGCTCGTGCTATCTTGTATGGGAATTCTGTAAATATTGTAGTTGTTACCACATGCACTTACATGCACAGGCAGAGATACCTTGTATAATAAATGTATTCAATGTTTCAACTTGCTATGAAGCTTGCTTGTGACTGCTTGTATGCATATGTGTGTAAGATTCTTTTGATCAACCGTGACTCCGTGAGACAACAATGAGAACAAGAGAATAAATTCTCCAGAAAAGGCTGTATGACTGGAAATTGAAACTCTTTTTCTTCATGAAAAAGCACAGACTATGAATTCATTTTTTTTAATTGAAAGTGACCCTTGTTATGTTTACTGTGAAACTATTTGATAATTATTTGTTAAAGTAAGGAGAAACTTGTCTCTTTCATGTTTGTTTCATGCGTATGCAAATTATCTATAATACTTACAGGTATGCATAATTTAAGAACATTTTACAATTTTGAAATAAATTCAATTGGTCTCCATGAGTCTGAGCTTGTTGGGCGCACTTTGTCAGTCGCCATTTGATAAGTTTAAACTTTTGGATAGAAGTAGTTCTGCATGCTATCTGTGTACTAACAGGTTGGACCTTAGTGCAGAGCACTATCATGTTTCCCATAAATCTAACTATAAAGTACTTCTTTTTGTAATTATATTCAAGATATGAGTTTATAGAACTCAAACTCTATTAAGCCCCTATGGTTTCATCTGTGAATCTATTAAGCCCGTGGTTTTTTTCGACTCTATTAAGCCCCCGTGGTTTCATCTACGAATCTATTAAGCCCCCGTGGTTTTTTTCAGCTCTATTAAGCCCCTGTGGTTTCATCTGCGAATCTATTAAGCCCTCATTCTTTTTTCTTGACTCTATTAACCCCTGTGGTTTCATCTGCGAATCTATTAAGCCCCGTGCTTTGAATTTCAAACGAGGCTTAATAGATTCGCAGATGAAACCACATGGGTTTAATAGAGTCGAAAAAAACCACGGAGGCTTAATAGATTCGCAGATGAAACCACGGGGGCTTAATAGATTCGCAGATGAAACCACGAGGGCTTAATAGAGTCGAAAAAAACCACGGGGGCTTAATAGATTCGCAGATGAAACCATAGGGGCTTAATAGAGTTTGAACTCGAGTTTATAGCACTCACTTTTCTCACTAATAGATGCATTGATGCACACACTTCTGTGGTTCTCTTGGGTTGAAAGTAACATGTTACATTTCTTTCTTATGTTACTACAATTTGTCAATTACTAGCTGCAGGCCTTCCTTCACGTCCTCATTCCTAGCCACATATTGCTTGCTTGGGCAATACCTTGTCTGTTCACTCCTTCCGGTTCTTCAATCGAATTTTAATTATATATACATATATAATTTTGAGTTTCTGATAATCATGTTCGTATCTGAGGCTTGAATTTTCTCTATATTGTCAAGATATATTTGTCTAAGCTGATTGCAAAAATCATTCAGTTTTTGTGTCTGTGAGATTTGTCTGGATGTATGCCTCCTAGTGCCCTTTTTGGTCTCTTATTTTCAGCGGGAATACAGAGTTTGCTTATACAACATCAATCATTCTTTTACTTTTTTACTCGATCTCCATGTTTAAGTCGATGGTAAGGATATTCCTATACATTTGCAAACTTCTAAGAGTTAGAGAAATAAAAAAAGTTGGTTTCTAAACTTCACACAATTGTAGCATAAATGCACCTACATATGGCACTTGGTTTAAAAAACATACGTTTTAAGAACTGTTGTCTCACAAGGGAGTGCACATGGGGCTGATGCAGCTTCAAGTTTTCCTGCAAAGGATAGAGGCTGATCTAGATAAGATGAGCACTTAGCTGTTAGTGTATAATTGATGAATGCCGCGTTCACTGATATACTTGTCGAACCCATTCCTTTGTTGTATTCAAGATCTAGCATGATTGGCATTCTCTTATTAAGAGACAACTCAGAGAGTACTCCAAACAAATTGATCCAATTACAAAGACTTGGTGGGTCACTTTTTAACATAGATCCTGACCCTCTTTGAGTCCCAGCCCATGTGCACACTCACTAAAGCTCTCAAATAAAGTGCTTTACCTTTTCCCCCCCGAAAGCGATACGTCAGGTCTCTCTCATGAACTTGTTTCAAAGTGTATGAACATGATCTATAGGGTCCTCATGTCGAATTTCAGTACACATATGGGGATTTTCACAAACTTTTGAGAGACAATTTGCAGATGAAGCTTGCTGCCAAACTCTTTTTTATATGTACCTAATGATGTTAATCTTACAGGGCGACCATGAAGATAGTAGTTATTCTCCATGCTTAAAATTGTTGATAACTTAACATTGCATAACCTGTGGAAGAAATATTTGGTTTACATATATTTCCGGCAGCCTAAAGCAAGCCATTCATGTGAAACTATCTTGATCTGCTTTCTGCCTTTTCTCCTTTTTGATATGAGGAATCAGGATGCCATCATGCTTTGGGCGCTACTAAATACAGAAAGTTAGGTATCCTTTGTTGTATGCTGAGACTTCACTATAGGTCTTGTTGTGTCAACTGTCAAGTTGGTACAACTTTAATTACTTCTTAATGTTAGATTATGTCATAAATTATCAGAGCACAGCCAGTAATTTTCAGTATCTCGTACTGAGAATGGTTAGTATATTAGAGTTCTTCTGCATTTTATATGTTTCCTTATTGTTTTTTTAATATAAAAATTTTATTACAGGCAGTCTTTGTTGGGCACAACCATGGATTGGATTGGTGCTGCCCCTACAAGAATCTCTGGCTCTGCTTTGCTCGCCATACTGGCTATGGTGGCTATGGAAACTGGCCTAGAGGATCAAGAATACTCGAGATGACCGAAAATCCATTCTCTCTCAAATCTTGGATTAGGATGGAAGATGGAAGTGAGCATAGTTATGTTATCTTGAGTTCTTAAATGGCTTGCGCATTTAGGTGCATTCCTGAAGTTATAGAAATACAACGAGATGAAGCGGAGGAGGGGCAAAAAACAGCTCCACCATTAAAACAGCAGTTAATTTTAGGACAAATTTTGAAAATCGACCCATTTTAAAAAAATTACAAAAATCAACACATTTACAACATATTTATCAAAATTGATCCAGTTTCAGCCATCCGGTTGAAACTGGGTCGTTTTTGACCAAAAAACTTACGAAACATCACGGGACTTGAAGTCCTGTGAAGTTTTGTTACCCAGTTTCAGCCAAACGGTTGAAACGTGGTCGATTTTGACAAATATGTTGTAAATGAGTTGATTTTTGCAATTTTTTTGTAAATGGGTCGATTTTCAAAATTTGTCCTTAATTTTAAGTTTTTCTTCCCATTTCCCGTGTGAATTCCTACGAGGTTTCGTGGCTGTAGATCATGTAAATATGGAAAATAAATTCTTCCCTGTATCAGTTAAGGTATCTTGTTGAGCTGTATAGTCACTACTTAGTTTGGTGGTTGTCAGTTGAAAGGCATGGGACCAGAGTGAGTGCAAGATGAGGGGAGAGGCTATGATCTATTGTTGCGCGATGCCTGTATTCACATAATTGGTAGCATGTGCTGTACGAGTGAGGTATGAGTGGGAAACATATAAGGACTTTTTCTGTGTTAGTTCCTTAAGTCCTTAATTTTCTGAATTTGTCCCTCATATCATTGATATTGCTATCAGGCCCCCCCACAGGTACTTCAATTGCCATAAGTTGTCTCAAATCGGGTCCTCCAATCTAGAGTAGAAGTAGCAATTGGAGAGATTAATTTGGAACAACTTATGGAAATCGGAGGGGCTAATAGCAATCTTAACGATTTGAGGGACTAATTTCAAAACGGAAAAAATATTCAAAGGACTAATGCAGAAAAAAGATCCAATATGTTTAATGGTGGCGAGCGTATGGGAGCGTGGAGGAAAGAATTAAAGGTGGGGTGTGAATGTGGCCTTATTGGTAGCCAGCCCAGAGACAGTTGGAGGGGGGCTCCACTTGAGTTGCACTACCTACGACATGAAAGTTTCCATGGTTGCTGTTATCTAGAAATCATCAAAAATGCCTTCTTTTTCGCCCTTTTCCCACCCCTTTTTTTTTTAACAGACACCAATTTCTTACTGCACCGCTGTGCTGCTGTGCAGGGGAAGTCTCCGGCACAATTCCAGGTTCCCCTGCCATGGGCATGTTCTCTGTGGAAATGGGTGTGAATGCAATTTCTCAAGTACTTACTTTCTGGTTTAGACTGTCATTATGGTCTTGATTATGTATAATGGTTTCCTTATTAGATTTCTCCAAACGGTTTTTTTTTGACTTTAAAGTCTACCCTGTGACGTGATGAGGTCAAAGGTGTGTCCGATTAGCTGGCTGATAAATGTAATTTTCTGATTTAGATCAACAATGTTTTGTTGCTGGTTAAATTCATTCTCACCCCACATAAATGTATATATCCTCATCATAACATGAAATCACTTTACTGCGGTTTCCCATTTTGACTGACGCACTGTTCAATTCTTGTCGATATTCACGCACTGAACGTCATGACAAGTCACTGTTTTGGAAAGCAACATGCAGAGCATTTATCCTGTGCTTCGGCAAAACATTCTCCTTATATTACCTAAAATAAAATAATCTTACCAACCCCCGCAAATTCATACAGAATTTGCAAGTATTTTGAGCCCACAACAGAAAGATGTGCAGAAAATAAATGGGAGGGGTGCATTTAGAAATTTCCTTAGATCGCCTTCGCTCATTTATACTTTTGTTTCATGGACAGCTGTTATTGTATTAAAGCCTGGCTGATGTTTTAGATAACAACCCTTTATATTTCCCTTAATGCTTTGCTGAAAACCTGCATAAAGCTAACAAACTGTGCCCCTTTTGTAGACAACCACCTCCTTTTTTCCTTTAATTATTATTATTTAGATAAGGATCTAAGCTTAACCCCAAAAGGGAAGCTCTCAGAAAAGGAGAAAGTGACAGTCTTTTCCCCACCGCAGTAGTGTTTCAAAGCAATGGTATTGGGTTCTTTATCAAAGAGCCATTTTCTTTGGGGGGTCTTGTGAGTTTTTTTTAGATCATTCAGAATGTTGCTGAACTGTTGATGGGTATGTTACGAAACATCTCAATCCAAGTTTTCTACATTTGGGTTTGATTCATAGTTCGTTTCGATTGTGCTCATCTTGAAAAGACCTTTATTTGTTTGTGCCCATAAGCTGTTTGTAATTTTGCTCATGTCGGGAAAGGAGGCTTTGATATTTCTCTCTGGGTTTTGATTTATAATAGAAAAGACCACAACCTTATGAGGAAGATCAAAATCACGTTTTGCTAATTGTATCATGGGTGAAGATAATTGTTGTGTTATTTTTCCCTTGATACTAAATAATGTGATCTATTTATTGCTAATGAATTTTTAGGTATTTGAGCTAATTAAAAGCCTTCCCAATCCATTGGGATGATGTTCCAATGGCAAAAAAGAAGAATTGGTTTGATCGTTTGAAGAGGCTCTTGGGCTCAGACACCAAAGCAAAGCAAGAAAAGGTACAGCTTTTTAATCCGCTTATCCTCTCCGTAATCAATACCAGCTAGGCTTTTGGTATCTCTAACACGTTGAGCTCATGATTGCAGAAGGAGAAGAGGAGGAAATGGGCTTTTGGGAAATTGAAGTCCAAATGCCTACCTTCTCTCCCTGCTCCATCCCTGAGGAGATCGAGATCACTGAGCGACGCGGAGCATGAGCAGAGCAAGCATGCAGTGGCGGTTGCAGTTGCAACTGCCGTCGCTGCCGAGGCTGCTGTTGCTGCCGCTCATGCAGCTGCTGAAGTTGTCAGGCTCACTGGAACGCCTGCACCATCTCATCATCGGACGCAAGAGATTGCGGCTATTAGGATTCAGACTGCATTCCGCGGGTATCTTGTAAGTTCTTTTGCTAATTAAAGAAAAAAAGGCTTACTTTCACTTTGGTACCCCAAACTTTACCGATTTTAGCTCGTTGATACCCCAAAGTTTCAATCCCGTTTCACTTTGACATTCACGTATTTTCTGTTAAATTTATATTTCATGTGATCAAAATCTAGACAGCGGGGTATCATAGTGAAATGAAGTTGAAATTTGTGGTATGAAAGTGAAAAAATGGGTAAAGTCTGGGGTGCCGAAGTGAAATTAAGCCAAAGAAAAAAGTGGGAAAGGAAAATACTTCTCCTTGCGTAATCTTCATGCATAGTTTTAAGCACTATTTGTTCATATAGTAGGATACGAGATTTTGGATTCACGGAATAGGAAGTATCCTCTGTATGAGATAAAAATGTAAGATCTATATTCTATATTCAACAATTAGGTGTTCTATAAAATTTAATCCTTGTAGAACTCAGATGCAAATTGTTTCATGAAACTGGGGCTATTACTTCAGACTATTATCCTATTTTTTATACGATTGAGAGCCTATCTTCAACTTTTAGTAGGGTTGTGAAAGTTCCATCTTTTATCATTAGGCACTGAATGGTTGATCAAGATGCTATTTCGTTGAATGTGGAATTGTAAAAAACAATAAAAAAAAAAGTGGGAAACCACTATTTTGTGTAGCTTATATGAGCCAATGAGATCTTTCACATTCAATTACCTAGATTTTAAATTTTTTAATTCATTAAGAAAAATGACCCGAATGATCCACATCATTTAAGTTACTTGAAGATGATCCTGTATGGTTCTTGCTTGGTTTTGAGGTTACTGTCGACAGACTACCATTTTTGTACAACAGAACTTTTATCTGAAAACTTTGGCATTTGATATAGGTGCGATGGTGTCTGTTGAATTGGCATCTATCATGCCGTTTTGTATGGCCTCCACATTGTTTCATTTCTTCTAGCCTTGTATTAGTAGGCTAGTAGCTCCCTCAACAATGATGTTTTTCTTCCATCGCGTTCATTTGTCTATCATAATTTTAGTAGGTCCCTCAACTATAATCTACCATTTGTGCTAACAGTATGCTCATTGTCCTTCATAACACACATCAAAACGATTCTCAATAGCACTCATTTTTGGTTTTGTTGTTTATGCGAACAATAAGGATGGCTGATCTTGTAGCCATAAAAAATCTTTTGACTTCATAGACAAAAACTGTTGTGATTATAGTCCAGCAAAATTTTCCGCTTCATGGACTGCTTTATTTCGTGAAGAACTTCCTATTTTATCTTAGACTGTCAGCATGAATTGCTGATCCTAAGTAAGGAAATGTTCCCTCCTGACTTCTAAAAGTTGGATCTATTATTTTATTTATTGAGTAAATCATCTAGTTAACAGCCTTTGGGATGATATCTTGATGCGAGCCATCTTATTCACTATTTTGCATTCCTCAGTATATTGCAGTACCCAGGCACATGCCTTGTGGCAAGAAGTGAATACAATACAAGCGAAACTCGTATGTCGGATTGTGTATATAATATAATGTAATATACATAGGGCTATATATCTAGCACGCTTTTTCTGGAATACAGATACGCCCACTTGCCCTTATCATATTTCTTTTGCATGTGGGAAATAAACAAATCCAATTAAAGCAACAGATAGTTGAAGAAACAAATAACCGAAGTTACACGTATCAATATTTCTATGTCCATATACGACACATCATAATCTAAATTCTGACAAGCCTTGAGTTGAATTCCTTTTTTAGCATAAAGTAAATAGAAGTTGGTTATAGAGACAGAAATTGCTAGAATAAACAGTATGAAAAAGTTAATCATGTTTAAATATATTACTGAATAATTATACATGAGCTTTTTGCTTGATTTTTCTTTGTTTTCAATAGAAACTTGTTTTTAGCTTGTTGACCAAAGTCATTTTACAATTCATCGTGAGGCTCTTAATTTAATTCCAAAATCATCAATTTCCTCATAGATCTCAACATTGATTTTTACAAAAAATCTTTCCAGTCAAGAAGTGCACTGAAAGCATTGAGGGGTTTGGTCAAGCTTCAAGCCCTAATTCGAGGACAGGTAGTGAGGCTTCAAACAACAAATACACTGAAAGGATTGCAGTCCCTTATGAAGATTCAATCACAGGCTCGTGCCAGTAGAATGAGAGCTTTAGTTAATAATCATTCTCATGACTGCAAAGACGTAGCATATAGAAAAATGAAGAATTCAGAAGTTAAGAAGGCAGATGTAAGTGTATAAAGTCTCATTGTTTTTTCCAACATAAGTAGTAGTTTTATTTTATATTGTTTTGTATATTAAAATAGGTGGATTCTTTTACTAAGAGCATGAACATTGCTTATTTTTTTTATGGAACAAAGGATTTTATATTAATATGTCACATCATGCATCGGGCGAATGCATTACTTTTTAGCTAACTCTGCCGCCTTCTCTCTTCTTTCTGTCTTTATATTTTCCTCCGTGAGTACCTATTTTATCGTTATAATTCTTATTGCCCATTAGAGATTTAAATTTTCCGAATATTCCTACTAGCTCACATTGTGAAACTGATGTCAACATTTAAAACTCTTGATAAGGTGGGAGAGAAGGAAAATGAAACGTAGGACCAAAGAAAGTTGAAAATCACACTTATAGTTAATATAATCATGATATGTATATTCTGTCTGAATTAGCCATTTCTTTTAAGTGGTTCAGTGGGTTTAGGGACCTAAAACATTGATTTGATGTACTGCAACATTTAAACTACCACACTAGAGAGGCGCTACAGTATCATTAGAGGTCACCTCTTTCTGTTCGGTTCCCTGTAAATAACTGCCTCCGACTTCCAATTGAATTGCAGCAGATTAACCATGGATTCATAGATCCAACTTTCATACACAGAAACCTACATTAGACTGTTAATTTTTTCCATTCAAAATTACTTTAATCCCTTGGTTATCTTCTATTTGAAATGTCTCTACATTAGTCACTGAAACTGCCATGTTACGGACCAAAGTCACTCAAGATATCATGTCAGACACGATGAATGGCAACATCCGTGATAAGACAGGAGGCTGCAGGTTTTCAGTGGCAAAAAGTGATGATTGTAGTCAAAGACACTCAAAATGAAAAAAGGAAAGTCGATGAGCAAAAAGGTGCAGATCTTATAGAAATAAACAAAAGGGCTGAGTGCTTCCAAGCTTTTCATCATAGATCAATTTCACGCCTTTTGGCAGAATTCCATCTAGAACCACCAGACCGTTGATGTTTTATGCATTCACGATAATGACCCAGATGTCGCTTTTCCATATATTTATGATTTTAGAGGCAGTATATGGTTGGAGATTGCATTAATTTCGTATTAAAGCTCTCTCATTGACTATCAGATTTTGAGATTCTGGTGCAGGACTATACTATCATATATCTTTTTCCTCATTTTCAAGAGTGCTATCGGGTGGTTACTTTATATGCATATTTATAACGCTATATACAGAAATTAGTTCGGTTGCTTTCTATTAAACACTTTACGAAAATTAGATATGTCCTTGTTTGATAAGGTCAAAATATATCATTCCTCTCATTATACAGCTTCAAGAAAACAATGGAAATAAGTGGAACAGCAGCATCCTATCAAAGGAGGAGATGATGACCTTACTGAATAACAGGAGAGAAGCTGCACTAAAACGAGAGCGAGCAATGGAATATGCATCATCTTATCAGGTAAACAAAAATTTCTGTACACACTTACACCATCAAACTTCTACTTTGACCTCCTCTCGCAATATTTTATATATATTTCTTTCGTCAGGAGCGAAGGAGACCCACAACACCTGTATCTACAAAATTAGATCCTGATATTGAAGACCGCAGATGGAGCTGGCTTGACGATTGGGTAGCTCAACCTCTCAACAAAGACATCCCTGATATTTTCTCAACACCATGTAGAGATAATCACAATACTAAAGAAAAGTTTTTGGCAAGGAGATCATTCAACCAATCACGAAGAGCTTCAGCTAGAGATGATGATTCCTTCTCAAGCTCCCCTTCCTTTCCAAGCTATATGGCATCTACTGCCTCTGCTAAGGCGAGATTTAGATCATTGAGCACACCAAAACAACGATTAAGAACAGTTGACACTTGCTCTGAGTTTGGTGCTCAATATAATGATAGGCTTCTATCACCTTTGCCGTCGGTTGTAAGTGATGTGGGATTAAGCAAGATTCAGACATCCCCGCGACCAAAAAGTCGAGCAGGACCTGTAAAATGCCGTCGCTCTTCAGATTATCTCAGCTTTGATTCTGATTCATTTCTGAACTGGGATCAGCAGAATGCTTTAAGGTGATCCTCATAAACTAAGTTTGTGCAGGTTTTGCAAGTTCCTGAATTACATTGTATGGTTTTTTTTCCCATGAACAGGCTTGGTTTTCTGTGCAACCATAATCTTTTTGAACGTTATGCTGGATTGTCGTGACAATTGATTATAGAATAAGAAAGCCTGTGATTTCATTTTATTTCATGATCAACATGACAATTTATTTAAGATTACATTCTATATCAGTCCTTTGTTTCTACTGGAAGTTGATTGGATAAACTGGCTGTTTGTTTGGGTAAAATAGTCCCCAGTGATTCTCAATCCCTTGTGGTTCCTTCTGGTTCTCATTGAACATGGAAAAAATGTAGGCCTCAATACCTTTTCCAGGTCTCTTTGGCGTCCCTTGCGCGACATGCCTAATCAGATTCTGATTGTAAGTTCTTGCGTTGTCGATCGTCGCTGCAGTCCCAGCTGCAGATGGCCACCCGCTCTCAGATGTGACAATCACCACGCTTGACCCTCCGACCCTCTCTAGGGCCGAGTACGTTGCGTCCATCAGCGCATCAAACAAGTTCTGATAACTTAAGTTGCCATCTTGAACCACAGTCCCTGGTGCAGTAAACAGTGCGTAGTCAAGACGTATGCTACCCATATTGCCCGTGTAGCTGAAGTATGGGTACACATTTGCCAGAAGTGGCGACGCATTATTGACCAGAAACTGCACGATCGGTGTCATATATGTCAGGGCATTGCCGGAGAATGTGCCGGCAGAAGGAGGGTATGATTGGCCGAGGACGCCCAGAGACACTGCAGTCGACACTTTGATTGAGTTCTGTAATCCAGCAGATGATAGTGAGCTGTGTATGTTTTTCATCGCCGGGAGGACGTACTGGGCGAGATTGCCGGGGACAACCTCGTTGCCGACAGCGATGTACCGGAACTTGACGGCCGGCCAGTAGGCCTGGACATTGTTCTGGACCCAGGTGTTTGCTGCACTAGGGTCTGAGGCTAGGTTTCGGAGATCGGTTCTTGGGACATCAAGGATGAGGTTGATGTTGGAGTCCCTGAGCGCTTGGAGGGCTGCTTGGTTTGGTGCGTAGAGTCTCATGCTAGTAATCCCTTTGGATTTGTAGAGGTTGACGACTTCATTTGGAGGAGGGAGGTTGTTCCCTTGCATCCCATAACAAGCTCCGATTGCTTGCACATCTGAAATAAGGAAAAAATGAATAAAATGTATCATAGGATCCTCCGATATACAGTGATGTAGTTGATCTTAGCTTGGTGAATCAAAGGGGAGAGAATCCCACGTAACCACACACGGCAAGGATAGGATACTCATTATTCTTTATGTACATATCTACGCTTCATTAGATGTTCATTTCTTATTTCCATGATATACTCTAGAAATTATGTCTCCATTTCTTTCATGTTTTCGATTATATCTGATTGAGCTACAAGCACGTGTCGTGATGTAAGGATTATTGCCTACGAGGGTGAAAGGATGTTTTATTTAAAACTAATAAAAATAAAATATCTGATCATAAGATGTTGAAAAGAAATATGAAAGGCAATAATTAACCCATCAACATCTAAATCCAATTCACAACTCAATAATAGGAGGCAATTTAACAGATGCTAAGATTAAGCTCTTACACTTGTCTGCATTCACACTATAACATGTTTACAAGATCATCATGCTCTAAAGATAGATTATTATTAATTCTTTGAAGACCGTCAAAACCTTGTTAGCATTAAAAAGGATCCTTTTATATTCTATACTATAAAAAGAGTTCTCTCTTGTGACTCCCACGCTGCATCAATTTTGTGTGTGTGTGTGTGGCACAGAGCATGACCAAATTTGGTCAATGTAAATTTCACAAGTACGTACATTATGAAAAATCAACTATATAGCATGATAAGAACATAAGATATATACTATGATCTTTATTGCTTCAAAAAAAGATACTATGATTTACTAAAGTTGTAAAATATCTAAAGGAGCAAAACAGAGAGACATAGGAAGTACTTGTTGAGATCACAAACATGGTGGAAAGAACCAAGGAGATAGTGAGCATGGGGATCATGTTCCTAGCCATGAGTGAATTCTTTTGATTGAGTGTTTTAGCATTTATGAATTATGTACTCCTTATATAGACCTTTAGGTTTACAACTAGCCATAGGTGATGTTGCCTTTGTCAATTTATCCATGGAAATTTTATTTATTTATGTTATATATTTTTTGCACGCTAGACTGATCACCTAGGAATACATTTCTACGTGATGTTGACAAGCCTATAGATAATGGATTTAAGTATTATGGTTTTGTCTCTTTACGACTAATCCACACATCAAATTCCAAGCATTTTAAGGTGGAAAATTTATACAATTCCACAAAAGAAAAGAAAAAAATGTGGAAGGGAGAAAATGTAGGAGATAAACATTGAAGTTGAAAAACAGAAGTCTTAACTATGTCCAGTGTATAGATTTTTTTTAGTTCACCGAAATTGTGGTTGCAATATGAGTCTCGGTTGCATGTAAGTGAGCTTGCAGCAACTAATGTTGCATGTAGTTGTACTAGTAATTGTTCGATTTGTACAGTTTAGAATCTAATCTGGTCGTCATGCATGTATCTTTTGAGATACCAGTTTTTTTTTTAACTTCTGTTGGGGATTGATTGCAATTGAAATTATAACTTAGTATTAAGTTCATTTGTAGCTCAAAAGATTGCAATCGTCACGTACACCCAAATCTGCATAAGTCATCGCTATAACTTGAGGGATTTTGTAATTGCGGATGTAAATACATTTATTAGTTTGCAGTGATAATAAAAATTATAGTTGATCAGAATTAACCTGATCACATGCACCTACAGTTGCAACCACTCTACAATTAGTGTGATCCCTGTCTAGCACAGCTGTAAATTGGAGTAATGGATGGTTTTTCAAGAGCTCAATATCTCAACAAAGGCTGCCTGTACATTTTTCTCTCTCGTGACATTCAATTTTTATAATTCCATGATACCCACCTTAAGTCCCCGTACCAAATATAAACTATGTCTACGTTTATGTGTTATTAAAAAAAACATTATATATAAAAGTCATGCTGAGAAGTAGGGCTGTAACTTGAAAACCGATAACCGAAAAATAACCACACCAAAACCGCACCATAACCGAAAAAACCGAGGAAAGAAAAAAACCGCACCGAACCGCAAAAAATAACCGAAAACCGAAAGGTTTGATGTGCTTTTGGTTTCGGATGTCTAGAAACCGAAACCGAACCGAAAAACCGATTATATATATTTTAAGGATATATAATGCTTATAATGGATACAATAAGTTGGCATTATTACCTTTTGATTTGCTTCTTTCAAAATTGTATTAAACAGTTGGATATCAAGTTCATTTTCTTCAGATCTCACTTGATCCAAAAGACTCATTGCTGAATCAAAATCGTCATTAGCTAAAAGAACTTGATAACGAATGAAAGAAAGGATTAGAATGTAACTTGGTACTTCATTCTGCATGTATAACAGGACCATATCTCAGAGATGTGTTCTCGAGAAAATGCCAGCTGAGGCAGTTCCAAAACAAGCAATTACATATTTGGTTTATTCCGGAGGACAGATTTAACAGAGAAAACATCATAGAAAATAGGTGCATCGCCCTCCTCTTCAAAAAGTCATGCAACTGGGTGGTACATGCATTATGACAAACGATAGAATATGAGATGTTAGGATACCTCGTGCATTTTCTGAAGACTCCTCCAGTATTGCATAAACTTATATACTATTAATCTAATCACTTCTGCATCCACATTAAGAGTACTGTTTGGGGCCCTATAGGACGTCTGCACACTATAGCATGGAACCACCTTCAAGAATGACAGAAAATGAGAAATAGAATAAGCCAAGAGGGATACCACAAGAATTCCTTGAAGACTCTTGACAGTCCTTGAAGACTCTTGACAGTCTTGCATAAAAAAACCGAAAAAAAACCGATATAAATCAGAGAAAAACCAAACCGAATTAAACCGAACACAATTGGTTTTTGGAAAAATTAAGTGAAAAACCGAACCGAACCAAACCGAAAAAATAGATCGGTTTGGTGTTCGGTGTCACCTATAAACCGCACCATTCAAACCGATTAACAGCCCTACTGAGAAGGGTAAAAGACAATTTTCCAAAAGAATTGATTAGTCTACGTACGTCTCGACATCTAATTCTAACTTAAGAATTAAGATGTCACGATCCAAATATTATTAAAATATATTATTATGACTTATAATGCAAAACGTGGATACAGATCACTTCGAAGAAATGTACGCTTTGGGAGGCGTCTAAGGTAGGAAAAGGTTTATTTATTAATTAAAAGATTTTGGACTAGAAGTTGGACATTTTTCCACCAATTAAGAGAAAATCAGTAGCCAAACTTGTTTGCATATGGATTAGATCGATTAGTCACCAAAATTGTGAGATTTGTCAAATGGAAATGATTATTTCGTTAGGAATTTTTTCCCTTATTTGCGTACATAACGTGATGTCTTAGTTTTCTGGACACGTAATTACTTGGGTTATTGTTATTACTGTTCTCTAATTAGTAAACTTAAGGAGCGAATTACTGCTAATTATCCAATGTGGGCAAGTAGGATTTTAATATGACTTCCTAGAATAATTAATGTTCTTAAATTAGCAAATAGGAACGATCTAAGGTTTTATTTTTTCTGACAATTGTCTAGTTTGTAAGGCTAAAAAAAAATTAATAGCATCCATTATAGGGAGAGAGAAAAAATTCCAATTAATTAAGATTTTCATTGCGCCCCCGCTAGTGTTAAAAAGGAAGTGAAGGAACCATTCCTGAAAATGATCATTTCCTCTTTATTATTCTTGGTTTGTTTTATATCTTACCCTATTTTTACCTTAAGAAAATGATCACTTCCTCCCTCTTAAAGTATTTGTGAGCTCTCAAAGTTGCTCCTTAAATTGTCAATTTACCTAATTTTCCTCTAAACTATGTATGTGCAATATGATCATTTGTGGACCGACGATCAAATATTTAGTAGATTAATGAGGTGATAGTATTTTTTTTGCATTTCTTTTCTATTAAAAATGAATTTTTATTCATAACAATGATTAAAGGGTAGAAAGACTAGGGGAAAATAGTTTAAAAAAATTAGTTTGGAGAAAAAGGTGTCAAATTGGTAAAAACCCATGAAGAATGTAAAAAAACACTGTCACGCCATTGATCTGTAAATATTTGATTGAAGGCTCATAATATGATCATATTGAAACTACAAACATAGTTTGAGGGCAAAGTATCCAGAGTAATTTTTTTTGGCCCGAGGGGGGGGGGGGGGGGGGTGTGAACACTTGAAAACTCAAAAGATAACCGTTTTGTTGGTGTTCCCCCCCCCCTCTCTTTCTATGTATGCCTGTGTGCAATGAGAGTATCCAATTTGTCATGTTTACTCAAGATGTGGTGATTTATTTTATTAGAAAAATGCAACACATAAAGAATAGGAGGTGTTATGGTGTTCCCATTCGTCAAAATACAATTCATTGCTAAGTAACAAACATGTGTATTTCTGCATGCAATGCGGCCAAATTAATTTGGCGGTCCAAGCCTAGCGAGGATTCCGACGTAGCCGACTCGTCGAGTCGACATTCCTTCATGTTGACTCGAAAGATGGTACTAGTCAACCCTCTTGTTGAAGACGACTCACTAGGAGTCCACTCGACCATTTGTTCAACGCCTCACGAAGACGACTCGATAAGCGTTACTTATCAGCGAAGCTAAAGAACAACTTCTGTCTCGAGCTTCTCCCACTGGTAACATGTCAGCATCATATTTAATGCATGATAGACGCAGAGGCGCCGCAGAACCGGTTCTGACGGTTCCGCAGAACAGAGCCCCCCACTCGTGAGGGCCCCACAAATCGTGTAAAATCCACCAAATCCCTCCCCATCCAGTCGCCCCCCAAATCACGCAGAACAGAGCGAATTTTAGGAGTCCTTCTTCTTCTTTCTCTTCGAAGCGGCGGCAGCAGAAGCGCGCTCCGACGATCCCGGAGCCGGCGCCGAGTCGTCGGCGATCGGATATTTCCTCAAGAAGTGCAGTGTGTCGCGCGCCTATGTGGAAGCGTTGCACGAACACACAACGAACCTGTGATCACGAGTAGAAGAGAACCACACACTTGCACAAACCAAGCCAATTACGATAAACCACACCAAACACAGAGATATACGTGGTTCGGCAAGTTGCCTACGTCCACGGGGAGAGAATGGGGAGATTTACTAAATCAAGGAGAGTACAAAGGATTACAATCACACAAATTCCCTTAAAGTAACCCTCAACCAAAGATCTCACCTTGCTCACAATATCTCCCTCTCACAATGCTCAAAAGATTCCTCAATCTCTGATTAAAAACCCTAACAAATTGTTTCCCTATTTATATCAAAGCAAAAACCCAATCAGACTGCAAACAGGAAACCTGATTGTGCAAAATACCCGTCGTAAGTCTACTTATCAGTCAGCATAAGTCGACTTGGCAGAGAGAAAAACAGCAACTGGAGCACACTTCGTAAGTCGACTTATCAGGTTTGATAAGTCGACTTGGCAGAGAAAAAATTCATAATTCCAGAGCAGTTCGTAAGTCGACTTGTGCACACTGACAAGTCGACTTACCATAAGTCGACTTACCCTCTGTGCATGAGTCGACTTATGCCAGAAAATCTGGTTTTTCTGATTCTTCCACAATTCTCCACCTTGGCGAATTTTGCCAAAACTGAACCGACACCAAACCAAGAGCATCAATGTGTCGTCTCTCCAAATACGGCTGCACCACCATGGTTGCCTACGTACCCCCTCTCCCAAGGGATCAAGCCGCCCGTAGTTCATCCAAATGGCCGCCAACGGCCTCAACAATCACAAATATGCAACAAGTTTCTGCAATGAACAAACTTGTTGCTCGGAACCACCTTAGTGAGCATATCCGCCGGATTATCCTTCGTGTGGACCTTCACAATCTCCACATTGCCATCTTCAAGAACATCCCGAACAAAGTGATAACGAACGTCAATGTGCTTCGTCTTCGCATGAAAAACCTGATTCTTCGTCAAATATATAGCACTCATGCTATCACAATGAATAGTGATGGATCGCTCCGATATACCAAGTTCTTCCAAAAGTCCTCGAAGCCAAATAGCCTCCTTCACAGCCTCTGTAACTGCCATATACTCTGCCTCCGTCGTAGACAAAGCCACCGTCGACTGTAAGGTGCATCTCCAACACACCGGCGCACGGGTCAAAGTGAACACATACCCCGTAGTAGACCGGTGCTTATCCAAATCCCCGGCATAATCCGAATCAACATAGCCAATGCATAGCTGCCCACCTGTAGTGTCCCGCTCATAAACCAAACCAACATTGAGCGTACCTAGAATGTACCTCAAAATCCATCTCATGGCATCCCAATGACCCACTCCTGGATCGTGCATGTATCTCGACACCATGCTCACTGCCTGTGACAAATCCGGCCTTGTACATACCATCGCGTACATCAAGCTCCCAACTGCGCTCGCATATGGAGTCTTCGACATCAACTCACGGTCTTCAACTAACTTCGGTGAAAGGCCAGCTGAAAGCTTCAAATGGGCTCCCAACGGTACACTAACTGGCTTCGTATCCATGCTAACATGGAATCGCTGTAGAACCTTCTTCAAATAAGCCGCCTGTGTCAAACAAATCCTGTCCTTCTTCTTGTCTCTGCCGATCTCCATCCCTAAAATGCGCTTCGCCTCACCCAAGTCCTTCATCTCAAACTCATTCGAAAGCTGAACTTTCAAATCATCTATAGCTGACCTGAAACTAGAAGCAACCAACATGTCATCGACATAAAGCAATAAATAAATGTACGCACCTCCTCTCAACTTGCGAAAATACACGCAAGGATCAAACTGGCTCCGAGTGTATGAATGACCAAGCATAAAACCATTGAATCGCCTATAACACTGTCGAGGAGACTGCTTCAAACCGTATAGTGATTTCTTTAACCTGCAAATCAACTTATCTTTCCCTGCAGCTCGGAATCCCAATGGCTGAGTCATATATATTTCTTCATCAAGATCACCATGAAGAAATGCTGTCTTCACATCCAGCTGATCTAACTCCAAACCATACTGTGCCACCAAAGCTAGCAAAATCCGAATCGACGAATGCTTCACCACCGGAGAGAAAACCTCATTGTAGTCAATACCTTCCTCCTGTGCATAGCCCTTCGCAACCAACCTAGCCTTGAACCTCACTGGAGTGCCCTCAATGCCCTCCTTCTTCGTGTACACCCACTTGCACCCAATCGCCTTCTGCCCCTTTGGAAGCTCAACAAGCTCCCATGTATCGTTCTTGTGAAGGGACTCCATCTCCTCCTGCATAGCCACCTGCCACGAATCAGCCTCCGAAACTCTGCTCGGCCTCTCTGAATGTAGTAGGCACCATCTCATCGATACTCTCCATAGAAAGTGCATATGCAACTGTGTCGGCATACCGTGCTGGCACCCGTATGTCTCTCCTCTGTCTCCGTGCCGCAATAGAATCCTGAACCTGAGCCCTCGGTCCCTGATCCTGCTCATGAGTACCCGTATCCTCCGCATCACCGTCGTGCTCACCTGGCATCACCTCAGTCAGCACTCTAATGGATACTGTACTATCTGGACTCTGTGGAGCTGCATCAATCTCTACCACCTGTGAAATCTCCTCTGCCGGGTCACTCTCCACCTGATGAGAGCTAAGCTTCAAGATAGAAGCCTCATCGAATGTGACGTCCCTACTCAGCATAATATTCTTATCAACTGGATCCCAAAGCTTGTATCCCTTGACACCACGCTTGAATCCTACAAATATGGCCTTCCTAGCTCGAGGTTCCAACTTATCAGTTCTAACATGATAATATGCAGGGTAACCAAATACCTTGAGTTGGTCATAGTCATGTGCTGTCTCTCCCGACCACATCTCCATAGCGGTCTTCCCCTTAATCGCAGATGAAGGCAGCCTATTAATAAGGTGGCTCACATAAGAAAGTGCCTCAGCCCAAAAGATCTTCTCCAAACCACTATGCACCAATAAACATCGAATCTTCTCCAGCAAAGACCGATTTAACCTCTCTGCCACCCCATTCTGCTGCGGTGTATGACTAACTGTGAAGTGCCTCTCTATGCCCTCGTCTTGACATAGCTGCTGAAAGGGGTCTGAAGTATACTCACCGTCGTTGTCGGATCGTAACGTCTTGATCTTTCTCCCAGTCTACAGTTCCAACCTCTTCGTCCACTCCACAAACAAATCTAGGACTTCACTCTTATGCTTCATGGTGTACACCCAACATCGCCTAGAATAGTCATCAACAAACGTGACGAACCAATGTCGACCATCAAGTGATGCCGTCTTGGTAGGACCCCAAACATCTGTGTGCACGTAGTCCAAGGTGCCCCTCGTCCTATGAATGGCCGTCCCGAACTTCACCTTTGTCTTCTTGCCAAGTACACAGTGCTCACAGAATTCTACTTTACCACTCTTGGCTCCCTTCAAAATCCCCTGCTTGCACAATGCCTACAGTGACTTTTCACCTGTATGCCCTAGCCTGTAATGCCAAAGTCTGCTCATGTCCGCCTCTGAAATCACCGAAGCAACCTGGCCAATCTCGGTGCTCCCTTTCAGATAGTATAGGTTATGACTACGGACTCCCTTCATCACCACTAAAGATCCCTTAGTAACCTTCGCTACAGCATCCTCAAAGGTCACCCTGAATCCCTTTGCCTCCAAAGTCCCAACTGAGATAAGATTCTTCTTAAGTTGAGGAACGAATCTCACCTCCTTCAACTCACGGACTACTCCATCGTGCATCCGAATCCTCACAGTACCTATCCTACGAACGGCACAGGATTGATCATTTCCCATGACCACAACACCCCCATCGAGTCTCTCAAATGATGAGAACCAATCTCGCCTAGGAGTCACATGATAAGTAGCGCCAGAATCAAGCATCCACTCTGATGCATCCAAATGGTTCACCTCCAGAGTAATCAAAAGAGAAAAGCTCGAATCATCGGAATCATTGCCGCTAGCAACATTCACCTCATTAGCCTTCGGGCCCTTATTCTTGCTATTCTCCTTTTCTTTGACTTTTGGGCAATCTCTCTTCCAATGTCGCTGCTCCTTGCAGAATGCACATTGGTTCCTTCCAAGCTGGTGACGACCTCTTGACTTTGACCTCCCTTTATTTCCACCTTTCTGATATGAGCTTCTACCTCTCGTCGACAAGGCCTCTCCTGAAGTACTAGTGCGGGAAGTCTCCTTATCCTTCCTCCTCAAATCGTAGTTCGTCAATGCGTTAGTCACTTCACTATAAGTGATAGAAGATCTCTCATTCAGCAACGTAAGCACGAAGGTATCATACTCCTCATCCGGTAAGGAGCCCAAAAGAATAATAGCCTTGTACTCATCTGTGATCTTCTTATCCACGTTCGCCAAGTCCGACAATAACTTAGTATAGTTGTTCACATGAGCCACAAGCGAGGTGCCTCGGGACGTCTGGAATCTGAATAATCTTCGCAGCAAGTGCAACCTGTTCTCAAAACTCTTCGTGAGATACTTGTTGTTGAGAATTTCCCACATCTTCATCACAGACGTCACCCCAATCACATCGTATTTCAGCTCCTGTTCCAAACAAGACCTGATCACCCCGCAAGCATTTCGATTCATCTTTTCCCATATCGCCTCCTCATATTTAGGTGGCCTCACATCGACCATGATGGTCTCCTCCAGATTTTGAGCATTGAGCGCATCCTGTACGTCACTCATCCACAAACCAAAATTGATCTTGCCGTCATATTTCACTACACTAATCTTAGTGTTCTGAAAACCCACTTGAACTGTGCCTGTCATCTTGCTGCTTTCACCAACTTCTTCACCCATAATCACAAATTCCAAATTGTAGAGAAAGATCCAAACTTTGAAAGGAATAAGAAATTACCCAACTGAACCCAAGATTGGATTCCAACTAGAACTCCTAACCACACGAGGAAAGCGAGATCTTCAACGGCAACTTCAAACCCTAACTCCACCAAAGCCTAGAACTCCAAGAACCAGACTTTAAACTGAATCTTCCTCCACCTAATCCAAAACCCCAGATCTGAAATCTGAGCTCTGATACCACTTGTCGCGCGCCTATGCGGAAGCGTTGCACGAACACACAACGAACCTGTGATCACGAGTAGAAGAGAACCACCCACTTGCACAAACCAAGCCAATTACGACAAATCACACCAAACACAGAGATACACGTAGTTCGGCAAGTTGCCTACGTCCATGGGGAGAGGATGGGGAGATTTACTAAATCAAGGAGAGTACAAAGGATTACAATCATACAAATTCCCTCAAAGTAACCCTCAACCAAAGATCTCACCTTGCTCACAATATCTCCCTCTCATAATGCTCAAAAGATTCCTCAATCTCTGATTAAAAACCCTAACAAATCGTTTTCCTATTTATATCAAAGCAAAAACCCAATCAGACTGCAAACAGGAAACCTGATTGTGCAAAATACCCATCGTAAGTCGACTTATCAGTCAGCATAAGTCGACTTGGCAGAGAGAAAAACAGCAACTGGAGCACACTTCGTAAGTCGACTTATCAGGTTTGATAAGTCGACTTGGCAGAGAAAAAAATTCACAATTCCAAAGCAGTTCGTAAGTCGACTTGTGCACACTGACAAGTCGACTTACCATAAGTCGACTTACCCTCTGTGCATGAGTCGACTTATGCCAGAAAATTTGGTTTTTCTGATTCTTCCACACAGTGGCTGCGCTATTATCGACGGCGGGCTCGCCACCGAGCTCGAGGCAAACGACGCTGATCTCAACGATTCGCTATGGAGCGCTAAGTGTCTCATTAACAGATTAACTCCCCTGATCTCATTAAAAAGGTGAGAGCTTTTTCACTTAAACCCTAAGGTTTTCGAGAAATTTGGAATCTTTTTTTAATATCCATTATCTACTTTATTTTTGTCGCATTTTGCTGAATTTTTGTACTGAACCCCTGATTAAACTCTTAGGCACACCAATGTTCGCATTTTTACCCCCTAAAAAAATCTTCAGACAAAATTGTTACAATGAGTATAGGATGGAGTGCCTTTATTAATAATATTTGAACTGTTGTATGTAATTATCAATCTTGAGCAGCTTATTAAGGAATTGAAAATAAAGAGGAGGAGGAGAGAAGAATAGGTGAAAGATTTTTCACTTTCACCCTAGGGTTTTTCGATAAACTTCAAAAAAATTGGATGCCTGCTCTATTTTCGTTGCATTTGGTGCAAGTTGCCAAATTTGGTACTGAACCCCTGATTGAAGCTTTCAAACCTGTTAAGATGTGTATTTTGTGTAGGATGGAGTGCCTTTATTAATAATACGTAAAGTGTATATAATTATCAATCCTGAATAACTTATTAAGAAATTGGGGAGAGAGAAAAAATAATTTTTTGTTCATAGTTGTTATATACTAGAAGGGATAATTTTTTGAAATAATCTAATTTTTTAGAAGTGTTTTTAGACTCTTAGCAGCTAAGAAGTTAACAATTTTATGTTTACATTTGTTTTAACTACCAATGAAAGATAGATATACAATCATTGCTTTGCAATCATATCTAATTACTGTTGAAGAAGTTGTCGTCAATCTTGACAATACTCTCTTAAGAAGAACACCTTCAAGCTGCCAAGGAAGAACAGTTGATGATCATTGAAATCCTTGTTTCAATTTCTTTTTTGGCTAAATAGCTTTTTAGTTAATGGGGTCGTATTAAATCATTTTTAACCTAGTATTATAAAATTAAATCAATGTCGGGTCGATTGAATTTGATTATGGTTGACCTTTATCAAATTGATTTTTCAAATTTGGTTGTTTTGTTGATTGTTTCCTATTTTATTATTTTTTTGTTCAAGATTGGAAATAATGCCACCTAGAAAGTATAAATCTGGAAGTTGGAAGAGGAAACAAAAAAAGGAGGAGGAACAATTGACTCGATCACAACGAGGTGCTCTTGATAGGTTCTTTGTCACGAAACGTCCAACTATTTCAACTGAAGATTTAGTTGATGAAGACGATGGCAATGATAATGAGGAATTGATTGAAAGATGAGGGACTTGATGAAAATCACGGTGATGATCCAAGTCCTAATGAGAATGATGGCAATGCAGATGTTGATGGTATGAATCACAATGAAAATGGTGACACCGAATCTGACAAAGAAGGGCTTAATGAGAATTTGGATGCAGTTCATAATGACTTAATTGAGGAACCAAGTGAGCAAGTTCTAGCAAACCTTTATGATCCTAGAGTTTGGGATAGTCTAGATGATAAATGGAGAGATGTGTTAGCTGTAAAAGGTCCCGTAAGAGACATGTCGATAAAAAAAGGTCCTAAAGATAGATTGAATAAACGCTTTACTTCAGGATTATACACTCGACACATACATAATGGAGAGACATCTGATAGGATATGGCTTGTATACTGCAAGGAGATTGATAAAGCATTTTGTTTTTGTTGTAAGTTGTTTAAGAAAAAGCCTATGATAACTCAACTAGCAAATGAAGGATATAATGATTGGTCACATGTAGGTGTGCGACTTAATGAACATGAAGTTAGTAAGGTGCATATTCATAACATGGCTACTTGGATTGAGTTGCAGCTTAGATTGGAAAAGGGTCAGACAATTAACAAATCTTTCCAAGATCATATCATGAAAGAGAAGGAGCATTGGAGAAATCTGTTACGAAGGTTGATTTCAATTGTGAAATATCTTGCTAAATAAAATTTGGCTTTTTGGGGAAAAAATCAGAGGATTGATAAAGAAAACAATGGAAATTTTATGGGATTAGTTCAGATGGTGACAGAGCATGATAAAGTGATGGAGGAACATCTTCGTCGCATTCAGAATAAGCAGATCCGTTATCATTATCTAAGTAATGTTATCTAAAATGAGTTGATACTCATGATGTCTTTTGAAATACGAAGTGCAATCATATCTCGAGTTAGAGAAGCTAAATACTTTTCTGTTATACTTGATTGTACTCCTGATATTAGTCACCAAGAACAAATGACTCTGATTTTGAGATGTGTGGATGTCACTGCTAGTCCAGTTAAAGTGGATGAGTATTTCATACAATTTTTGAATGTGGATGACACAAGTGGCCTTGGACTTTTTGAGGAGATGCAGATGGCTCTAACGGGTCTTGGTCTTGATATTGATAATGTTCAAGGACATGGATATGATAATGGATCGAATATGAAAGGGCATAAGCAAGGTGTACAGAGTAGACTTCTGGATATTAATCCAAGAGCATTTTACACTCTATGTGCTTGTCATAGCCTTAACTTAACCCTTTGTGATATAGCAAACTGTAATGTCAAAGCTCAGGATTTCTTTGGAGTAGTACAAAGAATTTATTCCTTGTTCGCAAATTCTACAAAACGTTGGATGATTTTGATGGATAATCTTATAGGAGTTACTCTCAAGCCATTATCGACCACACGTTGGGAAAGTCGTGTTGAAAGTGTTAAGGCAATTCAATCATAACATCTACAGATCAGACAAGCTTTACTTCAATTAGCAGAAAATAACAAAGACACAAAAATAAGAAGTGAAGCTAAATCTTTAGCAAAGTACGAGCTTGGGGATTTTGTGTTTTTATTAGGCATGACTATTTGGTATAAGATATTGGTGACTGTTAACAAGGTTAGTAAGCGTTTGCTATAGAATTAGTAAATGGCCTGATTGTTTCTTTCAGAAAGTATAGAGAAACTGGGTTTGCAGAGGTCATGATTATTGCCAAAACGCTTGCTGTTGATTTGGGAGTTGATCCGATATTTCCTGAGAAGCGACAAATATTTAGAAAAAGACATTTTGATGAGGTTGGAGCTTAGTCATCAGAGTTAACTCAGCAGTCGGGTGAGGAAAATTTCAGAGTTCATTATTTTCTATTACTGATTGATTAAATTATTGGTTCATTAGAGAGAAGATTTGAACAGTATCAGACATACGAGAATATTTTTGGGTTTTTATTTAGACCGGGAAAGTTATGTGCATATCAGAATGATGATTTAAAAGCTTGTTGTGCTAATCTTGCAAACAGTCTTAAGAAAGGAAGTTGTTCTGATGTTGATGGAGATGAATTATTTGTAGAGTTGATAATCTTACAAAATATGTTGCCATCAGAAAATATGAAAGCCATTGACGTGTTGAATTTCTTGAAGAGGATGAATTGTTTCCCAGCCGCTAGCATTGCGTATAGAATCTTGTTGACTATACCTGTCACGGTTGCATCGACAGGAATGAGCTTCTCAAAGTTAAAGATATCAAAATCATACTTGAGTTCAACCATGTCGCAGGAGAGGCTAAACGGACTAGCTTTGCTCTCAGTTGAAAGTGGATTCTTAGACAAGATTGATTATGAAGCTTTGATTGATGACTTTGCAACAAAAAATGCAAGGAGAAAAGTTTTCCAGTGAAGTTTTTAATGTCGGACATGTCAAGATTATTAGTAAGATGTTGATTTTGTGTATCTTTTTTTTACTATCAATATCTTAATGTTTATTTTAATTCTAGATATAAAAATTTATTTTCATGGTTAGTACTACGTATAAAAACAATTATTAGAGTCTTCTGAAGATTGATTAAGAGGTCCCAATTGAAATTTAGAACCGGGCCCCCATATTGTCAGCCACGCCTCTGGATAGACGCATCATGCTCTAGCCCTGATAGCCTTCATGACTCATCAGACCACGTGGGGCACTGCCATGCCACCGATCACTTCTCGTTTAATGCTGAAGTGATCCTTCCCCCAGTCACCAGCCGACACCTGTAAAGCATGTATTGATGCAGCCGCCAGCCCACACTTCGCCACCGCCTCTTAGTGCTCGACTGAAGTGACCAATCTACCCTTGTACCCTTGATATAAATACGGGTACTATTCTAACTTTTAAAGGATCTCTTTTGAGATATTGGATTCTAGATTCTTTTCTGGATTCAAACTCTCAGATCTGCAAATTATACTGCACACACACAAGAACTCTCACAGTTCTTTACTTTCCCCACTCAAGTTTATCAGCTAACTAGATTGTTAGAGGTACAACAGGGGACCAAGACCCTTCCTCTCACAAATTTCTACATGTGCATATTCCTCAGCCACCCAACTCAAGAACTAGACATAAAGTCAGGGAAGAAAACTATCCTCTCATCAATCTGAACAAACTCATCCAACCAAGGACACCTATTGACTGTGTGATTACTTAACATCAACAATTTGACGCCCACCGTGGGACCTTTGTTTCCTTTTTTAAGAAAGCATGTCATGTTCTAAGCATGGGTCCGATCGGTTTCACCCTGAACCACACCGAAGTTATGTTACTCAAGCTAAGTAGAGTTCGAATTTGGCTGAGAGGAATCAACATAATTGTATTCCTCTACAGCATTAGCAACCATTTTTGGAGCTTTAGCAACTATTTTGGGAGTATTTACCAGCTAGCCATCTATATAAAAGAGGAGTTCCCATTGCCCTCAAAGCTTCTTCAAGAGGAGCTTCACAGATTTTTAGAGAGAATAGTTCCAGCTCCTTGATTGCCAAATCCACAGTTCAAGAACTTAACCGGGAGACTCCATTCAAGCTAGCTTATGGCGCCAAGGTAGCCACTCTCATCGAAGTCGGCATACCAACCATCCAACTATAGCACTTTGGCAAGGACTTGAACTCATAAGGACTTTGGATCGGGCTCGATCTTCTAGAAGAGACCCAAGAGAAAGCACTCCGGACCCAGGTCACCAATCAGCAACGAAACGATCGCTACTACAACAACATGATCCGACTAAGGAGATTCAATACTGGTGACCTCGTCCTCCATAAACCTACTTTTGACAAAGATACCCGAAGAGGCAAGCTAGCCCCCAACTGGGAAGGCCCGTACACAGTCCTATAGAACCACGAACATGCATCTATTGATTAAGGGCCCCAGACGGGAAAGTCCTCCAACATCCCTGGAATATCGAGCACTTGAGGTGATATTTTTAGTAATTATGTACATATTTAGTATTAATAAAATTATTATTGAAACTAACTCAACTCTTGTCTCCAATCCCATAGTGCTCAATCTGTGTATGAATTTTAAGCCCTTGGTGCTTTTCTAGGGTAAATCTAAGGTACACTCGCCATTCAGTCGGTTCCTACACTAATAATTTTGCCATCAGGGCAGCCCTCAGTAGGGAGAAAGACCTAGACATCCTCAATAGGACCTAGGCATTCAACCTCGGTTGAATTTTAAGCCTTTGGTGCCTTTTTAGGGTAAACCCAAGGCACTCTCACCATATGGTCGACTTCCACATTCACCTCTCGACCATTGCGGTAATATGAAGCCCCAGGCATCTACGTAAGTTCCTAGGCACCCAACCTCAGGGTTGTCATCTTCCACTTTGTCATTAGGGCGGCCCTCAATAGAGTGAAAGACCTAGACGTCCTCAGTAGGACCTAGGCATTTGTTTGGTGGAAAATTTATTGTAAATAAAATAAAAGAAATTTGATTTGTATTCTCTTGATCTTAATTATAATTTGAATTTTGATTACAAACGAGAGGAAAATTGATCTGAATTCACCTCTTTGTTTAATTCTGGATTCTTCATAGTGGCGATGGAGTACCTCCTTCGAATGCTCGTGTCGAATTTACTCTCCGTTGATGATCCGCCCGTCTCAATTCGCTAGAACGGCTAACTTACATGGCAAGTTTAATTAAGAACTCTTAACGAGTTTTGTAACTCAGAGCGAGTTGAAAACTCTATGGAAAAAAGAGTTGTTTAAACCGAATAATCGGTTAATAACCAAGTAGATTTTTTGTTGCTGAAGTTAAGACAACAAATCTTCTCCAGGATCCTTCCTTAGCTGCTGATGAATGCTCCAAGATCTTGAGGATAATCTGATCTCAAAAAATCCAACCCATTGGTGGTTTGATCTCCTCCAAAAATTCCAACCCTGTAGGACGTTGAAGAGAACTTGTTTAAATAAGTTTGAAACTCTAGCTGAGTTAAGAAACTCTTTTGAAAGAGTTAATTTAAGAAATAATTAATAATCCTTTTAGCCAAGAATGGCTGATCAATCGTTAATCAGAAGAACTTGCTAAGCAAGTTTAATTGAGTTAGGAAAACTCTAAAAAGAGTTGATGATAACAAAGAAAGTTCAATCATTTCAAAAGAGTACCTGATCTCTTTCTCTCTTTGGTCGATCTCAAAAAAGCTCCGCCAGTCCTCTATAGGTTTGGTAAAACCTCTATATCTTCAAATCCAACCGATAGAAACCAAGATCCACTATTTAGAATTAGGAACAATGAGTATAGTAGCTACCCTCCAAGTTTCACGTCGATCGGACCACGGATGAGGGTCCAATCGTCATGCCGATCACTGTTGTGCAAAAATGACTTTTCTCTGCACTCCTAGAATGATCAACTTCGATAAAACCTCCATATATCCAAATCTAACCGATAGAAAGTAATCTCCACCATTCAAAATTAGGAACCACGAGTGTAGTAGCTACTCTCTAAATTTTTATGTTGATCGGACCATGGATGAGGGTCCAAGCGTCACGCTGATCACTACTGTGCAAAAATGACTTTTCTCTGCACTCCTGGAATGATCATCTTTGATAAAACCTCCATATCTCCAAATCTAACTAATAGAAAGCAATTTCCACTGTTTAGAATTAGGAATAACGAGTGTAGTAGCTACCCTCTAAATTTCACATCGATTGGACCACGGATGAGGGTCCAATCGTCACGCCGATCACAACTGCGCAAAAGTGACTTTTTCTTCTCCTCTCTTGTTCTCTCTTTCTTTTATTTCCATCCATCCCTCTGCCACCAGCCCCTATTTTGTTGTGAAAACCCCCTATTTATAGGGGTTTAAGAGGTATAACTACCCTCTTAATTAGCTTCATAATGGGGGCTTAATTGCCCCATTAAGTGAAGGACCGTTTCAACAATTTGAAATGGTCAAACGCAACCTTCGTGTTGAAGAGATTGTCAATTATAATCTCTTTTTTTTGAACTTTTGTGAGGATCGTTAGATTGTAATCCTTACATTTAGCTCTTGATAATATGAGAGTCGTCAATTTGTAACTCCCGATGTTGATTGTAAAGGCTATTGAATTAGAGCTTTCATCAGTTGTTGTGAAGGTCGTCAGATTGTAACCTTCATTCAAATTGTAGCCTTCTGGAAGCCATAAAATTATAACTTTTATCATCGGTGTTTGATGAGGATTAGCTATTTGTTGTAATTTTTAGACAGCTTACAACATTCAACCTCTCGCTTGAATTCTAAGCCCTTGGTGCCTTTTCAGGGTAAACCCAAGGCACTCACAATATGGTCCACTCCCACATTCACCTCTCGACCATTATGGTAATCCAAAGCCCCATGCGTCTATAAAAGTCCTGGGCATCCAACCTCTAGGTTGTCAATTTACCAAAGCCCCATGCGTCCACGTAAGTCCTGGGCACCCAACCTCAGGGTTGTCATTCTACCAAAAAGCTCTTAATGTCATCATGAATAAACCCAATGCATGGAGTTCAATTGTTTGGATTGTCTTCAACGAAAAAACTTAGGCACTTCAACTTGCCAGTCCTAGTTGATAAAAGACCCGAACACTTCGCCAACTCGAGGCTTTATATGAGCTAGTCATCTCGACCCCTCAACACTCGGGTCAACACAACATGATTGACTCACTATAGCCAACACTTGGTTCTTTTAATCAGAGCAAAGGTACAAGCTAACAAAGCAAAGCAAAAATAAGGAATAAATGAAGACAGACTCCAGAACGAGAGCAAAGTCGATCTATTCCAATATTCAAAGTCTATTACAAGCTCTATTACAGTATCCATGTCTATTTACAAAAGGCATGTTAATATTTACAAAAAAAAGAGAAAGATACAAGCCATCAGATCTCTCGGTCAGATCCAGGAGTAGGGCTTGAGAGGTCTTCAACAGGGGCTGCAGAGTCAACAGGGGCGGGAGTAGTAGAAGAAGCACCAAGGTCCTCTCCAGGGGCGTCCTCCGACTCATCTTCGGCGTCTTCCAGTGCCAATTCCAACCCCCTCCTTTCACCTCTATCTCCTTAAAAAGGTTAAGGCAACAGGAGACATGAGGAGGATAAAGGCGATCAGGCATGGGACAAGAGCCAGAAGGGAGCATCGAAGCTAGGTAGTCAACACCAGCCTTGCAAGCCAAAGCCATCTCAGTTTTATCCAAGGGGCCCTGGCGCTAATTGTTAATCACCTCCGTTCTATGATGCTTCGAGTATAGATGAGCTGGTTAATCCTCGAGGTCCTTGACCACTGTCGCGGATACCTGGTGTGCCGACCGCTCCTCCTCGAGGTCTCGTCTCAGTAGCTCAGTCGATAGACGACTCGACCGAACGTCCTCCTTAGCCACCTCCTTGAGACGCCTCTCGGACACGACCTTCCCCCTCCAAAGAGGTCAGCCAGTCGTTTCGCTTAGAGTTTCCACGTTGGAGGTGGCTGATTACCCCCTTAAGATGGGCCATTGTTGGTGAGGGAAAATTGCGAGAAAGTTGAGAATAGAACCTGTATTATTCTCTCTAACTGACTTAGAAAAAGAATGATTATAATCCTCTTAATACAATTCTCTCTAACTGACTTGGAAAAAGAAATTACAACTTTCTTTATCGGTTCCCCCATTTACAAAGGAGAGAAGGATGAAACCCTCCCTTTGTTTAAAACTGAGTTCTTTCTTGGTGGTGATGAGAGTTTGATTCTTATATCCCGTTGACGATCCGAACACTTCAACTTCATGGGACGTCAGTCCTCTCTTCTCGACTTGACATCTTGAGAGAACTTGCAAGGCAAGTTTATAACTCTAGCTGAGTTTTGAGAACTCTCTGTAAGAGAGCTAAGAGCTTGCAAGGCAAGTTTGGAATTCTTCTCGAGTTTGGGGGGAACTTGCTGGGCAAGTTGTGAACTCTAGGCGAGTTTGAACTCCAAAGAAGAATTGAACTTTCAAGAGAATTAAAAGAAATGAGTTTAAAGACCAAGCCATGAGATCTAAGAATGCTTTAAGAAGACTCTCCAAGAAGCCCAACATCTCCAAGACACTCAAGCTCTCCAAGAAGATCCTGCTCTCTCTCCTCTTCTTTTTTTTCTTGCTGGAGATCTAACCATATATATAGAGAAATTAGGGGTGTAAGGCTAGGCCCTTAATTGTGCTCATACCTTGACAGGATAGTTTTCAAAACTGTTCCTGAGACAAAATGTAGAGGTCGCGTTCTGGAGAGAAAACATAAGGTGAACTTTGCGTTTGAGTTCTGAAAATGCAGGGTGACCTTTGCTTTTTAGCTTGGCAATGCAGAGTGACCTCTGTGTTTGAGTTCTGAAAACACAGGGTGCACTCTGCGTTTTGTCTTGGTAACACAGAGTGACCTCTGTGTTTGAGTTCTAAAAACACAAGGTGAACTCTGCGTTTTGTCTTAGCAACGTAGAATGACCTCTGCATTTGAGTTCTAAAAACACAGGGTGAACTCTGTGTTTTGTCTTGGCAATACAGAGTGACCTCTATGTTTGAGTTCTGGCAATACGGGGTGACCTCTGCGTTTTGAGTTTTGGGGTGCGGAAGGGCGCTCCGCGTTTGGATTTGTAGAGATCGTCAATTTGTAATCTCCTTTCTTTGACTTTTGTGCAGATTGCCATCTTGTAATCTTTACACTTGGCCTTTGTGGAATGTGAGAGTCGTCAATTTGTAACCTTCGCCCATTGCTGTGAAAGTCTTCATGTTGTAACTTTCATCGACTGTTGCGAAGTTTGTTAGATTGTTACTTTTCCTTGTTGATGTGAAGGACGTCAGATTATATCTTTTATCATCTGTTATTTTATGGAGATTGACTATCTATAATAATTTTTAGACAGCCTACAGAACCCCTTCCAAAGTTTTCAAAAGTTCGTAGTTGACTGGAGCGGATTTTCGAATAGTTTGGATCTCAAGTTTGGTCTTAGAGCTGTTGCTTCCTTGTCATAAAGGAGCTATTCACTACACCCGCTTCGAATGCATCATGAACTTGGTTTGAAGGATTTTCCTTGCCAAACCCATGTGAGGGTGGGCGTTTGGCTCTTGGAACGCAGGTTTGATCTTAGTGTTTTTTTATCGCCCTGTGGCAAAAAGTGATAAATCGATTATCAGAGGTGTATTGTTAACATGACAGGATCTTTGTCGTGATTTGAACAACTTTATGGGCCTATAATCCTATTGGAGAGGATTGATAAGTTAACTGTCAGAGGTGTAGTGTTAACATGACAAGAATTTTGTTGTGATTTGATCAACTTTGTGAACCTATCGTCCTATTAGAAAGGATTGATAAGTTAACTGTCAGAGGTGTATTGTTAACATGACAAGATTTTTGTTGTGATTTGAATAACTTTATGGACCTATCATCCTATTGAAGAGGATTGATAAGTTGACTGTCAGAGGTTTAGTGTTAATATGATAGGAATTTTGTTATGATTTGAATAACTTTGTGGACCTATTATCAACTTTGTGGACCTATCATTCTATTAGAGATGATTGATAAGTTGACTATCAGAGGTGTAGTGTTAACATGATAGGAATTTTATCATCAGAAAAGTTTATCATATTAAGAATGAAACAAACTAAAGTTATACTTCATGGGGATAATGATCATTAGAAGTGTAATGTTAACTTAACGATGTGAAAGATTCATTACTCTTAATCCAGTGGATTCCAAGCAACCAACCCCCAGTCTAAATGAGTTTAGTTTTCCCTTTTTAGACTCAGCTGGGGGGAGGAAAGGGGAACCCATGATTCTCTATGGGTAATATTTCTTAAGAAATTTCCCGTTGATTAGCATCATGAGCCTATCATCTTTTTGATTGATAAGACGGTAGATCCTATTTGAGTAGACTGACTCTACCATGAAGGGTCCTTCCCATTTGGGATTGAACTTCCCTTTCTTCTTGTGTGTCATGACCATGGGTCGTCTGACTGCTAAGACAAGATTGTCTTTCTTAAAGAACCTTTCTTTGAGCTATTTGTTGTAACCTTTGGAGATCCGAGCTTGATATAACTCAATCTGTTGTTGAGCATGAAGTCGCTTATCATCCAACACTTCCAGTTCTTGAAGGCGTAGTCGATGATGGTCATCATATGTCATCTCGGTCACAAGGACAACTCTCAGGGATGGAATCTAAATTTCTAATGGTAGTACAGCCTCGTAGTCATACACTAAAGAGAATGGAGTAGCTTTTGTCGGGGTCCTCACTGTTGTGCGGTAGGCCCATAGACATTCGTCGAGTCGTTCGTCCCAGTCGCGTTGGCTTTTGGAGACAAACTTCTTAAGAAGTTTCACGATTATCTTGTTAAAAGCTTTTGTAAGGCCATTAGCTGGTGGGTAGTATGCTGTTGACGCAATGCTTTGGATTCTAAACTTATTGCAGAATATCTAAAAACTGTAGCTGATAAATTGGATTCCATTGTCATGAACTATTCACCTTGGTACGCCGAAGCAGTAGACGACATGGTGTTTGATGAACTTGACCACGTCCGAAGCCTTGACTTCTTTCAAAGGAACCGTTTCTTCCCATTTGGAGAAGTAATCGGTTATTGCCAAGATAAACCGATACCCTTTGGATGTTAGAGGGAAAATGAGACAAACAATATCCATTCCCCACATCTCGAATGGCTAAGACGGAGATGTTGGATACATATTTCCTGGTGTTTGATGAATGAAATCACTGTGGACCTAGCACGCATGACATCTTTTAGCATAATTAACGGTGTCGGCAATCATTTTAGGCTAGTAATAGCCGAGATTGTAGAGTCGATCCCCTAGTTTAGCTCTGGATTGATGAGCTGCACACATTTCGTTATGAGATTCTCTGAAAGCTTCTTGTGCCTTTTTTTTGGAAAGGGAGCGAAGCAAAATTACATCATGCGATTTTTGATACAAAGTTTGAGATACTGCATTCTAATAGAATTGAAGAGCCTTCCATTTCATAGAGGCCACTTCTTTAGAGTCATTGGGCAGTATGCCATGTAAGACATAGTCGATGAATGAGAATTGCCAATCTCTTGGTTCAAGACCTGTGGAAGCTTCACAAATGATCTCTGTTATTGCCTCTTCTGAGCAACTTCCTAGAGGGAACTTGGAGTGATACAAATCACGGCCTGCCATGAGTATCTTTGTTTCTGCTTTCGGTGACAATGCTAATGAAGTTTCCAGCTGTAGGTTGTCTAAAAATCATAACAGATAGCTGATCCCCCATCAAACACTGATGATAGAAGTTACAATCAGATGACTTTTAGAATGCTATAATTTAAAGACTTTCATGTAGATCGATGAAGGTTATAATCTGATGACCTTCATAACAACCGATGAAAGCTCTAGTTTAACAGCCTTCACAATCAACATCAGAAGTTACAATCTGACGACTCTCATATTTTCAAGGAGCCAAGATGAAGATTACAAAATGACGGTCTTTGCAACACTCCAGCAAAAGAGACAACAAATTGATGATCTCTTCACATCAAAACGCAGAGGTCATCTCTGCGTTTCATCATCAAAACACAGAGGTCATCCCTGAATTATAACATCAAAACCCAGAGGTCATACCCACGTTCTAGAGTCAAAATGTAAAGGCCATCCCCAGCATTCAAGTCCAGATGCAGAGTTCGTGGACTTAAAATGCAGAGTTCATGCAGAGCCTAACTCTGCGTCCCAGGTCCAAAATACAGAGTTCATCTTTTTGTCCCAACTCTGCGTTTTAGATTTACAACGCAACGCGACCTATGCGTTCAGCCACTAAAATAGGCCCAACTCTGAGTTTTAAGTCTAAAACGTAGAGTTCGGGCCCTGAACGCTATTTTTTAGTATTTGACTCGTTCAAAGAACTAACTGAACGGTTTCAAAATTGTTTTCCCCATGATTTGGGGAGTAGTTTAAGGAGACGGTTACACCCTTTAATCCCCTATAAATAGGAGTAAACTCAACTGAGTTCGGATCTTTGGATCTTAGAGTATCTTGGAGATCTAGAGATCGGCTTCTTCGGATCATCTTCTTGGCAGCAGATTATCTTTGAGCTTCCTACAGCAACAAAGTTCTTGGAGCATTCCCTTGGCTTATTAATCAATTTTTCGGTTCAAATCAACTCTTTTTCAAGAGTTTAAACTCGCTCTGAGTTATCAACTCGTTCAGAGTTTCAAACTTGCTTTGCAAGTTCTCCATAGCGTCAAATCGTGAGGAGAAGATATCGTTCCAGTGAATCAAGATGTCCGAATCGTCAACGGAGAGCAAGTTCGACACAAGCATTCGAAGGAGGCACTCCATCGCCACCGTGAAGAACCCAAAATTAAACAAAGGGGAGAATTCAGATCAATTCTCTTCTCTTTTGTAATAAGAAATCCAAATTGTAATTAAGATTGAGAGAATACAAATCAAATATATTTCTTTCAATTTTTTTTACTATAAAATTTCCACCAAAAAAAAGATGGCGACTCCGTAGGCAGTTTCCTGAACCATTCAAAAGCAACTCCCTTGAACCTCTTTATCCTTGAAGGAGTACTCTTTTTGGAGTCTCGGATCCAGAGTCCTTCGTTACTTCTGAGGTTGCTATTGTGATGTTTGATTAGCGTCAACAGCTACTGTAGGCGCATTTCTCTTACCACGAGAAGTAAAATTCAAGTTTGGGGGTTAGTCGTTGGTTGGCCTCTTTCAAGTTTTTTCTTTTGAGAAAGCGTTTTGCCCGTTCCCTGCGTAGTTTTAATTCTTTCCATGTTGTAGATGACACGACCTCCATGGCTTCCAACACATCAATAGAAAGATTATCGTGACATGTCTGCAAGATGAATTCTTCTATGACAGGATCCTTACAATTCATTGCCTTGTTGCAGAAGCGTTTAACAAAGCTATCAACCGACTCCCCGTCATTTTGTTTCTCATCCAAAAGTGCTCCGATCGACACTTCGGTGTCATCATCGAAGAAGTTATTGAAGAACAAGCTTTTCATGTCATTCCAGCTATTGATGCTTCTTAGCTTGAGATGACGGTACCAATCGAAGGCGGTCCCGTGAAGGGTGTTAACGAATGATCAGACCATCAAAGGTTCATTGCCGGAGATCACACCTAGGTAGGACTTGAAGTAAATTAGGTGTTGAGTGGGTGAGCCTTTTCTGTCGAATAACATGAAGTTAATTAGATTAAACTTTACCGGATATGGGATTGACTCCAACTCCCTAAGATAGGGACATGGAATACCAGTCTTCTTTACCTATTGAGTGGACATTAATGTGTTAATTTTGTTCTCTAGGTCTTTCATTTTCTCATCCTCACTTGTATTTTTTTGGACGAATTCGGGGAGGAACAACTAGACCACCCTTAGCATTGTTATCCTTGGTGGGACCATCCCCAACATTTTGGTCAACCGGAGGGGTATCAGCGTTAAGATTTTCATCCACGCCTGAATCACCATCTTCTTGATTGGTAACGTTACGACGGCTAGATTTATGAATCTGATTTGATAAGGCTTGAAACTGTTAATCATGCAATTCCCTCATCCGTTACATAGTCATTTCCATTTCGAATTTGAAATTCTCTTTCTACTTGGCTAGAGCTTCTTCGAGGATTTTGGCCATTTATTCAGCGTTGATCATGAACGCCTCACGAGATTGTCTTATACTGGATACTATATTATTGGAAGCGATCGTGGAGTTGGCATCTGACGTTTCATCCTCCAAGGAGTGTCCTCTATCAGGTCTACGTCGTCTAGTTCCTGAGTGTAACAAAGCGATGCGCTGAGATGCCTCTGAGAAAGAGTCAGGACTATAACACCTTGTCGATTTTCCTTTATCGGCTACATTGATAGTAACTTTTGGATGTTCGTCATCATGACCGGCAGATTTCTTCTTGTAGAAGCATCTTGATTTAGATTTGGACACTTTGGTGGAGATTCTTTCAAATACCGAGACCCTCAGTGGAGCGGTCTTGGGGCAGCTACACTTTGATAATATTAGCCTGATTAACCTCTCACAAGAACAGTGAGAGTCTAATTCTAGGGTACTTCACTTTTGAGATTTATTCATACCCTCAGCCCGATAGTACAACTCATCGATGTTGTATTCGGAGTAACCTATTATTTGTTGGTTTGAGTCTTCAGGTATAACGTTGTCATTTGACATAAATGTTTTCTTCTGAATAGGTAACGCCTTGTTGGCGTTCGCAGGAGTCACACGTTTGGAGTCATACCTTTGCGAAGGTGGAACCTTAACGGGCTCCTGGTCTTCCACGTGCACCCAAAGTAGGCGGTTATTAGAATTTTCCTAAGACATGATGGGTTTAACTGTTTAGGAGGGCATGTATGACCCCCAGTCCGGTGAGTTGTTCGAGGTTCATTCATTAGGCCCAATCGTTCTTTGATCAAAAGTTTGCCTTGATCCCTATACAAAGGACCAAGGCGATCCATGATCTTCATCTTGAATCAGGAAAGATCCATGCTACCGTGGTACTTCACCAAAGGTGCTGGATCAACTTGAATACGAACAGAAGCGGACGTGGATTCAAAAATGGCCGCAAGAGGCGAGGCAAGTACTGGCTAGGCTGAGATGGCTAGGCCATAGCATAAGCCATCTTGAGGTGGTTCCTTCGCTAGCTCAGCCTTGGCCGAGCCACCATTGGCTGGCCTAGCCCTGGCCGAGCCACGCTTGGCTGGCTCACAAATTTTGGGTATCTCGGCACTTGACCGGGTCGCTGTTTTGGATTTTGACCTCCATTCTTGGCATGATTTTGATAGTTTCTTGGCCACCTTGTCCTCTCTTGTGTCTTGCATCTTTCGTGCTAAGGCACGCACGCTGTGCTTTTGGATGCGCTCCTCGAGAGTTAAACGTGTCCTTTTGATATGGACCTATTCGCTGGCCGATGGCATGGACGAGGGGCCATTTTCTTGCTGTTGAGGCGCTTAGCACTCCCTGAACTTCAGATCCGCGTGATAACGGATCCTGTCAACCGGCTCCATGGCATTGGCAAACTGATGTGCGAGGCGTTGGCGTTGCCTCTAGTGAGCCCTCTTTGTCATAATTGGTGTGCCTTTGTTAAACAACTCCTGGACTAAATAGGAGTCATTGTGATATGAAATCTCGGCTTCATTGGATGTCGGAGGAGCGTTGTAAGGGGATGCCTCAGAAATAATTGGTGAGAGTTACCCCGAACGTTCTTTGCTACTGATATCTTCCCATACTCACGAGACGAGGAAGATCTTGATGAGGATGAGGAAAGGTATTCCTCAAACTTGGTCTGATCTAACTCGTAGTCGACCTCTGCATCAACCGTGATCTTGATCCTTGGTTGTGTCACGATAGCCTCAGCAGAGAGGCTGTTGGCTCCCACTGTGGTTGCTAGCATATTTGGGTCGAAAGTTGGTTTATTTGTCAAATCTATTACATATTTATTGATTATAGTGAATCAAAAGAGTTAGTCTTTTTATAAGACTTCTCGCTTACACAAATAAAATAAAAATTATAACTCTCTTCAAACACACACATATGACGTTTATCACCCGCTGCTTACGTGAGATCTTTGCCTGTGCTGAGGACGCATTAGTCCGTGGACTATTACGGATTAGATCTGGTTAACAGAATAAAAATTCAATGCTCTTACTTCACAAAGGAAGTATTCGAAGAAGTAAATAATCTCGACCAAGCGAGGTTACTACTCTTCTCGAGATCAAAACCAAGTTTGATCTAGATGAAAAGGGAATGGGCCTCAGATCTCTCGAACTCTCCTTCTTTATGCTGAAGAACTTCACCAATATCTGCTAGCCTCTCTGAAATTCATGATTCACTCTTCACAGGGGTAGTACCTCGCCTAAATTTCAGATCCCCCATGTATAGGACCCTAGGCTTGTATTTGTAGGTTTTTTCAGATGCATTATTTTAGGATAGGAATTGATGATTTGACCTTATCCTCAATTAATAACCGCTTAACCATGTTTAGAGATGATATCAAAGCAGTTAGGAGGCTCTGAAACAAAAGAATCCTGAGAAAATTTATCGAAAACGTGTTTTTAGCATTTCTGGGTGCGAGCCACCCTATGGTGGCTCGACACTATGTGAGCCACCTGGCTTTGGTTGAGTCATTTTGATGCGACTCGGCTACCAGGGGCTTTTTAAGTTTGGTATTGTTCTGCCGTTTTGCGTATTTCGTTGTTTTGTTGACTCATATGCTTTATTAACTTGCTTCACACACTCGTTAGCTCTTTTATGGCATGATTAATTCTGTTTGACTCAGATAATGGTATTCATCACCTTTTCTTTATTTTGAGCTACGTGCGAGGACCTATAGGCTATTTTTGACACCTACAGCAGACTCCTTATAGCTTGTAAGCATTGTGTGCAAGAAGATCTTTCAGTAGCTTCTGGGATGACAGGCACTTGAGCAATAAAGCTCTTTGTATCCGTTAAAACTTCAATCAGAGTCCTTCTTGTGGACTTAGACAGCCTCAAAAGCTCATAAAGAGTGATCTTGACAGGGATATTAGCCAGTTACGCCATGACATTGAAGTGGAGGGGAGCGCTTGACCCTCCTGCCTCTGGTTGGAGGAGTTTCTTGTTATAACAAACTTCTTTGGTTTGCTTTTTAGGGAGGGAACCCCCAGCCTCCTCGACCGGCTCTTCTGATTCTTTGGCAGTTTGATTATACCTCTTCTGGTATGTCTTCACTGACTTGGTGCATGTTCCTGAGTTTGCTCCTTGCTCGGCCGCCAGGGCAATTTTCTCTTCCTTCGAGTCAGTGAGAGGGGCCAGATGTGCATCATCCTCATTCAAGAAGGGGATAATCATATTAGAAGCTTTAGCCTTATTTCTCTTCTTCTTCGCTGATACCCCGGTCCACCGTCGGTCATCACGTAAATCAGGATGGACCCACATTATCTCTCTTTTTGGAATAGTAAGGGGCACCAATCCTTTGTCCTTTTGACCATGCGGGTCGATGTTCCTCATGTGTAACTCTCCTTTAGGGATAGGAACAACACCATCCGAAGCTGCAACAAGTGGGAAATCTCTGAATTAGACCGATATCATGTTAGTAGACACGGTCTTCTGTTTTGGCCTTAGTTTAAGCACTTCAACATCAATCAAAACTTGTAAGATATCCTTGAAGATATAACACCTCTTCATTGGATGTCCCAGCATTCTATGATATAGGCAGTAGTTAGGGTCTTCCACCTTTCCCGATTCTTCAAGTTTCCTGACTTCAGGAAGCTTTAACTTGTTATTTTTCTGAAGTAGCATGAAAAGAGTGATCACATGTTCTTCTTTGAAAGAGTACTGCTTGGGTGTTCTTGGTTGGCTCGATGCCTTGCCCTGCTTAGCAGGTTGCGCTCGAGTGTTAGCCTTAGCGGCTAGAATATCTTTCCCCTTTGATCGGGGAGTATAATTTGGCCATGTTATATCGGTTATCTTTGCTTGCTTTTCTCTTCAGCTTTAACCCTGGCGACGATTTCCTCATCTTGTTCGCCTTGAGAGACTAATTGCTTCTAGGAATGGCATTCTGTGACCCTCATCTGAGCTAAGAGACTGCTTTGAAAGTTGTGTCGATAGGTTTCCATCAGAATTGCTTGTGTCATACCTGTTGGGCATCAGAGATCCATGCTTCAAAATCTTTCAATGAAGACTTTTATGGGTTCCCCTCTCTTTTGCTTGGTGGCAAGAAGAGAAAGGACCAAAACTTCTAAGTCGTCTTTGAAGAATCTGGCTAGAAATAATCTCTCTAGGTCTACCCACTTATGGATAGATCCCGCAGGCAGTTTCATAAAACATTTAAAGGCAATCCCTTTTAGAGTGCCAATAAACAAATGAGTCAACACCGTATCATTTGCTATAACATTCCCAGTCTGTGACTTGAAGTAATAGATATAATAATTAGGGGATCTCGTACTATCAAAAGCCTATAGTGTCTGGACCTTAAACTTTGGAGGATACAAGGCAACATCCCATTCAATAGGATAGGACCTAACAATCCCTTCCTCTTGGAGTTCCCTTCTATTTGTAATGACATTAAGGTGGGCTTCCAATTCCTCTATTTTAGTAGATTGAGGGTTTTGCTCATTCTCAGTCTCCTTTTCTTCTTTGGAGGATGATTTTATGTGATGAGCTTCTTGTTCAGCAGTCTCATCCACTCTTTGTTTCCCTTTTGATATGGACGATCCTCCTTTCCGGGAGGATTCCAGCTAAGGTTGTAACTCAACTTTCTAAAAATTGGCTCTATCTACAATGAACTAAGCTATCATATCCCGAAGTTGATTAATAGTTTCCTGTAGTACTTGGAGCATGGCTTGCTACGCATCAATCCTCTTTGAGAGATCTTCAAAATTTTCTGCCATATAGACAGGGCTCTCATGTTCTGTGGAGGAGCTAGAGGATTAAGATTCTACGATAGCTGAATGTTCATCATCAGACTTCATCCCTCTATCTAGTCTTCGGTAGTTAACAGGGAGTATGACTCCTTTTCGCATCCGAGTACGTCAGAAAATTCCATCAGATTCGTTCAAAGCCTCTTTCAAGCCATGGGGTTGATCCTCTTCTGACTCGTTTGAGCTAGGGATTGGTGACCTCCTCATTCTGATCACATTAGAAGTGGCTCCAAGGTATTCATCCTCTGAATCCTTTTTCCTGTGGGAACGTCATCACTTGTATAGCCTCGACGAGGCGACGTTTGTTAATCGGTCGAACACCGATGGCTTGGTCGCATATGAGCAACACTAGGATCCTGAGAGGATCACAAAAATTAATTGTTCACATTAACATGAATGTGTGACTGGTTGAACCAGTCTTTCTCTCGATAACAACTCTCTCAACTCTGTTACATAGCTCTAAGAAGAGTTACTCATTGAAGGGGAGACTTGGATCGACACCCCCTGTCTGTGGCTAGATGAGGTAGGCTCTTGACGAACATGGATCTTGGATCCATGTTGATCTCCTTGTACACACAGCTCACATTATGTTTAACATATTAGAAATGTGAGGGTCACGTTTTAACATTGAAACATAGGGGTCGGTGGAGGAAAGGAAACGCAAAGGTCACGTTTTGGTTGAGCTACGTGGAGCTGATGCTCATGTTCAACACGGAGCTAGCCTCTGCGCTCAGGCTTGGCAATGCGAGGGCCACGCTCTGCATAGTCGTGAGATCTGCACTGTTATTGGGTAACACAAACCTAAGGTCTGCGTTTAGTGCAGTCTTGAGGTCTACGTTTTGACTGTGAAACACACTACTGAGGGCTGCGTTTGGTCTGGCTTCGGTGAAGCTTGTGTTTGGGCACACAAATGCGGAGCTCGCGCTCTGAAGCAGAAACACAAAGCTCAGGGCTGTGTTTGGGCTCACAAACATGAGGTTCACGTTAATTGAAGAATTGGCTTTCTTGGAGTTGTGCTCGTTGATGGGATCTTCTTCTTTGACGAGCGATGTTCTTCTTAGCCTATCTTAAGGCTTTTACAGTAGTATATTCCTCCGTAGAGATCAATTTCGTCGCTTCAATGGGACTTTTGTGATCCAATACCCATTGTTTGGGCATGGATGTACGATCTTCAACTTGATTGATGAGTTCCATTGGAGCTAAGTCTTGTCCTTCTAAGGAGGGGCTGCCTGAGCAGTCCAATCTAAGGGAGAGACTCTCCTTTGGTGGGTCGACCATGGGTGGAGCTTTAGTCTCTTTAGAGACTTTACGGGCCTTGCGCATAGCCTTGGGGCTAAGGGACCCAGAGGAGAAAAACTCCTCATACTTGGCTTCGTCAAACTCCATGGTTTGAGTTTCAACAGTAGTCCTGATGAGTTGGGTATCTGATTGTACCACCACTTCTTCATTGGTAAAAGAGCAAATCCCCAGTAGAGTCGCCATCTTTTGTTGGTGCGGGAAAATTGCAAGAAAAAGTTGAGAATAGAACCTGTATTATTCTATCTAACTGACTTAGAAAAAGAATGATTACAATCATCTTAATACAATTTCTCTCTAACTGACTTAGAAAAAGAATGATTACAATCATCTCAATACAATTTCTCTCTAACTGACTTAGAAAAAGAAATTATAACTTTTTTTATCAGTTTTCCATTTACAAAAGAGGGAAGGATGAAACCCTCCTTTTGTTTAAAACTAGGTTCTTTCTTGGTGGCAATTGGAGTTTGATTATTGTATCCCATTGACAATCTAAACACTACAACTTCTTGGGACGTCGGTCCTCTCTTCTTGACTTGACGTCTTGAGAGAACTTGTAAGGTAAGTTTATAACTCTAGCCAAGTTTTGAGAACTCTCTGTAAGAGAGCTAAGAACTTGCAAGGTAAGTTTAGAATTCTTCTTGAGTTTTGGGGGAACTTGCTGGGCAAGTTGTGAACTCTAGGCGAGTTTGAAATCCAAAGAAGAATTGAACCTTCAAGAGAACTAAAAGAAATAGGTTTAAAGACCAAGCCAAGAGATCCAAGAATGCTTTAAAAAGACTCTCCAAGAAGCCCAAAATCTCCAAGAAACTCAAGCTCTCCAAGAAACTCCTGTTCTCTCTCCTCTTCTTATTTTTCTTGCTAGAGATCTAGCCATATATATAGAGAAATCAGGGGTCTAAGGCACCCCTTAACTGGACCATAACTGGGTCCATAACTGTGCCCATACCTTGACAGGACAATTTTGAAAACTGTTCCTGAGTCAAAACGTAGGGGCCACATTCTGGAGAGAAAACGCGGGGTAAACTCTACGTTTGAGTTCTAAAAACATAGGGTGACCTCTATATTTTGTCTTAGCAATACAGAGTGACATCTGTGTTGAGTTCTAAAAACACAGGGTGAACTCTACGTTTTGTCTTGGCAACGCAGAGTGACCATGCATTTGAGTTCTAAAAACATTGGGTGAACTCTGTGTTTTGTTTTGGCAGCATAAAGTGACCTCTGCGTTTGAGTTATGAAAACGTAGGGTGAACTCTGCATTTTGTCTTGTCAATGCAGAGTGACCTCTATGTTTGACTTCTGGCAACACTGGGTAACCTCTACGTTTTGTGTTTTGGGGCGTGAAAGGGCGCTCCGCATTTGGATTTGTAGAGATCATCAATTTATAATTTCCTTTCTTCAACTTTTGTGTAGATTGCCATCTTGTAATCTTTACATTTGGCCAATGTGGAATGTGAGAGTCATCAACTTGTAACCTTCACCCATTGTTGTGAAAGTCTTCACGTTGTAACTTTCATCAACTGTTATAGAGGTCGTTAGAATGTAACTTCCTCTTGTTGATGTGAAGAACGTCAGATTGTATCTTTCATCATCAATTGTTTTGTAGGGATTGGCTATCTACAGTAATTTTTAGACAGCCTACAGCCACCTGGCCTTGGAGCCTCTCAATCGAAGCCGCTTGCTTGGTGCTAAGGGATTGGATCCCCTTAAGGAGCTACTCCCTTGCGTCCACCTCCTAGCACCAACGAGCCTCGATGTCATTCAGCTTAGCCTCTAAGGCAGTGATCTTCTTCTCTACTTCTTCCTTGGTTGATTTTTCTTTAACTAGGTCACCCTGCCACCTCGCAGGGGTGTTGTACATATGGTCGAGCTGGTTGATTGCTCCTGTTCCACCAAGGCCCCTCGAACCAAGTAGGCCTGGAGGGCCATATGCAAGCCAAAGCTTGGTGTCTCCTGCAAGAACCTCTCGTTTTCTGGGAGGGAAAACTATTAGAAAGCTTGGATTGGGGCCATAGAGGACCCCAAGATCGAAGCGCATATGTCGAGAGGCACCTTCGGGACAAACCTATAGCCATTCGGTAATTCCCTCCTAGGTGAACAGGGGCTCGGCGACACTCCCACCAACATACACTTCGCCCTCTCCCAGAAGCGGGGGTCAATCTCCATTATCCAATAGTGAAAATGCTAGACCTCTTCTGGCTCCTCACCACCCTCACCAGTCTCAGGCTCTGGCAGGGGCACTGCTTGCTCTACAGCACCTCCGGGATGAGTCTAGCCCAGAAACTAGGCTGGCCGCCTCCCTGGTGGAAGCCCCAACTTTAGCAGCGTCGCCTGCTAGGGCCACTCCCTCTGACCTAGGAGGGGAAGAGTCATCGATGACAACGACCTTAGTCGGCTTATTGACTGGGGCGGCCAGCTGTTACTCTTTGGTTGACCGCAGCTCCGCGATCAACTCAACTTAGACTCACCCAATCAGCCTACTGGGCCCTTGGTCCTTCTTGGCCTTCACCCTTTTGGCCTCCTTCCTCTGCCCTGCTAGTCCGGTAGCGATCTCGACTACCCGCAACTTCAAGCCGGCCACCTCCTCGAGGTCTAGATTTCCCCTCAGCCTCTTTTGGGGCCTAGTGGCGGAGCTTGACTCCTCGCCTCTTGAATTTCTCTTAATGCTTTTTTGAGGGGAAGGGCTAGAAGACTTACCCTCGCTTATCAGCCCCGTAGGGCAAGATCATGGACACACCCGACACCTAGAGAGATGCCGTCTCAAAGAGATTGTTCCTCTCCCGAGACCCGACATATGAACAGATCTTCTCTAACTACCGCCTCTCCTCGTTAGTAAGGATGCACAGCCTCAGCGCATCCTTGATCACTTCAGGCTAGTTGGGGAAAGAGAGGACGCCATCGGCCCTAAAGACCGACACGAACCGTTCCTTCCAGTCCCTTTTGGAATTTGGAGCATCCGAGATGAGCTTGCCACCTCCACTATAGTAGAAAAAGTAGTGCGGGTCCCTCCTCATCAATTTGATACCAACTAGATACCCCAAGAGGCGCATGCTTGGAGGGACGCCAACCCGATGGTAGATTACGACAACGCCCACCATAACCCTAATTGCATTCAGGGTGAACCGAGAGGGGGAAACCCCTAGAGCAATGCACACATCCCTAATGAAGGGATGGTGCGGCAGCCGTAGCCTATACTCAAGATGAGCAAGGTACAATGGAGCTCTATTCTCACCATGGAGGTACACCGGCTCATCCCCACTTAGCACCGTCAGTGTAAAGGCCCAGGGGATGTCATAGAGTTCGTGATATTGCTTGAGCTCTCTGACGACGACCTTCGAGTGGATTGGTTGGAGAAGTGTGATCCTTTCCTCATTACAGTCGGTGGTGTAATTTTGAGAAGCAATTAGAGGATTTTTTATTGTAAGGATTTGGTAAAGTTAAGAGATAAGCGCTGTAGATTTAAGAGCAAAACGTTTTGTAAAGAAAACTCTTGTGCACCCCTAATGAGCTATTTATAGTATTCCAGAGGGGCATAGGGATTGATATGGATAGTTGTCGGGTTTCAAAATAAACGGGCGAGATTCGCTTCTAAATCTCAAACGGTTCACACAAAATTTGAAGCACCGCTCCTCTTTACTCTGCACCTCTTCGCTCAAAAATCAAAGCGACGCCATGACTCTCTAACAACTTACAACTTTATCATGTTGTTTCAAACAGTAATGTTTCACCTGCTCAATAAAGGCTTCTGGAAACTCACTAAACGATGTCTACTCGATGAGCAGTCGACCCAACCCTAGTCGACCCTCAACAGCCGACACCAAATTTCAAAGAATATCACTTGTGTACTCGCCTAAGAAACTCAGACGTCTACTCTTAAAAGCAGTCAACCAGATTGATTCCACACTTGGACAAAAAAACCATCAGAAGTGACCAAGTTCGAGACGTGTCTTCCTAGCGATGAATGAGTCCCCTCGAGTCAGCACTTAAGGTTTACAAGTATATATTAGAGATAAATTATCCAAAAGCTACATTAAGATTGCACAACATGGAGAAAGCAATTTCAGATTCAAAAATGTTTTTTGTTCATCTATAAGGAATATTTACAAGATATAATGTATACACATATACAACAAAAACAGAGAGATGAGATTCCTAGGAGGCTAAGAGAGGTCTACCCCCACTCTAGGAGTCAGAGGCAAGGAGCTGCTAGGGGCAATCGGTGGAGGAGTCGAGCAATTTCTACCTTTGTCTGACTCCTCCTCTTCCTCGTCGAGATTGAGTCCCCCTCCAAGTGCTTCCACCCCCACTAATTCGTCTAGATAATTTACCACAAGAGGAGGGTAGTGAAAGTGATCGGATGGGTTACTCTTCTCGGCTAGAAGCTGTGCCAACAGATAGTCGTACCCAGCCTTGCATGCTATTACCACTTTAGTTTTTCCAGTTAAAATTTGGTGATATCCCTCGATGATCTCCTGACGATAAGGCGCAGACTTTAGGTGGGCGACCTCTTCTTGAAGTTTGATGAGCGTTGCATGCTCCTTGCCTAGTTGACGCCTTGCATGCACCGCCGCCGCCTCCACTTTGGCCAGCACCACAACGTGGTCCCTCTCCTGTGAAAGTACCCTAGAGGGGGGTGGGGTGGGGTGAATAAGGTAGTTACTAATCTAATCTGATATTATTGCCAAATCAAAACTTATTAACTATATCCTAGCAATATGATATACATAGGTGATAAATGCAAGGATGTATAGTTAAACAATAGGCGAAATAAACTATAAGATAATAGCGATAAACAATGAGCACAAGAAAATACACCAAGCCAAATGCAAACACAAATCTATTTTTAACGCTCCGCTCCTCACCGTCGAGGAGATTCTCCACTATCAACATAAATATAACTACACAAATCTATTTTTAATGCTCACTAATAATGTTTACAAATCACACGTTGACAATTATACAATACACTCCTCTAAGTGTTGGCCTACCCATGTCACCTTCCTCAAGTGCTTAGATTTACTACCTCTTCTTAGGCTTTTACAACCAATGCCACTCTTCTTGGAATTGACCATGGTCTCTCCCAACCACTTCTCTAAGTATCCTTGTGTATTACAACATGCTTCAATAATAACAAGCTGAAATAAATGTTTTGTTCTCCAACAAAAATGAGAACGAAATTGTAAACTCACTCAATGAATCACACCCCACAACCGAAGTATACTATATGTGATAATACTTAAGCTCAAATGATTGTGTGTGTAAACAATGAACAATAATAAAAATTAAACTTAAATTAATCTAGCAAATATATATATAAGAATCAAAATAAAAATAAGCTAGATTAAAGAGTTAGAAAAACTTCTCTAAAAAGACACAAAGAGATGTAGATGAGAATTGAGGTTGAACTCCTCAAAACCAAAATTGAAAGCTTTTTCTCTTTGTGAAAACTTCTTCATATAAACAAAATAAACTTTTCTCTCTCTTGAAACCCAGAAATAAACAGCCCAAAAACTTGTGTAAAAAACTTAGAAAGGAAATGGGGATTGAGGACCTTTTATAGCCTCAAAAACAACCTAAATCAGCAAATCCTAAAAATGAGTAGCAAGCCATGATCAAAGCATAACATGAGGCCATCAATGAACTCCAGATCTTGATGACTTAATATGTCATAGACAGGGCCAAATCTTAGAAGACAGATTCGCCGCCAAGGTAAGAATCTTTCCGAAGAGGAAGAACATCTTTATCTCGACCTCACACAAGCAAAGGGAAGAAAAAAGTGGTTGATGGTGCTGCATCTGACCAAGAAACCCGCAATCTAGAATCTTCTTCTGATGAAGGAAGAGAGACTGAGAATGAGCAAAACCTTTAGTTTGTCAAAATAGAAGAGTTAGAAGCCCAACTTAATGCCATTGCTAATAGAAATGAGTTCCAAGATGAGGGAATTGTTAGGCCCTATCCTGCCGAATGGGATGTAGCCCCTTATCCTCTAAAGTTTGAGGTCTAGACACTACAAACTTTTGACGGTACAGGATCACCGAAGTAACATATCTATCATTTTAAGTCGCAGATTGGAAATGTGATATCAAACGATGCCATACTGGCTCGATTATTCATTGGCACCCTCAAGTTAGTTGCCTTTGAATGGTTCAGAAAATTACATACCGGATGTATCTAAAAGTGGTCAGATCTAGAGAGACTCTTCTTTTCAAGATTCTTTGAAGAGGATACATAAGTCTCCATCCATACCCTTTTCTCCACTAAACAGAAGAGGAGGGAACCCGTCAAAACCTTTGTCAAGAGGTTCCGAAGCATGGCTCTTCGATGTTCGTCAGGTATGACACAGTCTATCTTAGTAGAGACCCGTTGACATAACTTGTAGACCAACCTTCTAGCACAAATGAGGGTTACAGAATACCATTCCTGGAGACAACTGATCTCTCAAGACGAAAAAGCTCAAAAAATTATTACCAGGGCCAAAGTTGAAGAACAAAGTAAGCAGAATTAACCTGAGCAATGAGACCAAGCCCAATCTAGTCAGAAGGGGAAGATACTACGGCCACTGAAGTCAATCATCTTTAATAGGATGGTAGGTCCACAAAGCTATCACGTTAATAGTTACCTTTGATAGACAAAATCTTCAGATAATAGCCTACTGTATGATGTATTCCAATCATAGTCGTTATACTCCAATATTACTAAACGACTTGATGGATAATGGCCCACTAGGCGATGTGTCCTGTCTACCCCCTTTCCCCCACTATACTTGTTCAAAACAAGGGATTGGTTTATTTGTGGTCCATTGGATTATGAGTAATAAATTTTTTGAGTTATCATGTTCAATAGAATACCTCTGTCAATCACAAAATCCACAAACATCATCACGTTAACATTACACCTCTGACAATCAACTTATCGACTCTCTTTATATATAGTGATAAGTCCTCAAAGTTACTCCGATCGTAATACATTTCCGTGATGTTAATATTACACATCTGACAATCAACTTATCAACTCTCTTCAAATAGAGTGATAAGTCCTCAAAGTTACTCCGATCGCAACACATTCCTATCATGTTAATATTACACCTCTGATAATTCACTTATCAATCCTCTTCAATAGGATGATAAGTCCTCAAAGTTGCTCCGATCGCAACACATTCCTGTCATGTTAATAGTACACCTCTGACAATCCACTTATCAATCCTCTTTAATAGGATGATAAGTCCTCAAAGTTACTCCGATCGTAACACATTCCTATCATGCTAATATTATACCTCTGAGAATCTACTTATCAATCCTCTTCAATAAGATGATAAATTCTCAAAGTTACTCTGATCGTAACCTCTGACAACCAATCCTTTCATCACACCTCTGACAACCAATCCTTTCATCACGTTAATATGACACCTCTGATGATGTCACGTTAACAAAACACCTCTGACAATCAACTTATCAACTCTCTTCAGTAAAGAGATAGGTCCACAATCTCGTCACGTTAACAAAACACCTCTGACAATCAACTTATCGACTCTCTTCAAAAGAGAGATATGTCCATAAACCTATCAAGTTAACATCACACCTCTGATGACCCAATCAACTTATCAACTCTCTTCAATAGAACGATAGGTCCACAAACCCGTCATGTTAACATTACACCTCTCATGACCAAATCAACTTATCGACTCCCTTAAATAGAGTGATAGACCCATAAAATACTGTTAGGTTAACATTGCACCTCTAACAATTAAATCCTCCAATAAACTTGTTAATCTTTTTTCAATAAGAATAGTAAGTTTTCAGTATAAAATCCCTATCGGATTAAAGATTTTCTAAAATTATTCTCGTGATAATGAAAAAATTTCTGAATTTCACCCTAAGTAAAAATTCATGCCAAGTTAATACTACACCTCTGGTACTTTTAACTTTCTTTTAGTATTTTAAGTGAAAATATAACACAGGAAGAAACACCAGTAAAGCCTACGTATTCAATATCGTAGCAGGTTGTTATTAATAACAACATAATCCTTATCTTACATGCATAGGAGACTTTATCTCAATCTCTAATTAGAGATAAGTCTACGCCTAACACGCGTTGCTGGGTAGTCCATTCCCGTGAAATTAACAAAGTCTATGTATTCGACATCATAGCACTAAGTTTAAGAGAGTTTATTCTTTAGCATAACATTACATATGGAACGGACTTAGACAATCCACATACTAGCCTAACTCAAACGGTAGTCAATAAAGGCTTATTAAATCTATTGATGGCTAAGGGTTTGCTAAAAATCTATAAATGTTTGCGGGGCCATCAGCTGAATAGATGTAAGCTGTGACGTGACGTTTGAAAGCTTCTTCCTATGAGCAACTTGTACCGTCACTATAGTTTCTCTTTGAAGCTCATCCTCACACAGGTCCTGCTTGGAAAATCCTTTCAACCAAGATGCATTCGAAGTGGGTGCAGAGAACAACTCCTTTATGATAAGGAATCGATAGCTCTAAGATCAGAGTTGAGATCCAAAGTATTTCGAAAATTTATCCTAGTCAACCATGAACTTTCAAAAGCTTTGGAGGGGGTTCTATAGGCTATCTAAAAATTACTATAATAGCTGATCTCCATCAAACACCGATGATAGAGGTTATAATATGACGGCTTCCAGAAGGCTACAATTTAAAAAGTTTTATGTAGACCGATGAAGGTTATAATCTGACGACCTTTACAACAACCGATGAAAAATCTAATTCATCAGCCTTCACAATTAATATCGGGAGTTACAATCTAATAACTCTTATATTTTCAAGGAGCCAAGATGAATGTTACAAGATGACGATCTTTGTAATGCTCTAGCAAAATTAACGGTCTCTTCAAATCAAAACGCAGAAATCTCTCATACCATAAGGAATTTAGCAAAACAGATAGAAGCAAAGTGAACCCTTTGGGTAAGTTTGGTCAGCTCCATCTCGTCGAGATAGTTGATTTTCATATATAATTCGTCCAATTTTGACATACGGTTTGAAAGTTATGACCTGTTCTTCGCAGCAAGTTATGCTCTGAAGTCTATCTACAAGACTGGACTTCACCTAAACATTGGACTTAGCCTAAAGCTTGCCAAGCTCACCTGAGGCTCACCTTTATGTTCCGGAGTTAAAATGCAGAGTTCATTTCTACGTCCTAATAACAAAACATAGAGTTCATGGCTGGGTTCCAGACTCAAAACGTAGAGTTTGTGGCTGCGTTCCAGACTCAAAACGTAGAGTTCGTGACTATGTTCTAGACTCAAAACGTAGAGATCATGGCTGCATTCTAGACTCTAAAACACAGAGTTCAGGCCCAGAACGCCAGTTACAACATTTGACTCGTTCAAACACGACCTGAATGATTCCAAAACCGTTTTTCCTACGATTTGAGGAATTTTTGCTCCACTTAGGAGTGGATTAAGGGGGCGGTTAAACCCCTTAATTCCCTATAAATACCTCAAAACTCAATTGAGTTCAGGATCGACTTTTGGCATAAAAATATCGCATAAAGAGAGATCGACGACTGGATTTTTGGTTATTGGAGGAGCTTTTAGAGATCTTGGAGCATCTTTTGGTAACAGAAATCCTTAGAGATTTATTACTTGGCTTATTAACCAAATTTTTAGTTCAAATCAACTCTTTCACAGAGTTTAAATTCGCACAGAGTTCATAAACTCGTAAAAAGTTCTAACTAACTTGCCTCGCAAGTTTTACCAATCATTCCAGTGAAGTGAGATGGTCGGATCGTCAACGAGAAACAAACTTGACACGAGTTTTGAGGGAGGCATCTCATCGCTACCGTGAACAACTCAGGTTAAACAAAGGGAAGGATCTCTATTGACCTTCTCTCTTTTGTAAATCGGGAAACCGATTGAGAAGATTTATAATTTCTTTTTCTAAGTTTGTTAGAGAGATATTACATTGAGAGAATTATAATTAATTTTTTTCTAAGTCTGTTAGATAGAATAATACAAATTCAATTCTCTATTTTCTTCTTTAATTTTCCCACTAAATAGCGCCATTGCTGCTTCTGTTGCCCTAATGATGAGGGTTGAAGCTCTCTCATGATCTTGGTCACTAGCGGGCACGACCGACACACTAGCAACCCGCAAGACCGACTCGTCGAGCAGGTCCTCAACTCGACGAGAGCCAGCATACGCCTTGATCTGGTCAAGCTCATCCCTCTCGGTGACAAACAACACACCTTCCATGAGCGCCTCCCTCCTTATTTTGGGTCAGTTGGAGCAGCCCAACTCCAGGTCATCCCCCACGACCCACACGAACTTCTCCTTCCAGTCCTTATGCGAGTCAGGGAGGCTGGCGAGGAGCCTAAACTTCCCCACCATTTAGAAGTGGAAGTGAGGCTCAGTCTGGTTTACCTTCACAACCACTAACCGGCCGAAAACTCGCAAGGATGGTTTTATTCCCAGCCAGTAGCAGATCACTATGAACCCACCAGGATAGCGATGGCGTTTGGCTTCATCTGCGCCGGTGATACCCCCAACATCCTAAATACTTGCTTGAGAAAAGGGTGTAGGGGCAGTCTCAGGCCATACTCTAGATGGCTCAAATAAAGCATATGTCACTCTGGCCCGTGATCATATATGGCCTCCGACCTCATCGGAGCCAACAGATCATAATCCTCAGGGACATCAAACCTTCTGGGGATTGTCCTCTACTGTGTCAGAGTCAACTTAGAGTGAATCCCCTCTAGGAGAGCTCGTCGACCAGTAGGATCAGATACCATCAGAGATTGAAGAGATGATCACTGGAAGAGATGAATGGAGAAGATTTTGAGTTCTCTAAAGGGAATTTTAAAAGGCAATAGCCGCCACATTCATGACCTTATTACTATATATAGATAACTGACTTTACAACTGCCAGAATTGGAACGACTGGATCAGGGCTCGTCTAACAGTCAGGATTAATTGTCAGAATTCAAAGTGCCCACAGAGATCAAAGCGTAACCCACTCACCTAGAACAGCCCGCAATCTGCCAAGAAAAACAAAGCTATGATAGTCAAAAGGAATGTATGGTGACGTTAGCCACATCTATTCTGAAAAAACTTTTTAGTTCTCATTCAAAAGCACATATGTTCGTGCAAAACGTAAAACGATTCTTGTTTCACTCAAACCCGGCTAAAGTCGACTCCAAGTACAAGGGGCCAACTGTTATGGTGTTCTCATTTGTCAAAATACAATTCATTGCCAAGTAACAGACATGTGTAATTCTGCATGCAATGCCCCAATTAACTTGGTGGACCAAGTCCAGTGAGGATTCCGACTTAGTCGACTTGTCGAGTCGATATTCCTTCATGTCGACTCGAAAGGCAGTACTAGTTGACCCTCTTATTGAAGACGACTCGCCAGGAGTCCACTCGACCATTTGTTCAATGCCTCATGAAGATGACTCGATAGGCGTTACTTCTCAGCGAAGCTAAAGGACAACTTCTGCCTCGAGTTTCTCCCACTAGCAACGTGTTAGCATCATATTTAATGCATGACATGTTCATCATGCCACTAACCCCAATAGCCTTCATGACTCATCTAACCACATAGGGCACCGCCATGCTATCGATCACTTCTTATTTAATGCTAAAGTGATCCTTCCCCCAATCACCAGCCGACACCTATAAAGCATGTACTGACGAAGCCGCCAGCCCACACTTCACCACCACCTCTCAGTGCTCGGTCGAAGTAACCAATCTACCCTTATATTCTTGGTATAAATACGTGTACTATTCTAACTTTTAAAGGATCTCTTTTGAGATCTTGGATTCTGGATTCTTTTCTGGATTCAAAACTCTCAGCTCTGCAAATTATACTGCACACACACAAGAACTCTCACAGTTCTTTACTTTTCCTACTCAAGTTCATCAGCTAACTTGATCGTTAGAGTTACAACAGGAGGGGGGGACCAAGCTCCATCCTCTCATGAATTTTTACATGTGCAGATTCCTCAGCCACCCAACTCAAGAACCAGATATAAAATCAGGGAAGGAAGCGGCCCTCTCATCAATCTGAATAAACTCATCCAACCATGGATGCCTATTGACTGTGTTGTAGGGTCAAAAAATATCCAATTGATTTTTGTTTTAAGAATGGGTTCTATCACTTGGTAAGAATCACTTATAATCACTCTCTCCAGTACAGAGGAAGAGAATATTAATTTGACTTCTCTTTTGTTTAACGCAGTCTCCAGGTGGCAAGGGGATGCCTTACTCGATGCTTGAGTTGAGCTTACTTCCCGTTGACAATCAGAACAAGATCGCGAAGGCTTCTGGCGATGGCTTAGGTTACAGGAACCGAGGTTCGGGTCTTAATCTTGTGTGCAAAAGCTCTTGGAATCCTCTATGATCCAAAAATTTAGCTTTTCATAGCTGCACATGGCTATTTATAAGCCCTTAGCATATAACCTACATGCTAAAATCATGGGTGGAGAGGCATAACTGCCTCCTACGATTTAGCCCTCATGGGCTGACTTGGTCCTTGTGGCCGTTAGCCTCTTGATCCGGGTTTCAAAAAATAGGACAAACCTCCAAGCTTGGCGGAGTTTGTCGGTTGAGATTTGGAGCATAACTGACTCCTTAAATTTAGCCCACGTGGGCTAGCTGAGTCTTCAAGACGAGTCTCGATGCACAACGAGGTTCGTCGTGATGAATTTCTTCTTCACTGACGAGTTTTGAGTCTGCTAATGAGCTTTGTCTTTATTGACAAATTTTGGACTGAGTTTTGTCTTCAACGACGAGCTTCGCCTCCAATGATGAACTTTGAACCTTGTTTCCAACAACGAGCTTCGTCTTTAATGGTGGTTTTGTCTCAAGCTTTGAACAAGTTTTGTTGTCTGAGATGAGGTTCATCGTTTCAACGGCCCTCGACATACCTGTTGCAAGCTTCAATGCTCTTGTAATACCCCAACCCTTGAGAGGGTGATGTGATTAGTATTGATAGATTTGATTGGAATACTCATACCACCAAGTTGCATCTTCTTTTCGGGAACCCAACTCTTAGAAACTCCAAAGTTAAGTGTGCTTGGCCTGGAGAAATTCTAGGATGGGTGACCCCTTGGGAAGTTTTCCAGGGAGCGCGTGAGTGAGGATAAAAACTTGCTGAAAAGACATGTGGTGGTTTGTGAAGCCAGTCCATCAGATCTAATAGCGTACCGACTCTGGGATTTTGGGGCAGGGCGTTACAGCTCTTTTGGCATTTTTGAGTGCCTACAAGGCCAAATGATTAGCCGATTGATAATGATCTATGAAGATAAATGAGAATGGAGGAGAAATAGGCTTTTTTGACTAGCCTCTAAGTCTCTCTCTCTCTCTCTCTCTCTCTCTCTCTCTCTCTCTCTCTTTTCTTCATAGTAAAGACCTTTTCTTTGTCTCCCCCCTTTTACTTCATGTTGACCATGCCTATTTATAGGCTTGGGAGTATTATAGAGTAAGTTAGTGGGCTTGAACTTCCCTTAAAATGAGGGAGTTAGTGGTCATTAACTTCCATTTAAATGGGTGAGTTAATAGTCATTAACTTTCCTTAAATGAGTGAGTTAGATACCATTAACTCTCCTTAAATGGGTGAGTTAGTGATCATTAACTGCTTCCTTAAAAGTAGCCTCTGGAAACGGTGCCAGATGAGGTTCGTCAATAACGGCTATGCGTGAGGTTCGTTAGTAATGGCCATGGGCGAGGTTCGTCTGTGGATGAACTTTGCCTCTTTAATGAACTTCATTGGCTGAGATGAGGTTCATCATGATGACGAGCCTCGTCATGCTTACTGTGAGCTTCGACGCTTCTTTGTTTCTTAGCATTTTTAGTGCTTACATGTGTGATTACTTAACATCAACATGAGGTAGGCGTGACCCAAGCATCGATCTCTTTTAGACTAATGCTAGTGTTATACCTACGCTTATATTATATATTATAAGAGGATAAACAATTTTTTTGGTAGATAGAAGATAAATAATTTAATTATAAAGATAATGACTTATTAAAAAAATAAATAACAACTCTTTTCTTTCCTTCAATTGGCACTTAAATTTTTTCCATAAATTGATCAATTATAGAAAAATATTGGTCCAATAAAATTACTCCATTTATCATGAATTTCGAGCAACAACTGTTATAGTATTGATCTTTTGCATATTTAACTTGTGATAATTTCTAAACAAATCTCTTCAAGTTACGTATATTGTCTAGTCTCTTGTTAACATAGAAAACTACGACAACCACCCAAAATAGCAGCGCACTTTTAAAAGTCTATAATCTAGCAAAAGATAATATAATTAGGCGATAACAGTAAATGAATGAGCAATTTACAAAGTTGTGATCTATTTGTAACTTATCAACTCCTGAGTATGCATCGGTTTATATGTTTATCTTTTCGATATTGCAAAGGCTATGGAATATCCAACTGTGCCAGGGGGAGAATAATCATAATGTTGAATTAGAAAAATAATAAAGAAAAATATCAACCTATAAGCAAAAATTGGTACAACCAAGTACTATACCGGGGAAAAGCATTAATGTAGAAAGAAAATGCTATTTTATTCAATTAAATCGGTTAAGAGATCTCACTTCTCTTCCTCTGTGCTCAGCATTGAGTTAAGGGGGTTGGATGTTATGTGAGGGAGGGAGGGAGAGAGGGGGAGCATTCCATCTTTTTAAATATGGTAAAGTTTTTGTTAAATGCAGAAGAAGATAATTTGAGAGAAATGCACGAGAATAAAATATAATTAAGGATAAATACTAATGTCGGTGAATATTTAATTGACAGGAGAGCAATGAAGCAGTTTTTAGAACATACACAAAGTACTGGAATGATATTAGACGACATTTTTAGGCAAAGAGAAAAAAATATTAATTATTAAATTATTAAATGTAATTACTACATAGAAGAAAAAGAGACAAATCCAGCAATGAAGTGTTTTTTGGAACATACATTGAAAACTTGAATGATATTAGAGGATATTTTTTAGGCAAAGAGATTGAAAATGATTAATGATTATTATAATTAATATTTAGAAGATAAAGAGGCAAACCTCTTTGAATGATATTAGAGGGTATTTTTTTGGAACATACACTGAGAGTTAGAATGATATTTGAGGGCCTAAAAAAAGAGATAAAAAATTTAATTATTTAATTATTAAATATAATAATACATAGAAGATAAAGAGAGGAAACCAATAATTAAGCATTTTTTAGAACATGCACAGAGAACTTGAATGATATTAAAGGAATTTTTTAGGGGAAGAGATCGAAAAAAGATTAATTATTAAATTATTAATAATTATAATTAATATTTAGAAGATAAGGAGACAAAGCTCTTAGAAGTTTCCAAGTGGCAACTTAGAGCCATATTTTAGTACATTAGATAGATATGCTCTAAAATTTTGACACGTGTTAAATACTCTAGAATTTTGAAATGTGGCATTTCAGGGTATTACTTTAGTATATTGTATAGATGTGTGTTTAGTGGATCTTTTTCTTTTTCTTTTTCTTTTCTTTTATTTATTTATTTACTTTCTGGGATAGAAACATAGATTTCATTATTTTGAAGCATTATTAATTACATCATTAAGTAGATCCTGAACAATAAACTCAGGACAAGAAGACATCCAAAAATAACAAATGTTATTAATAACAATAAATTATAGAAAGGAGTGAGCCACTCTATTGTCGTACCTATGTGTGAAAAGGAAATGACATTGAAGCAAATTGTTAACCTCTAGGAGATTTTCGTAAATGTGTCCAAAAGTTGTCATGCTATTATGACCTTAAGCTTATTAATCACTAGCTTGGCATCCGACTTAACCTCCACACTCAATCCACTCATCCATCTAGCAAAGACGACACCCTAAAGTAGCCCTAAGGCCTCCGCCAATGATGGCGTTAAGCTAACAGAACAACTTCCTCCACAAGTGCCACAAAGATACCATGATAATCACAAATCACCACACCAAAACCTCCCCCTTCTCTCTCTCCAATCTTTCATAAAAGCTCAATCAATATTTAGCTTCCACCAACCTTCAATAGAAGATTTTGAATGTATTGTTCACTACAGCACCACGCTTAACATGGCAAATATACTCCTATCAAGCTCCCTCAGAAAATCTGCCATAAGCTTTACCCTTCTATCGCAAGTTACTGCTTCTTCACCAATCCAACATCAATTACGATCAAGCTATAAACTCGATAAACATATAACACATCAAATTACCTCTGTCAATTGAAGTAATCCAGATACTTGCTACTACCAATTCAAACCAAGTAAAATGAAAGCTCAAAAACCTGAACAGAGAGAAACAAATGCTGCCAGATTTTTTAAAGCTCCCAGACATTGGAGAAGTACATGATATTGCGTTTCTAAGGGATGTTTACAAAGCATGCAACCCTCATACAAAATGATGCCTCTATGATTGAGATTATTTCTTGTAGGAAGGATGTTGAGATTTTTGGATCTTGCAATGGATCTTGCAAAAACCCCAAAAAACTACCAAATGCGACAAATACAACCACTTACAAGATTTAACATGGAAAACCATGAATAGAAAAAAACTATGGAACCCTCTCTCTCAAAATACCTTTGAACCTGATTACACCCTCTGTTACAAGAACATTATATCTTTCTCATTCTCTACTGACGACCCCTAGAATAGAATGTCTTATTTAAAATCAACCCTGACTTGTCTACAAGTCAATTTGGTCTCCAAGAAAACTGTCAACTTGGCCTATAAGAAAATTACTAGGACTGAGCCTAACCTTCAAATTTGGATCTAACTTGGAGTTTGAGTCGGCACCCAACATATCCTCCATTAATGAAAATCTCCAAGTATATTGACGACTTTAAACTCACGCTTTTCTTCTTATTCTTCACCTCTCCCTTATGGACAAGAGTCTATGAAGAGTCATCTACAATATTAATAGATTGTCCATCTAAATAGCAAATATGGTTGCTATTCTTCCTCCCTTGTAAATTCAAATCACCATATCTATATATTTTGCACCACTCTCCTTCATCCATATACTTGTACCCATGCGACGCAATCTCACTCGACGAAATTAAATTAGTACCACATGATGATACATATCTCATGTGACGAAGAATTCTTACCTTCCCGGTGTGGAGCTTGAGGTCAACACTTCCAATGCTTTAAAATTTTATCTTCTTGTTATTTCCAACGATCACATCATCAAATTCTTCATCCATATTCAATGTGTCAAAACACTCTTTATTGTTGCAAATATGTATAGAGGCTGAAGAATCTTACACCCAAGTGTTACTCGCATCAGTACCGGTACTCTCCATCATCAACACCACATCTTCATCATAATTAACTGCCAAGAGTCTTCCTTCTTTCTATTTTCTTAGAGCTTCTTCTGCTTAATGTTTTTAATCATCTTGCATCTAGGAACATCTGAACTAATATGACCCTTCTCTCCGTAATAGTATCACTCTCTTTCACTATCGTCTCGGAGCTAGCCTAGAATTTTAATCTTTCTTGATAACTATCAAATCTTCCCTTATTCCTTCCTCGATTAGAATTTTCAAAAGCTAGTACACTCTCACTAACATTAGATGTGCTCTCCTTTCTAATTATTCCTTTGTTCTCACATAGAAGTGCTATCACATCATCAAATTTTAAAGTCTGTATCCCTACAATTATCATATGAACTAATAGCTTGTACGACTTCGGTAGGAAAGACATTAGGAGTATCTGTTTTCGTTAGGAACAAGTTCTGTTGTAGAATTCATTATAACTGTTTATCGATTACAATGAATACAAAAGAGTGAGCTTCGTACTTTGTAAAACTACTCTTTATAATAAAAATCAAATTACAAGCTTCTTAGAAATAAACGCAGGATCATTGTTTGGATCGCTGCTTGCACGGGATCTTTGCCTGTGACGGGGTGCATTAGCCCATGGACCACCGAATCACAAATTCTGATTGAATCGTGAAAAATTTGGGGATTCTTTCTTCATTTAGAAGCAAGAATAGTTTTAGTGAATATCTTATCGAAGTAAGATGAACACTCTTTCAAGATCAAGTCAAAGCTTAGATCTTAAGGAACCTCCGAATTATTGAAAGGAGATGAACTCTTGAAATTTGCCCAAGCCTTTTGAAAATCTCTGCCCAATTGCTCCGCTCCAAAATGCTCAGCCCTTTGTAATTGCTTTTCCCGCCTTTAAATGCCATGATTCTTGCGGTTATGGGCATGATTCTCACTTGTAACTACTCCCCCCTCGTTCATAGGTGATCCCTAGCAGTTAATAAGCCGTATGGGCCGTACAAAACTCGAGAAAACTATCAAAAACACGTCTTCAGCTTCTCAGTGTGCGAGACAGTCTCACATTTCCAAGATAGTTGTGACTATCTCGTATTCCGAGACAGTTGCAACTGTCTCGCATTTCCGAGATAGTTTGTACTGTCTCGGATATTTTGGTTCTAACTCTCTCTTTCGATCTCAGAATAAGATAATCTAAGATGCGTTGGAAATCTAGTGAAGAGATATACAACTTTTATCTTTTAAGATTTTTCAGATTATATGCGAATCATAGTCTAAATCTTAGTTCTTGTCTTGTAGTTTCCGAGACAGTTACATGTGTCTCGGAAACTATGTGTTGTATTTTGTCTCTAATTCTCACGTACGATCTCGGAATGAGGTGATCCAAGATGTGTTGGAAACTCGTGAAGAGTCTACAACCTCCCATAGGCTCACATTTTCGAGACAATTGTAACTGTCTCGCATTCTGAGACAGTTGCAACTGTCTTGCACTTCCAAGATAGTTTGTGCTATCACAGGTATTTTGGCTCTAACTCTCTCGTCCGATCTCGGAGTAAGGTGATCCAAGATGCGTTGGAAAGATTACGAAGAGCTCTACAACTTCCCATAGAATCACATTTTGGAGATAGTTGTAACTATCTCGTATTCTGAGACAGTTACAACTGTCTTGCACTTCCGAGATAGTTTGTGCTATTTCGGGTATTTTTGCTCTAACTCCCTCGTCCGATCTCGTAATGAGGTGATCCAAGATGTGTTGGAAAGATGATGAAGAGATATATAACTTTTATATTTTCATCTTCTTTAGATTTTAATCAAATCATAGCTAAAATATGTTAGACATATTATAGTTTCTCAGACAGTTGCATGTGTGTCGGAAACTTATGAAATGTCTGCATTGTTGTTTTGCTTCTAACTCCCTCGTTCGATCTCGGAATGAGGTGATATAAGATGCATTAGAAATCTTGCAAATATCTCTACAAACTCCCATAGGTGAGACACTCATGGGGTGGACGAGACACACATGGTACTTCGCCCTTTTGTGAGCGAAGCACAACTCCCGGTTGAGTTATTCCTTTATCGTTTAGTGTGTTTCACAGACTCGTACGCTTTGCCGACTTACTTCATATGATTTTTAGCTTCTCTATAGTATCAGATGATCTTCTTTGACTTAGATAATCCTCCTTGACTCGGATAATAACATTCATCGTCCTTTCTTCATCTCGAGCTGTATGCGAGAACCTATAGATATTTTTATGCCTACAGATACCCTCTCCAAAGAGTTTCAGCCTTATTCTTTTATAAAAGAGGCTGGAATACTTTGGATATGATATGCCTGACTATTAATTCGTTGACTTCTTCAACTTTTAGTCTATTCAGTTTTTTATCGGATAGCTGAATTTTTTCCGGTGTTGCGTTTATCGCTTGACCGTTGTCAAAATCTTGAACTAAAGTTGGCGTGTTGATTTTTGAATTAGCTCGTGTCGTTGGGTTGACGTTGAACTAATCACCTTCATCAGGAGTTTGTATCTGAGTCACGATTGAACTCCCTAAATTAATTCCTTGAACTGACATTTCATCCTGAGCCTTGTTTCGGCGGAATTATCGACGCGTTGGCTAGAGTAGACTTTCGTTGCAATACGTTGACTGGTGTTGGGACATGGTAAGCCTAAGTGTAGAGACTATAAGACCAATTGTTGATGTCGGTTCATCTGCCTGTACGGAGTTTCTCCTAGCGTGGACCATTATACATTTGTTGGTTTTTTACTTAATCACCGGGGGATTTTGATTGCAGGATCAGTCATTAGAGCTGATACGACCATAATCACTGGAGAGGCTTTTTTGATGCTGTCTTGTGTGCATGAGACAGTATACCCTACCGTGTGTGTCTGAGGCGGGTTCAATTGTCCCGCTTGAAGAAAGGTGGCCTTCGGGCTGAATTTGTGTCTTCCTTGAGTTTGACATAGCTTAAACTTTATTATGATTGTTTATCCTACTCAGAATAAATACTTATACGATTTTTGGCAAATCCTCAACTATCAACGAATTTGATAAGCCTTTATCGACTACCGTTTAAATCGGGCTAGCATGCAGATTGTTTAAGTCTGTTCTGCATGTAATGTTGTGCTAAGAGAATAAACTCTTTTAGATTTGGTGCTATGATGTTGAATACATAGGTTTGGTTATTTTTACGAGAATGTACTACCCGACAACGTGTGTTAGACGTAGACTTATCTCTAGTAAGAGACTGAGATAACGTCCCCTACATATAAAACATAGATTTGAAAATGTTGATGGGTTACATCTTTTTGGTGAAAAGATGAACCCGACACTGGAGAGGAAGAATTTTATATTCTATCTCCTGGTCTCTTTTTTATTGGTAGAGATGAACCCAATAATGAAGAGGAAGAATTTTATATTCTATCTCCTGATCTCTTTTTTGTTGGTAGAGATGAACCCGATGCTGGAGAGAAGAATTTTATATTCTATCTCCTGCTATAAAAGAAACTCAAAGTAGGATCTCTACTTCGAGAATCTGAAGGGTGAAACTAAGAGTGGGATCTCCACTCCGAGAATCGAGAAGATTTAGATAAACCTAACTATTAAAAGGATTGATTATCTAATCTAAAAGTGGATTTCTCATTTATCGAGATAAAATTCTAACTTTGGTCCTAACTGTTTAAAGGTTTGATTGAGTGGGGAATGTGTGGAAACCTTTCATTTATCGAGAGGTGATTCCGATTTTGGTCCTAACTGTTTAAAGGTTTGACTGATTGGGAGTTTGAGACGATCCTAACTATTAAAAGGTTTGATCATTCAATTTGTGGACCTCTCGTTCATGGAAGGAATCGAGAGGGAATTTTGGCTTTAGTCCTAACTGTTTAAAGGTTTGACCAAATAGGAGTTTGAGACGATCCTAACTATTAAAATGTTTGATCGTTTAATTTATGGACCTCTCGTTCATGGAAGGAATCGAGAGGGGATTTTGGCTTTGGTCCTAACTATTTAAAGGTTTGACTAAATGAGAGTTTGAGACAATCCTAACTGTTTAAAGGTTTGATCGTTCAATTTGTAAAACTCTCGTTCAAGGAAGGAATCGAGAGGGGATTTTGGCTTTAGTCCTAACTATTTAAAGGTTTGACTAAATGGGAGTTTGAGATGATCCTAACTATTTAAAGGTTTAATCGCTTAATTTGTAAGTTGTCCTCTCGTTCATGGAAGGAATTAAGAGGGGATTTTGTCTTTGGTCCAAACTGTTTAAAGGTTTGACCAAATGAGAGTTTGTGACGATCCTAACTATTTAAATATTTGATCGCTTAATTTGTAAGTGGTCCTCTTGTTCATGGAAAGAGTCAAGAGGGGATTTTTCCTTTGGTCCTAAATGTTTAGAGGTTTGACCAAATGAGAAGTGGAAGTAGGGTACAAATAACAGTGAGAATGTTGACTTGTACAAATCACTTGGTGGGGGTTTCAGTGTCAAGTGGCTAGGATTTAACACGAAGGGGTTTGATAATCACTATAGATCAGCAGATTAAAATTTTGGATGTTGTGTCAGAACTTCAACAGTGAGAGTGTTAAAGGCTTAGACACAGTGGGAGTTTGAATGGATTCAACCGTGAAGAATTTTGGTGGACCCCATCGTCAATTAATTTGATCAGTACGGGATTTTGTGGTGGAGGATCGTGAATCATTAAGCACTCCACAATTACTCCGTGGGAGTTTTGTGAGGAAAGATTGACTCGATGAAGTCATTGAATCTCATCTCAACGAAAGAGTGCTCCGAAAGTCACTGTAGGAGGGTTTTAATCATCTTGAAAATAATTAAATAGCCACAGTGGGAGGTTCTTAATCATGATTAAGAATAAATTATTCTGATGATAGGTTTTCATCTTGAATAATCAATCGGTTTTGGGTTATCCTTAAAAATACCATATGTAGTATTCTTCAAGAACTTCCCATTGGAATGAATTAAGGTATTCCACCCCTAGCTCTTTGGTGAATCTGAATCTAATTATATTCGGTCACATTGTTGGGTTATCCTTCAGAATATTAAGAGTAATATTCTCCAAGAACTTTTTTTTGTTGGAAATAAGGGAAGTAGTTTAACCTCGTATACCCGTCAGAGGAAAAGGAGAAACAGTTTATACTCTTATACTCTTTGGAGTTACATGGAGAAGCAGTTTATACTCGTATACTCATCGGAGTCACATGACGTCCTTATTTGGCTTGTTTTGTCGTTTTGACACCGGAGTCAATTAAGTCTTGGATTTTGTTTTTGAGGCTAAAGCAAACCTTGGTAGGATGAAGAACCTTTCTGTGGTATACACAGTAGTTTGGATCTGTAATCATCTTAGCACCCTCCTGATCTTTAATGGGTGGTAGCTCGATTTTGTCATTAGCGAAGAGGTATTTCAAGATGGCTAGAACTTCATTATCTTCGAAAGAATACTCCTTATGGAACTTCGGATCGGGGTCTTCTATTGCCTTCGGGGTTGCTGTTGTGACGTTTGATTGGCACTCACAATGATTGCAGGTGTCACCGGTTGGCTTCTCTTAGCTTTCTTTCTTTTAAGAAAGCGTTCAGCTTGTTTGCCATGTAGTTTTAACTCTTTTCAAGTGGTTGAAGGCACAACCCCTAGAGCTTCCAGGACATCGATAGAAAGATTGTTGTGGCATGTCTGCAGGATAAACTCCTCTGTGACAGGATCTCTATAATGCATAGCCTTGTTACGAAAGCGCTTGACAAAATTATCATCTGACTCTCCGTCTTTTTGTTTCTCATCTAGAAGAGTTCCGATTAACACTTCAGTGTCATCATCGAAGAAATTGCTGAGGAACAAACTTTCCATGTCATCCCAGCAGTTGACGCTCCCAGGTTTGAGACGTCGGTACCAATCAAAGGTGGGCCCGCGAAGGGTGCCAACGAATGACCGGACCATCAAAGCCTCGTTTCTAGAGATCACACCCAAGTGAGACTTGAAATAAATTAAGTGCTGAGTAGGTGAGCCTTTCCTATTAAACGGTGTGAAGTTAATCAGATTAAATTTTGTCGGGTATGGTATTGAATCCTATTCTCTTGGATAGGGACACAGAATACCCGTCTTCTTTACTTCCTGAGCAGACATCAAAGCATTGACTTTGTTTTCAAGGTCTTGCATTTTCTTGTCCTCATCTTCATCTCTCTTTGAGTGATGTTGAGAAGAAATAATTGGGCCACCCTCAGTGTTATTAAGAGGTGCAATTGAACCACCCCCAATATTATTGTTAGGAGGATCTGTTAAACCACCACTAGTGTTATTGTCATTAGGAGGTGTATCAGCCATAATAACTTCGTCTACTTCTGGATCGTTGTCATCTATAACATTCTGAGTGTGGCGGCTGGATTCAGCTCGCTGACTGGACTCAGGAGGTTGAAGCCATTGAGCTTGTAATTCTCTTATTTGTTGGATAGCCAACTCCATCTCCGTCTTCATCTCAGCTCTAATTTCTTCACGTTGCTTGGCTAGAGCTTCTTGAAGCATTTGAGAAAACTGATCAGGGGTGATTGTGAGCACTTCTCTGGTTTGACCCATGCTAGCTATTGTATCATCAGAAGCAATCGCTGAACAAGTGTCCGAAAGTTCATCCTCCGAGGACATTCCTTCATGCATTCTCTTGTAATCCCTACGACAATTGGCTCTTAATTGCAGTTACGACATTTTCTGAGAAAGACCTCGGCTAACACTTACTCCCGAAGAGAAATCCGGATCGGTGTTGGTGACACGTTGTCTTCTTCTGTCCGTCATGTTAATGATGACTTCGGGGAACTTTTTTCCTTGAACAGAAGGCCTCTTGTGGAAATGTCTTGGCATGGGTTTGGACATTTCAGTGGACAGTCTTTGGAATACAGAGACTCTTGGCAAAACTGATTTAGAACAGTTATATTCTGATAATACCGCCTTGATGAGTTTCTCACATACATAATGAGGACTTGTTTCTCGAACACTCCTTTTTCGTGACTTATTTCCTCCTTTAGTTTGATAGTACAACTCATCAACATGATGATCAGAGCAACCTATCTTTTGCTTTTGAACTTTGTTGTCATACTCAGGATAACTTGTTGTTTCCCCTGAGCGATCCAAAGCTATTTGTTTAAATCCCACCCCCTGCGGGTGTGGAGTTTTTACAGACCCCAAACAAGAGTGAATTGGTATCTTCTCTTTTTGGGCTTGTTTTGTTCTGGTAGAAGGATATTTACGACCCCCAGTGTAAGAGTTTGTTTGGGGCTCCTTCAGAGGACCCAAATGCTCTTTTACTGGTGTTTTGTTTTGAGGTTCAGATGAAGGTCCGAGACGGTCTGTCATTGTGACCTTGAATTTTGACAAATCTGGGCTAACCCAAGATTTTGTTGTAGATGTAGCTACAATGGGCGGATTTGGAATAGTCATTGTCAGGACCGAAGGAGAAGCTTCAAGCACTTCTTTTCAATTGAGACGTCTTCATGTATTTCGGGTAAGTTTTTGTTGGCCGAGACACTCATGATCGTCCCGATTCAAAGTTCTGACGGCCTGAATTCTGATGGGTCTGGATTTGGGAATCCAAACCTGACTGGTCCGCGGTGGTTGTTTAGAAACCACTACCTTCTTTCCCTCTTGTTTTTGTTGCAAGAGGGCGCGAGCACGAGCAACGTTTGCGTGACGCTTTTGTGTATGTTCTTTTAGAGTCGACCGCGCTCTTTTGACGAGAATCCATTCATCCGTCGTGAGTTTAGTAGAGGTGTGAGCGGCTTGTCGTTGGGGAGGCTGAGCTACAACAAATTTTCTCAACTCTAGGTTCGCAAAATAGTGAACCCCATCGGTTTGCTCTATGGCTCTAGTCATTTGGTGAGCACGGCGTTGACGCTCTTTGACGAGCTCTCTTCGTCAGTGCTGGTGGGCTTTTATTCGATGACTATTTAACTAGAGAAGAATCATTGTGGACAGAAATGTTGTGAGTTGAGCTTTCCGCAACAACCAAGCAAGAGTCTTCACCTGTGGCTTTTAGTGAGGTGGAAAACTTTACAATCTTCTGGGAAGACAAAATCTTCCTATATTTGTGAGGTAAGGAAGATTTTGCAGATGAGGATGAAAAATACTCCTCAAACTTTGCTTGGTCAAATTCATATTCAACCATGGATTCAACCGGTATCTTGATCGGCTGCGACATGACGGTCTCGACAGCGAGACCGTTGGCTCCCACTGTGGTCGCCAGTTTGTTTTCATCAGGAACAAGTTCTATTGTAGAATTCATTATAACTGTTTATCGATTACAATGAATACAAAAGAATGAGCTTCGTACTTTGTAAAACTACTCTTTACAATAAAAATCAAATTACAAGCTCCTTAGAAATAAACGCAGGATCGTTGTTTGGATCGCTGTTTGCGCGGAATCTTTGCCTGTGCCGGGGGTGCGTTAGCCCGTGGACCACCGAATCATGAATTCTAATTGAATCATGAAGGATTTGGAGATTCTTTCTTCATTTAGAAGCAAGAATAGTTTCAGTGAATATCTTATCGAAGTAAGATGAACACTCTTCTCAAGGTCAAGTCAAAGCTTAGATCTTAAGGAACATCCGAATTGTTGAAAGAAGATGAACTCTTAAAATTTGCCCAAGCCTTTTGAAAATCTTTGCCTAATTTCTCCGTTCCAAAATGCTCAGCCCTTTGTAACTGCTTTTCCCGCCTTTAAATGCCATGATTCTTGTGGTTATGGGCGTGATTCTCGCTTGTAACTACTCCCCTCATGTTCATAGGTGATCCCTAGCAGTTAATAAGCCGTATGGACCGCACAAAACTTAAGAAAACTATCAAAAAATATATCTTTAGTTTATCAGTGTGCGAGACAGTCTCGCATTTCTGAGACAATTGTAACTAGCTCGCATTCCAAGACAGTTGCAACTGTTTTGCACTTCCGAGATAGTTTGTGCTGTCTCAGGTATTTTAGCTCTAACTCCCTCGTCCAATATCAGAATAAGGTGATCCAAGATCCATTGCAAAGCTGGTAAAGAGATCTAAAACTTTTATTTTTTAAGATTTTTCAGATTCTATGCGAATCATGGTCGAAATATCAATTCTTATCTTGTAATTTCTGAGATAGTTGCATGTGTCTCGGAAACTATGTGTTATATTTTGTCTCTAATTCTCACGTACGATCTCGGAATGAGGTGATCCAAGATATGTTAGAAAGATTGTGAAGAGCTCTACAACCTCCCATATGCTCACATTTTTGAGATAGTTGTAACTATCTCGCATTCCGAGACAGTTACAACTGTCTCGCACTTCCGAGATAGTTTGTGTTGTTTCGGGTATTTTGGCTCTAACTCTCTCGTCCGATCTCAGAATAAGGTAATCTAAGATACATTGGAAAGCTCACGAAGATCTCTACAATCTCACATAGGCTCACATTTCTGAGATAGTTTGTGCTATCTCAGGTATTTTGGCTCTAACTCTCTCGTCCGATCTCGGAATAAGGTGATCCAAGATGCGTTGGAAAGATGACAAAGAGATCTACAACTTTTGTATTTTGAGCTTCTTCAGATTTTAATCAAATCATGGCTAAAATATGTAAGACATATTATAGTTTCTGAGATAGTTGCATGTGTCTCGGAAACTTATGTGATGTCTGCATTGTTGTTTTGCTTCTAACTCCCTCGTTCGATCTCGGAATGAGGTGATCTAAGATGCGTTGGAAAGATTGAAAAGATCTCTACAATCTCACATAGGTGAGACACTTATGGAGTGGGCGAGACACACATGGTATTTTGCCCTTTTGTGAGCGAAGCATAACTCCCGGTTGAGTGTTCCTTTATCGTTTAGCGTGTTTCACAGACTCGTACGCTTCACCGACTTACTTCATGTAATTTTTAGCTTTTCTACAGTATCAGATGATCTCCTTTGACTCAAATAATTCTCTTTGACTCGGATAATAACATTCATCGTCCTTTCTTCATCTCGAGCTGTGTGTGAGAACCTATAGGTAATTTTTTATGCCTACAGTATCACCTGCTCTTCTTCATTAATCTCTTCATCAATATTCATAAGTTGACATACTAGTTAATTACATGTATTGATGTGGTCTTGAATTGTAGTACTTTCTTCTACCTTTAATGAATAATTCTCCATCCTCAAACATAATTTGTTGGTCATCAATTTCGATGCTTAAATCCGCTTGAGCTTATCCCGCAATTACTTTAGCGTGATCTTCTGCATAATGTTGTACTTGATCTTGGGAGCGAATGCCGAATGAATTGTGCTAATCGCCTTTTTTGCATGGAACTCTATTTAGCATCTTTCAGCCCTTCATGCTTCTTCTCCTTCAAAGCTTGATCAACACCCTGTTGTACAAGAAGACGTTAAACCATACACTGCCACACCACCAAATTTGACTTGCTATTGAATAACGGAATATCGAATTTCAAACCTAAAGATGTCGTCATCCTCTGACCACAACCAAATTCAAATCAGTCACTCTAGAAGTTGAATTTAGTAGAACTAACATAAAAAACAAATTCAACACATCAAGAAATCATAGGAACGACTCTTGGATCATTAAATTCCGCCTCCAATTCCTCGATGAGAAGGCTAATCAATCTGAACCATCGAATTTAATTTTAAAAAATAATTTTAAATTGAACCATCCTGACCTGCATGAACAGTGTCCCGCCACCCTACTACAATAACCTCCTTTTCCCCCATGTGTTATTCATGTGATTCCTCTCCTCCAAGCCTCTCATCGAAATAGAGACCAACGAACCCAACTGTCAGCACCGCTTCCACCCTTTACCGTTCGTCTACTTCGCTAATGTCAATGCCCGCACCGTCGATTTTCATGCTTTATCGATCACACCGCACAAACTTCACAAACTGTCGATTCCCAGTCTAATGCCACTTGTTTGGATTTTTAGATCTCGTAAAAACCTCCAAAAACCACCAAACGTAGCAAAGAGAATCACACACAAGATTTAATGTAGAGAACCCTCAACAGGGAAAAACTATAGGATAAAAAATAATTCATTATCACTATCAAATTATAATTTTTTTACACATACAAAGACCGTGAAACCCTCTCTCTCTCTCTCACAATATTCTAAAAACTTATTACACCCTCTGTTAAACTCCGATTATAAGAATATTGTATCTCTTTCCCTCTCTAACTGAAAAGCCTAGAATACGATGCCTCATTTGAAGACACCCTTGACTTATCCACCAGGTCAACTTGGCCTCTAAGAAAACTACTAGGGCTTGGGGTAGCCTTCAAATCCGGATCTGACTTAGGGTTTGAGTCAGTACCCAACAGAGGTGTTGGGGATTTTAAGGAGATTAATATGCAGAACTAAACACTAAACGAATAACGACACCAATGAAAAATATTATAAGCAAGCAAACACCAATATTTAACATGACGACAAATCATGCCTACGTCCATAGGGCAATCCATAGAGAAATATTTCACTATGAATCAAGAGTACAATCCCTCTAAGTTACACCTGAACTTGAGGATTAAATCACAAGAGAAAGATACAGTGTTACCTCTAGAGTATCAAAACCCTAAAACCTATCTCACCAAAAATTTCCAACTTCCAAGGAGAAATCAGCATTGTACCCTTGATGGCGTCATCGTTTTGAAGAAAATGGTTATTGAATTACTATAATCGGATACCAGAGCTATCCGGAATCTGAACTTTTATCTCTTTTTTTCTTCTCTCTCTTTTCTCTCTCCTCACGGCACTGTAGCAAACATGTAGTTACTGTAGCACCAAAGTACTGTTTACCCAAAAATTATTCATATAAAAATTGATCTCAGTGCTCTCTTATATAGAATTCTCCAAACCTATTCCTATTTCAAATAGATCATCCAAATCCTCTTCTAAATAGAGTTGTAATCCATGTAGACTTCTTATAGATAGAATTCTAATTCATGTAGACCTCCTCATGTGGGTCTTATCTTGGGTGGACCCACAACAATCTCCCCCTCCAGGCTAAGGAGGGGATATGCTAATCTTTAACTCCTCAACGTGAGTTCATGCCGGCCAATCGCCGACACAACTCGATCTTCTCTCTGGAAACAGTCTTCGTTAAAAAATCTGCTGGATTTTCATCTGTGCGAATCTTTTGTAACTTCAACTCCTCTTTCTCAATAGCTTCTCTAAGCCAATGATATCTCACATCAATGTGTTTTGTCCTGGAATGGAATGTAGAATTCTTGCTCAAATCAAGAGTACTTTGACTACCAATGAAGATTTGATAATTGTCCTACTATAAGCCTAACTCCTGCAAAAATCTTCTCAACCAAATTATCTCTTTACCAGCTTCTGTAGCTGTAATATATTCCGCCTCTGTTGTAGATAAAGCAACACACTTTTACAATCTGGACTACCAAGATACTGCTCCCCCTATAAAAGTGAACAACCAACCTGAGGTAGACTTCCTGTGATCGAGATCACCTACCATATCCACATCTACAAAACCATGTAATACTACCTTCGAACTTCCAAAACTCAAATAAAATCTAGAACTACCTTTTAAATATTTTAAGATCCACTTTACACCTTCCCAATGAACTTTCCCTGGATTAGAAAGAAACTTGCTCACAACGCCAACTTCATGAGCTATATCTGATCGAGTCCAAACCATGACATATATCAAACTCCCTACAACTGAAGAGTAAGGAATATTCTCCATCTCACTCTTTTTCTCATTTGTAGTCAGGAAAAATTTCTTGCTAAGCTTCAAATGACCTGCAAGAGGAGTACTGACTGACTTGGCATCATTCATATTAAATCTATCAAGTAACCGTTCAACATATTTCTCCTGTGATAACCATAACTTCCTGGCTTTCTTGTCACGAGCAATATCCATAACAAGAATCCGCTTTGCCAAGCCCAAATCCTTCATGTCAAAAGATTTAAATAACTCATTCTTCAGCCCACTGATTATTTGACTATCCTGACCAACAATCAAAATATAGTCCATATAAAGAAAAAGGATAATGAAACTAGAATCTGAAATTCTCCTGAAATACACGAATTTACAACTGTCCTCTGGTAGCCATGATTTAACATGAAAGAATCAAATTTTTTGTACCACTTCATGGGTGCCTGTTTCAAACCATAGAGGCTCTTCTTCAACCTATAAACTATGTGTTCTTTCCCTTCACTTCAAAACCCTCTGGTTTCTCCATGTAAATCTCCTCCAAATCACCATGAAGGAATGCAGTCTTCACTTCAAGCTACTCAATCTCGAGGGTTAAACTAGTTTCTAATCCCAAGATAACTCTAATAGACGTCATCTTCACAACCGGTGAAAAAATCTCATCAAAATCAATGCCCTTTTCTGAATAAATCCTTTCACCACTAATCTGGATTTGTATTTCTGAATCTCTTTGCAGCCATCATTCTTTAACTTGAACACCCACTTATTCTTCAAAGCTTTTCTGTCCTTCGGCAAATCCACCAACTCATAAGTATCGTTCTTCTCAATAGACTTCATCTCTTCCTTCATAGTCTGGAACTACCTGTTCTTGTCTTTATGAGTATGTGCCTCCTGAAAGCTTTCTGGCTCCCCCTCTTCTGTAAGCAAAGAATACTCTGAAAGAGGATATCTCGTGGATGGTCGATGCTCTCTAGCTGATCTCCTAAGTTGTGGCTCTGCAAACTCCTGCTGCTGGTGATGCAACCCCTGCTGAAGAGCCTCATGCTCGTGATCCTGATCACCGTCTCCCTGCTCTAGTATCTGACCATCATCATCAACATCATCATCATGCATCTGCTCTGTATCTATAGGATGTAACTGTACTGGAGACGAAACATGTGTCATATTTGAAATCTCACTAGCAATACTCTCTGAATGCTCTGGTCACCTGAGATCTGCAATAATCTGATCCTTCTAAAAAATCATATCTGCTTGCCTGATAATTTATCTCTTTTATGGATCCTATAGTTTATAGCCGAACTCATCTTCTCCATAACTAAGAAAGATGCAAGGAACTGCTCTATCATCAAGCTTCTGTCTCTTCTTCTTTGGAATATGTGCAAACGCCTTGTAACGAAACACCTTCAGATGAGAATAGAAAATATATTTTTCAGACCAAACTCTCTCTGGAATATCAAAATCCAAAGGAACTGAAGGAGACCTTTTAATTATGTAGCATGCAATGCGAACAACTTCAGCCCAGAAGCACTTAGGTAACTTTGCCATCTTCAACATGCATCTGACTTTCTCCACAATGGTCCTGTTGTACCTCTCTACAACTCCATTATGTTGCGGTGTGTCGGGTTCTGTCCTCTAATGTCGAAACCATGCTTGGAGCAATAATCTCTAAACTCAATGGAAGTGTACCCTCCTCCATTATCAGTGTGCAAACACTTCAATTTCTTTCTTGTCTGCCTCTCCACCATAGCATGAAACTACTGGAAGACTAAAAATACCTGATCCTTTGTCCTCAACAAGAATACCCACATCTTCCGCGGTGCATCATCAATAAATGTAAAAAATACTTATTACCACCCAAGGACTCCACGTCAATAGGACCACAAACGTCAGAATAAATCAAATCCAGGATATTATCTTTTCTTTTAGAAGGCTTATTAAAAGAAACTCTATGTTATTTGCCAAATAAACAATAATCACAAGAGGTAAGTGACGGATATTTAGCAAAGGGAATGAGAGACTTCTTTGCCAATATCTGCAACCCTTTCTCGCTCATGTGCCCGAGCCTCCTATGCCACAAACCGAGAGTGTCACTGTCTTGAGCCACTCTCAAAGAATCACATGAAGCCTTTGCTTGAGTCTTATATAAATTGCAATATACACTTCCTCTAGCCACCACAAGAGAGCCTTTAATGATTTTATATTTTCCTCCACCAAATTGAATTTCATATCCCATTCGGTTCAAAGCAAGACCCAAAATTAAGTTGAGCCGCAAATTAAGAATAAGCCACACATTCTTTAAGATCAATATGCATCCGATATCTATTTGCAAGTGTATATCACCAAGTCCCATAATCTTTGAGTAGCTGGTATTACCCATCTTTATATTGCCAAAGTCACCTACTTTATACGATGTGAAAAGGTCTTGATTGGAGGTAGCATGATATGTAGCTCCTGTATCCACTATCCACTCAGAATTCTGACTTGTAACATACATACAGTCTTCTTCCCTACAAATGAGAATAATATCGGTCTCGAGAATAACATCGGTCTTAGACAAAGTAGCTATAGTGTCATTGTTAGCTTTCTTCTTCTCATCTTTCATTTTATCTTTGTTCCCAGCTTGCTCTTTCTTCAATGCCCAACAATTCTTCTTGATATAACCTGACTTCCCACAATAAAAATAACCTCTTCCTTTAGACTTTGATCTGCCCTTGGATGTGCCACGACCTCTGGACTGGTCCCTGTACCTGCTCTTACCCCTGTTCTCCGTGACAAGTGCTTGCGAGTTATCTATGTTGGTAGACTTCCTCCGAGTCTCCTCATTGAATAAAATGCTAGTAACCATACTCATCGATAACACACCATATGGAGCTGCGTTGCTGACTATCACAACCAGTCTCTCCTAAATGTCTGGCAAAGAACCTAGGGGTGCCAAACCGTATCCGTATCCGAGGAAATATCTGTAACCGTATCCGTTAGGATACGAATATGGTTACTCAAATCTATTACCGATAGGATATGGTTTTGTAGTGAAATATCTGTATCCGTATCTGAAAATATCCGAATACATATTGGTAATACTCTTACGATAGTTTTGAATTCTTAGATTATGGATTTGTGGTTAATTTTGATGATCAAGATGTCTAATCTTAGCTTTTCAATCATAATGAACATATTAACGAACTCTTTTTGTATCACATGACTATATTTTTCTGAATATTATCTAGCTTTCTCATATCCTTTTTGTATCCGCATGCATATCCGTTTATATATCTGCATCTATATCCGTAACCGTATCCGATTTTGGCGGATATGGATATAAATTTTTCTTACCGATGTATATCCGTATCCGTATCCGTATCCGAGATGGGTAAGCGGATATGGATATGGTAAGTGTCATATCCGAGCCGTATCCGCTCCGTTAACACCCCTAAAAGTACCCAATAGCAATAAAACCTGTAGCTCATCATCAATAGTCATCTTCATGCTAGCTAACTGATTAATCAAACTCTTGAACTCATTCAAGTTCCCTGCTATGTTTCTTCCTTCTTTGAATTTTATGTTCACCAACCGCCTTATAATAAACGCATTGTTTCTTGCGGTCTTTTGTTCGTAGAGATCCTCAACCTTCTTCTAAAGAGACTTCGCATTAGTCTCACCGATACATGATAAAACACACTAACGTCGATCCACATCCGAATAAAACCGACCGCCTTCCTGTGTTGTTTCTCCCATTCTTTATCAGTCATCTTTTCTGGCTTGGCTTCATCTCCCTCAATAGGGTCATGTAAATCTTTACAATACAAAATATCTTCCATCTTGGATTTTCATACTTGCCAATTGGAACCATCCAATTTCATCATTATGCCAAGAATCTCCATCTTTTCCATCCCAAAGCACGCCTCAAACCAGAGCTTTGATACCACTTGTTGTGGATTTTAAGGAGATTAATCTGCAAAACTAAACACTAAATGAATAACGACACCAATGAAAAATATCACAAACAAGCAAACACCGAGATTTAACGTGGTTCGGCAAATCGTGCATACGTCCATGGGGCAATCCAGAGAGAAATATTTTACTATGAATCAAGAGTACAATCCTTCCAAGTTACACCTGAACTTGAGGATTAAATCACAAGAGAAAGATATAGTGTTACCTCTAGGCACTAAAACCTAAAACCTATCTCACCAAAAATTTCTAACTCCTGAGGAGAAATCAACATCGTACCCTCTACGGCGTCATCGTTCTGAAGACAACGACTTTTGAGTCACTGCAATCGGACACCCGAGCTATCCAGAATCTGAACTTTTCTCTCTCTCCTTTTCTTCTCTCTTTTCTCTCTCCTCGAGGCATTGTAGTAAACCCGCGATTAGTGTAGCACGGAGGTACTGTTCACCCGAAAATTGTTCATATAAAAATTAATCTCAGGGCTCTCTTATATAGAATTCTCCAAACCTATTCCTATTTCAAATAGATCATCCAAATCCTCTTCTAAATAGAGTTCTAATCCATGCAGAAGCGCCGCTGAACCGGTTCTGTCGGTTTCACAGAACAGGGCCCCCCACTCGTGAGGGCCCCCAAATCGCGTAAAATCCCCCAAATCCCTCCCCATCCAGTCGCCCCCCAAATCGCGTAGAACAGAGCGAATTTTAGGAGTCCTTCTTCTTCTTTCTCTTCGAAGCGGCAGCAACAGAAGCACGCTCCGACGATCTCGGAACCGGCGCAGAGTCGCCGGCGATCGGATATTTCCTCGAGAAGTGCAGTGGCTGCACTGTTATCGACGGCGGGCTCGCCACCGAGCTCGAGGCAAACGGCGCTGATCTCAACGATCCGCTATGGAGCTCTAAGTGTCTCATTAACAGATTAACTCCCCTGATCTCATTAAAAAGGTGAGAGCTTTTTCACTTAAACCCTAAGGTTTTCGAGAAATTTGGAATCTTTTTTTAATATCTATTATCTACTTTATTTTTGTCGCATTTTGCTGAATTTTTGTATTGAACCCCTAACTAAACTCTTAGGCACACCAATGTTCGCATTTTTACCCCCTAAAAAAAATCTTTAGACAAAATTGTTACAATGGGTATAGGATGGAGTGCCTTTATTAATAATATTTGAACTGTTGTATGTAATTATCAATCTTGAGCAGCTTATTAAGGAATTGAAGATAAAGAGGAGGAGGAGAGAATAATAAGTGAAAGATTTTTCACTTTCACCCTAGGGTTTTTCGATAAACTTCAAAAAAATTGGATGTCTGCTCTATTTTTGTTGCATTTGGTGCAAGTTGCCAAATTTGGTACTGAACCCCTGATTGAAGCTTTCAAACCTGTTAGGATGTGTATTTTGTGTAGGATGGAGTGCCTTTATTAATAATACATAAAGTGTATATAATTATCAATCCTGAATAACTTATTAAGGAATTGGGGAGAGAGGAAAAATAATTTTTTGTTCATAGTTGTTATATACTAGAAGGGAATTTTTTTGAAATAATCTAATTTTATTAGAAGTGTTTTTAGACTCTTAGCAGCTAAGAAGTTAACAGTTTTATGTTTACATTTGTTTTAACTACCAATAAAAGATAGATATACAATCATTGCTTTGCAATCATATCTAATTACTGATGAAGAAGTTGTCGTCAATCTTGACAATACTCTCTCAAGAAGAACACCTTCAAGCTGCCAAGAAAGAACAATTGATGATTATAGAAATCCTTGTTTCAATTTCTTTTTGGCTAAATATAATTAATGGGGTCGTATTAAATCATTTTTAACCTAGTATTATAAAATTAAATCAATGTCGGGTCGATTGAATTTGATTATGGTTAACCTTTATGAAATTGATTTTTCAAATTTGGTTGTTTTGTTGATTGTTTCCTATTTTATTATTTTTTTGTTCAAGATTGGAAATAATGCCACCTGGAAAGTACAAATCTGGAAGTTGGAAGAGGAAACAAAAAAAGAAGGAGGAACAATTGACTCGATCACAACGAGGTGCTCTTGACAGGTTCTTTGTCACAGAACGTCCAACTATTTCAACTGAAGATTTAGTTGATGAAGACGATGACAATGATAATGAGGAATTGATTGAAGATGAAGGACTTGATAAAAATCACGGTGATGATCCAAGTCCTAATGAGAATGATGGCAATGCAGATGTTGATGGTATGAATCACAATGAGAATGGTGACACCGAATCTGACGAAGAAGGGCTTAATGAGAATTTGGATGCAATTCAAAATGACTTAATTGATGAACCAAGTGAGCAAGTTCCAGCAAACCTTTATAATCCTAGAGTTTAGGATAGTCTAGATGATAAATGGAGAGATCTGTTAGCTGTAAAAGGTCCCGTAAGAGACATGTCGATAAAAAAGGTCCTAAAGATAGATTGAATAAACGCTTTACTTCGGGATTATACAGCCGACACATACATAATGGAGAGACATCTGATAGGATATGGTTTGTATACTGCAAGGAGATTGATAAAGCATTTTGTTTTTGTTGTAAGTTGTTTAAGAAAAAGCCTATGATAACTCAGCTAGCAAATGAAGGATATAATGATTGGTCACATGTGGGTGTGCGACTTAATGAACATGAAGTTAGTAAGGCACATATTCATAACATGGCTACTTGGATTGAGTTGCATCTTAGATTGGAAAAGGGTCAGACAATTGACAAATCTTTCCAAGATCATATCGTGAAAGAGAAGGAGCATTGGAGAAAACTGTTACGAAGGTTGATTTCAATTGTGAAATATCTTGCTAAATACAATTTGTCTTTTCGGGCAAAAAATCAGAGGATTGATAAAGAAAACAATGGAAATTTTATGGGATTAGTTCAGATGGTGGCAGAGCATGATAAAATGATGGAGGAACATCTTCGTCGCATTCAGAATAAGCAGATCCGTTATCATTATCTGAGTAATGTTATCCAAAATAAGTTGATACTCATGATGTCTTCTGAAATCCGAGGTGCAATCATATCTCGAGTTAGAGAAGCTAAATACTTTTCTGTTATACTTGATTGTACTCCTGATATTAGTCATCAAGAACAGATGACTCTGATTTTGAGATGTGTGGATGTCACTGCTAGTCCAGTTAAAGTGGATGAGTATTTCATACAATTTTTGAATGTGGATGACACTGATTTTGAGATGTGTGGATGTCACTGCTGTCTAGTTAAAGTGGATGAGTATTTCATACAATATTTGAATGTGGATGACACAAGTGGCCTTGGACTTTTTGAGGAGTTGCAGATGGCTCTAACGGGTCTTGGTCTTGATATTGATAATGTTCGAGGACAGGGATATGATAATGGATCGAATATGAAAGGGCATAAGCAAGGTGTACAGAGTAAATTTTTGAATATTAATCCAAGAGCATTTTACACTCCATGTGCTTGTCATAGCCTTAACTTAACCCTTTGTGATATAGCAAACTGTAATGTCAAAGCTCAGGATTTCTTTGGAGTAGTACAACGAATTTATTCCTTGTTCGCAAATTCTACAAAACGTTGGAAGATTTTAATGGATAATCTTATAGGAGTTACTCTCAAGCCATTATCGACCACACGTTGGGAAAGTCGTGTTGAAAGTGTTAAGGCAATTCAATCACAACCTCTACAGACCAGACAAGCTTTACTTCAATTAGCAGAAAATGACAAAGACACAAAAATAAAAAGTGAAGCTAAATCTTTAGCAAAGTACGAGCTTGGGGATTTTGTGTTTTTATTAGGCATGACTATTTTGTATAAGATATTGGTGACGGTTAACAAGGTTAGTAAGCGTTTGCGAGAGAAAGATATTCCAATTGATGTTGCTATAGAATTAGTAAATGGCCTGATTGTTTCTTTCAGAAAGTATAGAGAAACTGGGTTTGCAGAGGCCATGATTACTGCCAAAACACTTGCTACTGATTTGGGAGTTGATCCAGTATTTCCTGAGAAGCAACAAATCTTTAGAAAAAGACATCTTGATAAAGTTGGAGCTCAGTCATCAGAGTTAACTCAGCAGTCGAGTGAGGAAAATTTCAGAATTCATTATTTTCTATTACTGATTGATCAAATTATTGGTTCATTAGAGAGAAGATTTGAACAGTATCAGACATACGAGAATATTTTTGGGTTTTTATTTAGACCGGAAAAGTTATGTGCATATCAGAATATGATTTAAAAGCTTGTTGTGCTAATCTTGCAAATAGTCTTAAGAAAGGAAGTTGTTCTGATGTTGATGGAGATGAATTATTTGCAGAGTTGCTAATCTTACAAAATATGTTGCCATCAGAAAATATGAAAGCCATTGACGTGTTGAATTTCTTGAAGAGGATGAATTGTTTCCCAGCCGCTAGCATTGCATATAGAATCTTGTTGACTATACCTGTCATGGTTGCATCGGCAGAAAGGAGCTTCTCAAAGTTAAAGATATTAAAATCATATTTGAGATCAACCATGTCGCAGGAGAGGCTAAACGGACTAGCTTTGCTCTCAGTTGAAAGTGGATTCTTAGACAAGATTGATTATGAAGCTTTGATTGATGACTTTGCAACAAAAAATGCAAGGAGAAAAGTTTTTCAGTGAAGTTTTTGATGTCGGACATATCAAGATTATTAGTAAGATGTTGATTTGTGTATTTTTTTTACTATCAATATCTTGCACGTAATATGTTTTGCATAGAACCATTGTTATGTCTTAACGTTTTTTTTAATTCTAGATATAAAAAATTCTTTCCATGGTTAGTACTACGTATAAAAATAATTATTAGTTTCTTCTGAAGATTGATTAAGAGGCCCCGATTAAAATTTAGAACCGGGCCCCCCAAATTGTCAGCCACGCCTCTGAATCAATGTAGACTTCTTATAGATAGAATTCTAATTCATGTAGACCTACTCATGTGAGCCTTATTTTGGGTTGGACCCACAACAAGAGGACGTCATGAATTAGTCTCCACATGGAATCTTTATCTTAGGTGGAACATCCATATTCCAAAGGTGTTCCCATGCCTCACTCACTATTATGATTCCCATCTATCAGCCTTCTACCTAATTCACAGTCACTTTCACACCATTCCTTCGCTACGAAGTATGCTATATTTGAACAGAATATTATCCCCACCGGTTGCGTTTCTAGAAAGAGCAATCCTCACGCTCATGCTCTAACTGATGGAAATATTCGGAGTCGCTCGAGCTTCATCTTTCGCCAAAAAAAAAAAAAAACATCTCTAATAATATCACCACATATATGTTGTAGCTAGGAATCCATTGGTCACCTCATACGGCCTAGCTGTCTTTCCATTTTCAATTCGTCAAGGGACACCCTTAGCAATTTAGTGGGGTTTTGCCTTCAGAAATACTTTTTCTAAATTGGACAAGCATTTTGTTTCCCACTTAATTTGCGTCTAACAATGAGGAGTCTCGAAAAATTATTTAGATGCGAGAATTTTGTATACTAGAGACTCTTTTGGTGTGTTTGGGAGTTTACTAAGGCCCTGTTTGGATTTGTAGGAGGTGAAGGGAAGTTAAGGAAAACTAGGTGAGAGAATGGAAGGGAAGGGAGTTCCCTTCCCCTTGGTTACACCACAATTTGGGGGGTAACAAATTTTACACTATTAGGGGGTGAACCAAGGGGAACCAGAGTGAATTAACTTCACCTCCTAAGTGTTCCCAAACAAGGTGAATGATTCCCCTAACTTTTTTTCACCCACATTCCCCTCAATCCAAACAAGCCCTAAGGGAAGGGAAGGAAATGTAAACAAGGGGAAGGGAAGGGAAGGAAAGGGAAGAGAATTGTAATATGTTGTTTGGGAGTTGAGTAAGGTGAATGAAGGTGAAATTAATATAACTTGTTTGGGAGTAATAATGGAGGGAAGGGAAGGGAATGAAATATATGTAATTTACACAAATGACCTTATACTAATAACACATCAGCCATTTTATTTGTTTTGATGGGGGGGGGGGTAAGAATGTCATTACACCTTTTACACTTCTTTACTCTCCTCTACCGTCCGAATCGGGGGAGAAAGAAAACCAAGCAATTTTACCATCCGTTCCTCTTCCTTCGTCCTCTCTACACTCCTTACAAAAACTCCCAAACAAGATGAAACCTGTATTTCTCTTCCCCTACCCCTCTCTACCCTCCATCCAAATAGGGCATTTATTATGCAGAGCCTCCGCGCCTGGTTGCCAACCATGGGAGGTTAAAAGCCTCAAGATGATCCCAGGCACTTTCACCTCTGTGACATTTTCTTCTCTCTCTCTTCCCCCTTTTCTTTTCTTTCTTCTTCACGTGCCTTATTGCGTGGTGCAATAGGTTTTGAATGGACCTATAAATGTAGATTGGGCCTTAGGGACTTGATTAGTCATTAATCTTTCAAAGGAGAGGGAGTTTATACTAAATATGGGCCGGATAAAGGCTATAGCCCAATCCTTCGGTTTAGTTCCAGTTATGAGCTTTATCAATTCACTTATGTGGACCAAATAGTTTTAATTAACAAATGAGAATGGCTAAAAGATGTATCCCTCTATCTTTGATCCGTTGCCTTGATTTTTATCCCTTATATATACAACTAGCAGGATAATTTTATTGCCCCGTATAAGGAGGGAGGGGGGAATAAAAGAGAAGTGGTTAATCATTACCTTTCCATGGCTTGCTCATGTTTTGGATATACATCTTGATAATGTAAAAACATTTATATCACTATAATATAAATGTGTAAAAATAATTTTTTTACGGACAGTTTTTAATTTAAAAATACTAAATAATTATTTAATTATTTACGGACAGTTTTTTATTTAAATTTTTTTACGGACAGTTTTTTTACCAAGTTCACAATATAACTTTGTATTGAGCACATAGTAAAAATACTACATGATTACCAACCTCTTCTTCCAACAACCCCAAACCTCCCCTCCCCAA
>BQKN01000040.1:495464-550246 GCA_022839385.1 Asparagus kiusianus
TATCTATATTTAAAATATACTCAATTATAGGGATTTGATATGCCTTTTCTTAGAAGATAGATTGACAGGACATGTACATATATAACGATGTTGCTTAATACAAAATCATCCAAGGGAATCCTCAATCTCTTTATGGTATCAGAGCGAGGTTATAATTGTCAGACTACTAACTTTGAAAATCAATGTTCGGTGGCCACTTTGTTTGAAATTTTGAAAAAGGATGCGGGTCCCACTAGTTAATTATTATTAGTGACGGATCCCACTAATAATATTTTATTAGTGCATAGTGTTTCCCAAATACTATAAATAGGCCCTAAACTCTTAAGGAAAACTCATCCCAGGAACAACTCCTCTTATAGAAGAGTAACCGAGAAAACATAGAGAGAGTTTGTGAGAATTCTTGGAGAGTATCTTGATCAAGAGAGGATGTTCTCTTTGATCCTTTTCTTTTAGAGTATAAAGAAATTGGGCGTCGTCGTTGCACCGTGGAGTAGCTTGTAAGAGTGAACCACGTAATATCTGTGAGTACTCTGATTGAATTTGTGTCTACTGAATTTATTCTGTGCCAATTTGGGTGTGTATTGTGTCTCTGTTTGAGGTGTACTGATTGGAGTGTATCCTAACAATAATAACCTAGCTAAACAATTATAGACATGGCAGGAGAGAATGCGAATCAGGATAATAGGGGATTAGTGTCTGTTCCTAGCATCTCACTGATACGGGTGTATCTTCTCTTCGAAACTTAGTGATCCTCATGGGAGCTTGATGATAGCTGATTCTCATGGTAGCTTGAGAATAGAGGTGTAAAACAGCACAGTGGAACGTAGGTTGAAGCGTGGAATGAGACAATGAATCAAAAAATCGAAGCATCCAGTTTTTAGCCCGTGGGTCGACTCATAACAATCATGAGTCGACTCATCAGGTTGAGTCGACTCATGCTTGTCATGAGTCGACTCACGAAACCCAGCCGTTTGTCATCAGTCTCTGACGATCGAGTCATCTCAGTCATGAGTTGACTCATTGCTGGTTTTGTGTTTTGTCCAGTTTCGGATGAGTCGACTCATCTCAGTCGTGAGTCGACTCATCGAAGGTTTACTGGTTCGTTTGGGTTTCTGTTTGTTCGAATTCCTGTTGTGTTTGGACTTGGTTATTTACCACTTTACCATCCACGTTGTTACACCTATATAAGGGATTGTTTAGGGTTTCTAAGGAATCAGAGGTAATCAAAGTGAGATTCTAATCAAGAGAGATTAGGGTTTAGAGAGAATTGAGAGCTTGTTCTCGATTCTAGTAAGATTGTGTGAGAAGAATTATAATCTTTTCATACTCATAATCTAGAGAGGGTATTTTCCTTCGCCACATACTGAATTATTCTTGTGTTTCTGTCATCCTCTTCTCAAGTCACCTTTGATAATTCTACGATCAAAGGTTCTCACACGGCGACTCATATCAAATTGGTATCAGAACGATTAGATCTGGTAGAGGGGGCATCCTGTGCATGGTCCTGACTCGATTGTAATATAAGAAGCTAGGTGAGATCCTTATTTTATTGTAAGGAGTCCAGGTTTTCAGGAAGAATAAGATAGCTGAAGGAGACAATTCAGCGAGGATTGATGCATTGGAGAAGCATATCGAGACGATAGGGTCGACTCTCATACAACTCGTCAGTTTTATCCATGGAGGTAACAAACAGGGTGAATCTTCTTTAAAGTCCAAGAAGAAAATTATGGAGTCCGATGGGGGGAGAGTGGATTCAGATCCCGACGAGGAGGAGGAGACCGTTAAAGCTGTGTTATATTAAGGGGTAAGAATTCTTACCAGAACTTGAATATTAACTTCAAGGTGGAGGTTCCTGTTTATGATGGGAGTGTCAATATGGAGAAACTCGATGATTGGATCAAACGTATGGAGATGTATTTCACTCTCTACGGATATTCATCCAAGGAGAAGATTGTGTTCGCGACTTTGAAGCTTTTAGGGCACGCGTTGACGTGGTGGAAATCTTACTGTAAGTAGGAGAAGAAGGCGGTGTCGTGGAACACATTCAAGGAGTTACTGAGGAAGCAGTTCTACCCAGTGGGATTCCTTAAAGAGTGTTGGTACAAGTGGTACAGCTTGCGCCAAAGAGTCAATCAAACTGTTTAAGAATACACTACGGAGTTCCAGCAGCAGGCGATGGTCCACAACATTGAGACAGAGGAATATTATGTGTTTATGAAGTATATGACGGGATTGAGCGATTACATCCGGAAGAAGATAAAGTTATTCACGATTGAGACTATTGTAGAAGCGAGCGTGAAGGCTATTGCCATTGAGGGTAAGAAGAAGAAGGGCAACGAGACTAAGGGAGACTCCAAACAAACGGGAGGTGAGTCTAGTGGTTCCAAACATAAAGAGGAGAAGAATGATGATCTAGGGAAAGCAGAACTGATTTGTAGTCACTGCGAGAAGCCATGTTGCTGATCGGTGTTGGGAGAAGTATCCTCATCTCAAGCCGAGAGGATTGAAGAAGAAGGAGAAGAAAAAGGCATATGTGATAGCTCAAGGTCCGAAAGAAGTCCTGGGGATGACAGAGCCTAACAGCAGTCTCCACCTTATGGCGGGGAGACAAGCCACGAAGAAGGACGACGACCCGAGAGAGCAACTCTTTGTGCTTAAGTTGCAAGTAAAGACCAGTTTGGTTGATACCATAGTTGATCCGGGCAGCAAAAAGAATTTGATATCCGAGGCCTTGGTTCAGAAGCTGGGTCTGAAGACGGTCAAGCATCCGAAGTCTTATCCATTAGGGTGGATTCAGAAGGAGGAGAGACTGAATGTAGTTGATCAATGCATTGTCAGATTTGCGCTCCATGAGTTGTATATTGACGAGGTCACGTGCGACGTAGTTTTATTGGATGTTTGTCAGATTATACTGGGCAATCCGTACTTATGGGATAAATATGCGATCTATGAGAGGCGGGCTCAGAAGTATACATTCACCAAAGGCAGTGAAAAATTCATATTTCGTTCGGCGTCTCTTCCGAGAGAGACAAGCTTGGAGACGGCGACACGAGCGAAGAGGCTAGTGAATACAAGTAAGAAGTTTGTCTCGCTGTAGATTAGACTTCTAGAAAAGCCATCGAAAAAGGATTGCATGTTGGAGCAAAAGACGACTACGACAAGGCAAGTAGCGAAGGATTCATTTCCAGTTGTACGTCGCTATCAAGTTCCTAGCAATGTCAGGTGGTGCAGAAAAGATAGAGGAGCTCGAGAGTTTCCTCAGCTAAAGTTCTAACTTGAACGGGACTTCAAGTTCCTAAAGGGGGGACCCATGATACGGGTGTATCTTCTCTTCGGAACTTAGTGATCCTCATGAGAGTTTGAGGATAGCTGATTCTCATGGTAGCTTAAGAATAGATGTATAAAATAGCATAGTGGAATGCAGGTTAAAGCGTGGAACGAGACGGCGAATCGAAGCATCCACTTTGCCATCCACGTCGTTACACCTATATAAGAGATTGTTTAGGGTTTGTAAGGAATCAGAGGTAATCAAAGTGAGATTCTAATCAAGAGAGATTAGGGTTTAGAGAGAATTGAGAGCTTGTTCTCTATTCTAGTGAGATTGTGAGAGAGGGATTATAATCTTTTCATACTCATAATCTAGAGAGGGTAGTTTCCTTCGCCACATACTGAATTGTTCTTGTGTTTCTATCATCCTCTTCTCAACCCACCTTTGATAATTCCGAGATCAAAGGTGCTCGCACGGCGACTCGTATCACTCACAAAGTAAGGCAATCGATAACAACTCACCATACTATTTGCATCATTTTGATCACCCAGGGTTGATCTTTGTCACCCATCCCCTCAGTGAGGATGGTGACAATTATTTCACTTGGCGAAAGAACATATATATGGAATGCTTTGAAGAACAAGTTAGGATTCGTGGATGGAACTATTAGTATGCAGGACTTCGATTCCCCAGACTTCCAACCATGGGTGCAAGGCAACATTGTTGTGTTGTCATGGCTCATGAACTCACTTGCCAAGGAATTACGAAGTGGTGTGGCTTATGTCAATGTAGCCAATGAAGTGTGGGTTGATTTGGATCGAAGAACAATTCACACAAGGTTTGGCTCCGAGGATCTACGAGTTTAAGCGTGCGATTGCATTATTGCAACAGGAGAAGGCCCCTATCTCATCATACTATGGAAGATTGAAAGCAGTGTGGGGGTGAACTGCAAGTTATTCACCCCGTCTACTTGTACGTGCGGTTGTACCTGTGGAGCGGCAAAGAAAAAGCAGTTAGTTAATGTGAGAGAGCAGAAAGTCTTTGACTTTCTCGTGGGACTGGACGACACTTTTCCTACGGTGCAGTCCCCGGTGCTCAGTGTTGATCCATTACCAAGCTTGGGCTGGGCCTATGCAATCACAGCACAGGAAGAGAAGAAGCAAAAGCTTGTCACTACAGAGCGTGTGCCTGTGATGGAAGCAGCAACGTACCCTAATCGTGAAAGGGAATGGAGGCATGGGTCCACGCAACAACAATGGACGACAAGCCAATTCAGGCCGACACGGGGAGTGGGTTCGTTGCACTCACTAGCTACAACAAGTTGGGTCACAGTTCAACTCCAAAGTGAAGAGTGCTTCGAACTCAATGGGTATCCTTCTCATCGGAGGAAACGACCCACTATTTCAAGCTGCCGGGAAGAACCACAACGACTCCAAAACCAAAGGCAGTGGCACTGGTTCCTCGATCCATACTCATCATGAACCAGGCATTTTCGGACACTGTCGATGGAGTTTCCTCAAATTCACTGATCCCTAGGCTCACCAGAAACAGCACCAGCAGCTGATAGCATTCCTTGGTGGAATCGAAACAGCCGCTACTCCTTCTGCAAATACATATGGTGAACGATTCTCCGAGATAAGGAAAATAAGACGTCATGGGTTATTGACACTGGAGCGACTGATCATCTCTCTTGCGAAATTGCTCAATTGTCTAACGTTATTCTTGATCCTAAGATACCACCTTCTCAAACACCCAATGATGGCACTGTTAATATTCATGCCTTGGGTCAAGTAAGCTTGAACCAAGTGGCTGATTCTTGAAAATGTTCCCGGCGTGCCAGATTATTGCTTTTAACTTGTTATTGGTCAGCAAGTTGGCTCGTCATTTGAATTGTGCACCGATTGTTTAGTCGGATCTTTGTGTTATACAGGACTTACACTTGATGACACTGATTGGAGTGGGTAGGATGCGGAATGACTTGTCTTACTTGGAACCAAGGGGAGAGGGAAAATCATTGGTGGCTGTAGGGGAATAAAATTGATTTCCGAAAGGAGGAGATTTGTATTAATAAGAATTGCTTATTACAAATCAAGAAATCAAGTTACAACAGAAGCGAAGAGAACGCTCTTCTTGCTTAACGCGGGGTCTTCAGTGTGAACGCGGTTTGCTCGTGGAGGCCACACCCACGAGCACCTCCCCAAACCCAGCTAAAAACGCGTAGGAAAAAAAATCTCGTGATAGAGGATAGTGGGGGCCACACGAGCCAGCAAGTCTTTGTGAACGGATGGGAACAAGAGCCCATGACGCGTCTCGTGATCACGAGACGCGTTTTCGCTGCCAGGCTATAAATAGGAACATTGATTCTTCCTAGGGCTTGTGAAGGCTGAGGGGGAAAACGACAGCGTGCAAGGGTGTGCGGCTTTGGAGTTTTGTCTTTGGCAAAGGTGCAGCAGGGGAGAAAACCAGAGAAAGTTTTTGGGCTGCGTGCATCAAGAAGACAGAGGCTTCGTGAAGAGAGAAAAAAATATTTGGAGGCTGACCTTTTCTTGAGAAGAAAAGCAACGAGCCTATTTGAGGGTTTAGATTGTGAGGGTTGTAAACCCATTGTATTCTTTTTCTCTTTAATAGTAGATCCCCCTCCTTGCCCCGTGGACGTAGGTAGTTTGTCGAACCACGTAAAATTAGTTTGTTTGAGTTTGTGATCATTGTAATAGTTTTAGGATCCCTCGACAAGTCAGTCCTATACCTAATGAGAGGAAGAGCCGTTATCTCACTTTGTTGAGATATTCGCTTCAGATTCTTGTTTTCTTGGTGAGACAGGAATTCTTATTGATCTTTCTCTCTTATTATGCACCAGAAACTCTGCCGAAATTTTCGCTGTGCACAACAAGTAGTATTAGAGCTCGGGCTACGCTTGGGCTATTTGGAGGAGTAGATCAATTTGGAGGTTCATCTAGGGCTTCGTTTGGTGATAAAGGTGGGATCTTTTGGTAAAGACTCTATATTTTCAGTTTTAGATCTATTCTTCGTTCGTTGATGCGTTGAGAAAGGATGTCGGGGAAAGAAGGTACTTCGGGTGTCGAGGGTGGTGCTTCTGGTATGAAGACCATTCAGAGTTTGAATATCCACTCTATGAAGATAGATGTGGAGAAGTTTAATAGCACAAATAAATTTGGATTATGGAGATGTGAGGTTTTGGATGCGCTGAACTCTCAGAATTTGGAGGGTACCTTGGAGTTAGATGGCGAGCCAGATGAGATTGAAGAGAAGGTTTGGAAGAAGATGAATCGAACGGCGTGTGGTTTAATTCGGTCTTGTTTGACTCAAGATCTAAAATATGATGTGATGAATGAGAGTTCTGCAAAGAAGATTTAGGAGATTCTCGAAAGCAAGTATCTGACAAAGAGTATTGAGAACCGCTTGCATTTAAAGAGGAGACTTTATCATTTCCAGTTGAAGAAGGTAACCTCAATTAGAGATCACATGAACACCTACACAAAGCTTCTTGCGGATTTGGCGAACGTGGATGTCATGATTGAAGATGAGGACAAGGTGTTGCTGTTATTGAGTTCCTTACCCGACGAGGAATATGAGACCTTCGTCCTTACTCTGATTAATAGGAAGGCATCTCTTTCGTATAGTGAGGTCACTGCTGCACTGGTGAATTATCAGCTTCGGAAGAAGGATAAGGAGACTTCAACCGAGTTGGTAGCAGAGGCGTTAGCCGCAAGAGGGAAGGGTTCAAACCGAAAGAATTGGAAGTCACAGTCTTGAGTAGAACATCCTACAATTGGAAAAGATCAGTATGCTTGGTGCAAGGAGACCGGTCATTGGAAGAAAGACTGCCCAAAACTCGACGAATGGATGAAGAATAAGCAGAAGGGAAAAGGGAAGCAACCATCATCAGAAGCAAACATCATATCGGATGGTAATATTTCTGATTTTTCTATTTATTCGCTTTCTATCAATCCTACAGGTAGCTATTCGGAGGAATCCGAGTGGATGTTAGATAGTGGTGTGACCTATCATGTGTGCCCTAGAATAGAATGGTTCTCCAGTTTTAAGAAGCTGGATAGTGGTATGGTATACATGGCTGATAACCGTACATGTCAGATCCTTGGGATAGGAAGAATTCGCATAAAAATGTTTGACGGGAGTGTTAGGGAGTTAAATGATGTGAGATATGTTCTTTCTTTGAGGAAGAACATGATCTCGATTGGAGCTTTGGTTGGAGAGGGTCTGAATGTTCGAATTGAGGACATGGTTCTCAAGATTGTGGAAGACTCTCGGATTGTGATGAAGGGCATCAGGAGGAATAACCTGTATTACTTGACTGGAGGTATAGTGGCAGGTGAAAAACTGGCGACTTCTATTGATTCGACTAGACTACGGTATTTGGGGCTTGGCCATTCCAGTAATGATTCCTCGCATTGATTGAAAGAGGGTGTGAAGACCTACAGTTTGAAGTCCAGTGAACATGTTGATGTGAGCAAGAAGACCGAGGTGAAGTTTTGCACCTCTATTCACTGTGCTAAGGGTCGTTCTAGAGGAGTTCACATGGATGTTTAGGGGCCTTCTAAGGGGGCATCATTAGGAGGTAATAGAAGTTTAGTTTTCTTTGTTGGTGACTATTCTAGGCGTGTTTGGGTTGCAACCAAATCCCCATTGGATAAAGTCCTAGTTGTCTCTAACAGTTTGAAGAAGTGTAAGATGGACAGAAAGGTGAAGGTACTTCATTCTGATTTTGGTGGGAGGTATAAGATGGACCTGTTTCTATATAGAGCCGAGCTCATGGTATTTCGAGACACTTCATTGGAAAGGAAATCTTAGGGTAACCAGATAGGGTGGCAAATTTGGAGAACCGTGCCTTGTTGGAGGAGGATCGGTGTTTGTGGTCGAGCAATGGTCTGCAGAAGAGTTTCTGGACAGAGACTTCGATATATTTGGGTCATCCTATTAAAGAGTTGTCAACTGTTGCGATTGGAGGTAAAACTCCATTGGATGTTTGGTCTGGTAGTGTCACTTTGGTTGAGGCTTCGATGAGGGAGCTAAATGACTCTCAGCAGGTGGAGAGTTTTGGACAGACCTTAGTTATATCTCAGCGTGTGGAGATTGATGCTACTTCACATTGGGTGGAGATTATTCCATATACTCCAGATCATTCTACATTGTTTGGGATTCCAGCTGAGGTGACACAGTTTGGAGATCATTTGGTTTTGGATGCAGATGATGAGTTGGGTTTTGATTCGAGTGCAGCTGATAGATGTAGTTTGGATATGGCCATTGGTTCACCTCAGGTGGAGGTGTTTGAGGCCATTGAAGGTGCTATCTGCCGCAGAGTTTATGATATTAGAGAAGGGTTGTGAACTCTTCTATTTGATTGAGGTCGTTCGTGATCATTTGGGTGAACTACGTTCGGCTTGATTCCTTGGGCAAGAGGATACGTAGGCAGTCTTTACGATGCAGCCGGTTTTGGATTAGTTGGTTTTGATGGGGTGAGATTGTTTGGACTCTCGGTCGGGTTCTCGATTTGTTGTGGATTGGATCCGTTGTCGTGAATTGTTTTACGGCGTACTGGACACAACAAGTGGGAAATTTGGATACTTTGGTCTCGGCTCAGTTTTGAGAAAACTTCACCGAGGTGGAGAATTATGAATGCGGTTTGATCGTGGGGGCCACACCCACGAGCACCTCCCCAAACCTAGCTAAAACGTGTGGGAAAAAAAATCTCGTGATAGAGGATAGTGGGGGCCACACGAGCCAACAAGTCTTTGTGAATGGATGGGAACACGAGCCCATGACGCGTCTCGTGATCACGAGACGCGTTTCTGCTACCGGGATATAAATAGGAACATTGATTGTTCCTAGGGCGTGCGAAGGCTGAAGGGGAAAACGGCAGCGTGCAAGGGTGTGCGGCTTTGGAGTTTTGTCTTTGGCAGAGGTGTAGAAGGGGAGAAAACTAGAGAAATTTTTTGGGCTGCGTGCATCAAGAAGACAGAGGCTTCGTCAAGAGAGAAAAAATATTTGGAGGCTGACCTTTTCTTGAGAAGAAAAGCAAGGAGCCTATTTGAGGGTTTAGATTGTGAGGATTGTAAACCCATTATATTCTTTTTCTTTTTAATAGTAGATCCCCCTCCTTGCCCCGTGGACGTAGGCAGTTTGCCAAACCATGTAAAATTGGTTTGTTTGAGTTTATGGTCATTGTAATAGTTTTAGGATCCCTCGACGAGTCAGTCCTAGAACTGATGAGAGGAAGAGTCGATATCTTACTTTGTTGAGATATTCGTTTCAGATTCTTGTTTCCTTGGTGAGACAGGGATTCTTATTGATCTTTCTCTCTTATTGTGCACCAGAAACTCTGCCGAAATATTCGCTACGCACAACATTCGGTAGCGATAGGACGCCTCCCTCGAATGCTTGCGTCAAGTTTGCTTCCCTTTGATGATCTGATCGAAACTGTGGTTGAGCTTCAGTACACAGTAGAAGCTCTTGTGTGATTGAGTTCGATTACCCAAGCTTGATGAGTATCAAGGCCGAATGCTTAGAGAAGGCTAATATGCAGGAGTTTGCAAAGAGTCAAGAGTCTTAAATCTGAAAGTTCAAATTGAGTCTACTTCAACAATCTAAGCTTTTTTTAAGAATGTCCAACCAAGCTCTCAAGGTGCCCAGCCGATCAAGCCCACAAGACTAGCAGCAAAAAGACTCTGATTGAAGAGTCTTAGAAATGCCAAGCTTCACAAACCTCCCAAAAAAAAAAGCCTCTTTCATGTTGCCAAAGGTGGCTGATAAATAGGCAAGGAAAGGTATGGCCAATCCCTTGACTTGTAGGATGTAACTGCTCACAGATGAGGAGCACCATACCCTCCCTTATAGCTGTGTGATGTGACCACTATAGGTGATAAGAGTCATGCTTCATCACTCAGGATGTGGGACGTGGGTATACCCACTCCTACAGGCAAGCAACGGCTTGCACGGCTCAGGCTAGGCTGTCAGGCTTACAGGCGAGCTTGAGCGGTGTAAGAATGCTCAGACGAGCTTGCAGGCAAGCTTAGTGAACAGGCATAACCGGCTGGCGGGCCCATCAAGTGTTAGGCGAGCTTGAGTCTGTAGGCGAGCTTGGTTCGTGTTGGCGAACTCCCTGTAGGCGAGCATAGCTTTCAAGCGAGCTCGCCTCGTGCGAGCGAGTCGAGAAATTAGACGAGCTTGACTCGTGCGAGTAAGTCAAGCAATTAGGCGAGCTCGACTCAAGCGGGCCAGTCAAGAAATCAGGCGAGCTTGACTCGTGCTGGCGAGTCAAAAAAACAGGCGAGTTTGACTTGTGTTGACAAGTCAAACAAGCAGGCGAGCTTGACTCGTGCGGGCGAGTCAAGCCATATTGGCGAACTTTGGCTCGTGCGGGCGAGCAAAGCGTGTTGGCGAGCCAAGGTTGCAGGCGGGCTCTGTTTGGCCTCTTGAATGCAGACGAGCTTGACTTGGGCTAGTGAGTTTGCAGGCGAGCTTTGCTTGGCCTCCTGAATGCAGGCGAGCTTGATTTGTGCTGGCAAGTCAAGCAAACAGGCGAGCTTTGCTTGGCCTCTTGAATGCAGCTTGACTTGTGCTGGCAAGTCAAGCAAACAGGCGAGCTTTGCTTAACCTTCTGAATGTAGGTCATCTTTGCTTGCTAGTTTGCATTTACAAACTTGAGCACTCAGGCGAACTCAAACAGATGAGATTTGAGTTCTCTTGTGTATAGGCAATTTTTATTGCCTACAGTGGCAAATCATTCGAAGAGCTCCGACTTATGGCATCGATGATTGGAGCACCTTCCGATGAACCGTCTTTCCTTTGTTCCAAATTTATCATTTTTGATAGATGGGAATAACATCTTGTGCGATGCTTGTTGCGAGGCAAAACAAACGAGACTACCTTTTCCTATTCATATGAATAAATCTCTAAATATTCTTTTTTCAATTCATTGCAATATATGGGGCCTCTATAGGACCAAGTCCTTATCTGGAGCACACTATTTTTTGACCATAGTTGATGACTACAGTAGAGTGGCTTGGGTATTTGTCATGACGTTTAAGTTAGAGACGCGTGATTATTTATTATATTTCTTTCAGTGGGTACTGACACAGTTCAACTTCAAAGTGAAAGTCTTGAGGATAGATAATGGCCTTGAATTAAACCACCATGACCTCTCGAGTCATTATAATGCACATGGCATGGAACGATAGTCAAGTTGCACTGATACTGCTCAACAAAATAGAGTAGTTGAACGCAAACATCGACACTTGTTAAAAGTTGCAAGAGCGTTAAGATTTCAAGCTCATCTTCCAACACATTTTGGGGAGAATTTGTTCTCACGACAATATACTTCATCAATCAAATGCCACCCACCGTGTTAGGAAACAAGACACCATATGAGGTTCTTTTTAACAAAGTGCCCAATTATGATTATCTGCACAGTTTTGGGTGTCTTTGCTATGGTTGTAGACGTTAAAAATTACCTATAGGTTCACACGCACAACTCAAAATGAAGAGAAGGCGACGAACGCCATTATCTGAGTCAAACAGGATTGTCCGTGCCGTAAAAGAGTTAACGAGTGTACAAAGCAAGTCAATAAAGCGTACGAGTCAACGAAGCGATGAAATGTGCAAAACGGCGGAATAAGACCAAACCGGAAAGTCCGGAGAAGCCTCTGGCATCCGAGTCGCATCAAAATGACTCGACTAAGACCAGGTAGCTAGGCACAGTGCCGAGTCACCCCAAGGTGGCTAAGCCAAGGCCAAATGGCTAGGCATAGTGCCAAGCCACCCCAAGGAGGCTAGGCATAGTGTCGAGCCACCACAAGGTGGCTAGGCTAAGGCCGAGCCACCCTAAGGTGGCTAGGCATAGTGCCGAGCCACCAAAGGGTGGCTCACGTCCAGAAACGCTGAAAACGCGTATTTTGATGTTTTCTCGGGATTTGTTCGTTTCAGAGCCTCCCAACCACTTGAATATCTTCTCTAAATGTGGTTAGGCCGTTATTAACTGAAGATGAGGCCAAATTACTTGTTCTTATCCAAAAACACCGTAACTGAAACCTATAAATACAAGCCTAGGGTCCTATATGCGGGGGATCTGAAATTTAGGCTAGGTGTTGTCTCTATGAATAGTGAACCACGAATTTTAGAGAACGGCTAGTAGATCTTGGCCAACTCTAGCATAAAGAGGGAGCTATTCGAAGGATCTCAGGCCCGTTTCATCATTCCTTGAGATCACACTTTATTTTGATATTGAGAAGAGTAGTAATCTCACTTTGTTGATATTAATTACTTCTGCGATTATTTCCTTTGTGAAGCAAGAACATCAAAACTTTATTCTGTCAACCGGATTTGATCCTAGGCAGTTCACGGACTAATGTGTCCATAGCACAGGTAAAGATCCCATGCAAGTAGCAGGTGATAAACGTCCTCTGCGTGTGTTTCTATAGAGTTGTATTTTTCTTATTTTTATTACGTAAGAAAGTCTTATGAAAAGTCTAATTTTACTTTGAATATGTAATCGATAAACGTGTAATGGATTCAGCAATAAAAATAACTTTCGACGTAAACACGTTAGCGACCACAGTGGGAGGCAACAGCCTCTTTGTCGAGGCTGTAGTATCATAACCAAGGATCCTAATCCCGATTGATACAGAGGTCGAGTACGAGTTTGACCAGCAGAAGTACGAGGAGTACCTATCACCCTCCTGTAGATCCTCCTCCCCTCGCAAGTGCAGGAAGATCTCCTCCTCAAGAAAGGTCCGTTGGTCTTCAGATCTGAAGACCCAGGATGATGATCATCGCCCCATTACTGCTGCAGTTGTCCCTTACAACACCCCTTCGGCGTCCAATAAAACCGGATCTGCAGATTTGAACTCCTCTTGAATCCAGGAGTTGAGTGCTGAAGGCGTGTTGATTCTGTCAAAGAGGGCTCAGCAAAGGCAACGCCAACGCTTCGCGCACCAACTAACCAAGGCCTTGGAGCTGGTTAACGGGATTCGTTATAAGGTGAATCTGGAATTCAGGAAACGCCAAGTGACTCAGCAGCGAGCAAATAGCTCTTCCTGTAAACCATCAACTGATGAATGGGTCCACGTCAAAAGGACCCATTCGACTCTCGAGGAGCGTATTCAAAAGCGTCGTGCACTACTCGTGCATGCATAGGTTCTTATGCAGGAAGCACAGAAGTTGCGTAAGGAAGTGGTGGCCAAAAAACCACCGAAAGAATGCTAAGTATGGAGACTAAAATCCAAAACAACAATTTGGACAAATGCCAAGACGCCCCGAAAGCACGAGCTACCCAAGAATGGCTTGGCCAAGGCCGAGCCACCTCAAGGTGGACTGCGCCAAGGCCGAGCCAGCTCAACCTGGTTCGCACCCGCCTCGCCTCCCACAACCACTTCTAAGTCTTCATCCGCTTTCGTTCCTACTCCAGATGATCCCGTACTTCTGGTGAAGTCTTACAGTAGCATGGATATGTCTCGATTCAAGATAACGATGATAGATCACCTTGGTCCTTTGCATGAGGATTGAAGCAAAGCTCTGGTTAAAGAGTGTTTGGGACCAATGAATAAATCCTGAGCAACTCGCCGGACTGGGGGTCGTACATGTCCTCCTAAATAGTTAAACCCATCGCGTCCTAGGAAAATTCTAGTAACCGCCCGCTTAGGGGTGCATGTGGAAGACCAGGAGCCCGTTAAGGTTCCACCTTCGCGAAGGTGCGATTCCAAACGTGTGACTCCTGCGAACACCAACAAGGCGTTACCTATTCAGAAGAAAACATGTCTGTCAAATGATAACGTTATACTTGAGACTCAAACCAACAATTGATAGGTTAACGTCGATAAGTTGTACTATCGGACTGAGGGTACGAATAAATCTTAAAAGAGAAGTACCCCAGAATTAGACTCTCATTGTCCTTATAAGAGGTTAATCAAGATAGTATCATCAGAGTGTAGCTGCCCTAAGACCGCTCCATGGAGGGTCTTGGTATTCGAAAGAATCTCCATTAAAGTGTCCAAATCTAAATCAAGACGCTTCTACAAGAAAAAAATCTGCTGGTCATGATGATGAGCTTCCAGAAGTTACCATCAATGTAGTCGATAAAAGAAAATCGACAAGGCGTTATAACCCTGACTCTTTCTCAGAGGCATCTCGGCGCATCATTTGGTTACGGTCAGGAACTAGATGACCTAGACTGAATAGAGGATACTCATCGGAGGATGAAATGCCAGACACCAACTCTGTGATCACTTTCGACAATACGGTATCCAGCACAGGATAATCTAATGAGGCATTCATGATTAATGCTGAAAAAATGGCCAAAATCCTCGAAAACGCTCTGGCCAAACAGAAAGAGAATTTCAAATTCGAAATGAAAGTGACTATGCAACGGATAAGGGAATTGCACGATCAACAGATTTAAGCCTTATCAAATCAGTACCATGAATCCAATCGTCACAACGCTACCAATCAAGAAGATAGTGATTCAGACATGGATGAAAATCTTAACGCTAATACCCCTCTTGTTGACCAAAATGCTGGGGGTGGTCCCACCGAGGATGACAACGCTGGGAGTGGTCTAGTTGTTCCTCCCCAAAATTGCTTGAAGAAAAATACGGGTGAGGATGAGAAAATGAAAGACCTAGAGAGCAATAACAACGCATGGATGCCCGCTTAAGAGGTAAAGAAGACTGGTATTCCATGTCCCTACCTAAGGGAGTGGGAGTCAATCACGTATCTGACAAAGTTCAATCTAATTAACTTCACGCCGTTCGGTAAAAAATACTCACTCACTCAACACCTAATTTACTTCAAGTCCCACCTAGGTGTGATCTTCAGCAATGAACCTTTGATGATCTGATCATTCGTTGGCACACTTTGTGGGGCCGTCTTCGATTGGTATCGCCATCTCAAGCAAAGAAGTATCAATAGCTGGAACGATATGGAAAGCTCGTTCCTCAACAACTTCTTCGACGATGACACCAAAGTGTCAACCAGAGCCTTTTTGGATGAGAAGCAAAAGGACGGGGAGTCAGTTGATAACTTTGTTAAACACTTCTGTAACAAGGCAATGAATTGTAGGGATCTTGTCACAAAGGAATTCATCTTGCATACATGCCATAACAATCTCTCTATTGATGTGTTGGAAGCCTGGGAGTCATGCTATCCATAACATGAAAAGAATTAAAACTGCACGGGGAACAAGCCGAATGCTTTCTCAAAAGAAAAAAGCTTGAAAGAGGCCAACCAACGACTAACCCCCCGAACTCGAATTTTGCTTCTCGTGGTAAGGGAGAGGCACCTACAAATGCAGTAAACGCGAATCAGAAATTCCAACTATAACCGCAAGCATCGTAGAAGTCGCCATCTCAGTGGCAACAGAGACCTCAAAGGCAACAGAAGACCAGGGAACCAAAGTTCCCAAAGGAGTATTCCTTTAAGGAAGACGAGGTCCTCAGTATATTCAAATACCTTCTGGAAAACAATAAGATCAAGTTGCCTCCAATCACTAACCAGGAGGGAGCTAAGAAGACTACATATCCAAAATACTACATGTTCCATAGGGTGGTTCATCATCCCACCAAAGACATGTTATGCGCTCAAAGACGAAATCCAAGCCCTGATTGACATAGGGATCATTACTGCGAAGCAATCCAAGGAAAAGAAGATAGGTGCGAACACAGTTACTATCAGCTTCAAGTCTGTTCCCCTAACATGGTTTCAACCAGAATCCATGACGAAGGTGGATGTCTAGACCGTCAACGACGATCCTCACGGAAAGCGCCAGAAGGGACTAGTACCACATACGGCCCCGAACGGTGAAATTCTTTAGGGCTATCCAGATTTACTCGAAGATGAACAATTGACGAGGTCCTCTTCTAAGAAGAAATCCAAGCCCAAGGAAAAGTCTTGTTGCACCACCACAGCAATTCCGGAGGATAACGACAAAGGGATCCCTACCTTCCTGCTTTCCGACGATGAGCATGAAGCTTTTGTGACCAGTGAAGAACAGGCCAATCAATTGACTGAGCATGGGATGGTCATGACCATGCCAAAGTCTTCTGAAGAACCTTAGAAGACATTAACCAATAAAAATAGAAGGAGGCTACGACTAAACAAAAGGAACCCCAACACCAAGATGTTCAAAACCTAAAGCAGTCTCATCTTAATCGTTCGATTAGGAAAGATAAACTGAGAAGTTTGAACACTCCATACAGCTTCGATGTTATGACCCAACTGGCTAACATCCCAGCGAAGATAACTTTATATGAGTTATTACATCTTTCCAAAAGCACCAGAGAGGCATTCACCATCACTCCTGACCAGCTAACCCAAATAGTTAAAGAAGCTTTAACTAAGCAGAAAGAAGAATTTGAAGCCGAGATAGGGTTGGCCATGCAACAAATAAGGGAGTTGTAGGCTCAAAGGCTTCAACTACTTGAATCTATCATTGGGCTGAGTCTAGTCATCAGACTACACTTGTCACGCCCATTCAGAATAGAGCAGATGATAGTGATCCAAGCGTGGATGAAGTCATCAAGGCTGATGTACTCCTTGGTAGCACTGGGGGTGGTTCAATTGCACCTCTGGGCAACAGTAAGGGTGGTTCAATTGCACCCCTCAATGACACTGAGGGTGGCTCAATTACTTTTCCTCAACATCGCTCGAGCAGAAATGAATGTGAGGATAAGAAGTGGAAAGATGGAGAGTCAGTCACCATCTCCTCTAAACACTTTCTCAAAAGAAAAGAGGCTGAGAGAAGCCAACCGACATCGGCTATGGTCTGTTGATCAAACATCATAACAGCAATCACCACAACTGTCGCCTCAAACGCAGTGGTACCCTTTCACATATGATGAGGTTTTTCCAGCCATCTTCGAGTATCTCCTGAACAACAACAAAATCGAGCTGATACCTATTAAAAATCAGGAGGAAGCCAACAAGAGTTTAGACCCAAAATACTATGCGTATCACAGGAGGATCCTTCATCCCACTAAGGCTTGCTTCATTCTTAAAAATAGAATTCAAGCCTTGGTTGAGGCCGGCGTCATAATAGTAGAACAAACTGAATGAGAATGGCAAACACTCTGAAAAGTATATAAGTATAAACTGCTTCTTCCGAAACTCCAACAGGTATATGAGTATAAATTGTTTCACCTGTATCTAACGGGAAGTTCCTAAAGAATATTACACATAATATTCTTAAGGATAACCCAACATCAATAAAAGGGTTGAAAATAAGACACTGCTTATTGGACTCAGTTACGTAGGGTCGAGTATCACGAAACTTTTGGCAATTCTCAACTCATAGTCAACCAAATTCATGGAGAGTACGAAGTTAGAAATCAAGATCTGATACCGTACTACAAGGCGGCCATCGAGATGGCAGACTCGTTTGATGAATTCTTCATCAAGTACATTCCACATTTCCAGAACTCATATGCAGATGCACTGGTAGCACAAGCAGTATCTTTGGCATAGCCTCTCGACACAGAACAATGGGTCACTATGAGAACTCACCAACTCTTCATACCAGACTGCGCCTTGAACATAAAAGAGGCGCACTCGGCTTGAATTGAACTCGAGCCTCAAGATTGGTGTTTTCCTATTATTGATTATCTTGCACGGTATTTTCCCATAAGATATAAAAGAAAGCGATTCAGTCTGACAAAGAGCACTGAAATTATATTATAACACGATGACCCGGACACTGTATCGTCTCGTACATGATGGTCTACTACTCCAATACCTTTCAACCAAAGAGGCGGAGGAGGCTCTAAGGGAAGCACATAATGGGACCTGTGGTGCACACCAACCCAGTCCTAAACTCTATGATCGACTCAGAAGAATGAGATATTATTGGCCAACCATGGTCAAGGACACAGTTGATTACGCCCAACGGTGCCATACAAGTCAAGTACATACAAATTACATGCACCAACCCCCGGAGTATTTGCACCCTTCGGCCACATCATAGCCATTCGAGACATGAGGAATGAACATTGTCGGTCCTATTTTTCCACCATCAGCCAAAAGTGACCATTTTATTTTAACAATCACCGATTACTTCTCGAAGTGGGCCAAAACGATTCTACTCAAAGAAGTGAAGACAAGTGATGTCGTCAAGTTCATCAAACACCACATCATCTACCGATTCGGTTTTCCAAGGCAAATTGTGCACAACAACAACCCTCAATTTGTCAGCAATGCCTTCATCAAATTCTATAGAAAGTTTAGGATTCAAGATGTTTCGTCGACGACATACAATCCCACAATGAACGGATTAGCTGAAGCTTTCAACAAAACCATTATTGAGATTCTCTCAAAGCTTATGAGAACTAATAAATGAGATTGGTACGATAAACTCGGCGAAGCTCTCTAGGCCTATCACACCACAGTCCGCACACCTACCGAAGCGATTCCGTGTTTTCTAGTGTATGGATGCAAGGCTGTTCTTCTCTTGGAAATCTAAATTCCATCCCTTCGTATTGCTCTCGCAACAGGGATGGCAATGGAGGAATAACATCAGGAATGTCTCGAAGAACTTGAGATGTTAGACGAAAAGCGCTTGGGAGCTCAGCAGCAAATTGAGTTTTACTAGACCAGAATCTCCTGGACTTTTGATAAAAGAGTCCAACAATGAAGCTTCAAGGAAGGAGACTTGGTTCTCGCCATCCGATGACCAATAATACTCAACTCTAAGAAAAAAGGTAAATTCCAACCAAAATGAGAAGGACAGTTTGTGATAGAGACAATCTACTCAAACAGTGCATATCGCTTAATCACTCAAGACGGCGAAAAGCTCATGATGCTAATAAATGGAAAGTTCCTGAAAAAGTACTATTCTTAGTATGATTAGAATAACTTATTTAACAGGAAGTTCCTGGAGAATTCGTAAGGATAACCTGAGATCAGCTGATTATTCAAGATGAAGACAAATCATCTAAATAATTCATCCTTAATCATAAATAAGAAGTGATTGAGAACCTCCCACGATGGCTATTTAATCATTTTCACGATGATTAAAACCCTCACACTGTGACTTTCCGAGAACTCTTTCGCTGAGATGAGATTCAATGACCTCATTTGGTCAATCTTCCCTCACGAAACTCCCACGGTGTAACTGTGAAATGATTGATGATTCATGGTCCTCCACCACAAAGTCCCTCACTGATCAAATTAACTGACAGTAGGTCCACCAAAATTCTTTTGGCTGAGTCCATCCAAACTCTCATTGTGTTTGTGCACTTAAGACTCCTAATGTTAAAATCCCAACATGATATTATAGGTACTAAAAAATACCTAGGAATAAAGCAATGTTGAACCTCGCTATAAGCATGACAAGGCTCGTCATGATGATGAACCTCATCTCAGCCAACGAAGCTCACCATTGAAAACGAAGCTCGTCATTGAAGACGAGGCTCGTCATTGGAGACGAGGTTCGAAGCTCGTCACTGGGGACAAAACTTCTCTAGGAAATGAAGCCCTTTCAGGAGACGAAGTTCATCCACAGACGAACATATTCAAGCAAGGACTCACCCCCTCAGAAGATGAACTTTGTTATTGAAGACGAAGTTCGCCCAGAAATAAAGTTCGTCATTGAAGATGAAGTTCGTTGAGAATTGAAGTTCATCATTGAAGACGAAGTTCTCCCAGAAGGTGAGCTTCGTCATTAGAGATAAAGTTAACCCAGAAACGAAGTTCGTCATTGAAGATGAAGTTTGTCAAAAAACGAAGTTCGTCATTGAAGATGAAGTTCATCCAGAAACGAAATTTGTCATTGAAGATGAAGTTTATCGTTGCCATTATTGAGGAACCTCGTGCATAACCATTATTAATGAATCTCGTTTGTCACCATTTTCAGAAGCTATATTTAAGGAGGGTTAATAACCAATAACTCACCCATTTAAGGAGAGTTGATGACCATTAACTCACCTATTTAAATGGAAGTTAATGACTACTAACTCCCTTATTTTAAGAGGAGTTAAAGCCCATTAACTCACTCCAATGCTCCTACGCCTATAAATCAACATGAAAGAAGGGGGGGGGAGATAGAGAGGCTAGTCAAAAAGCTCATCTCTCCTCTACTCTCATGGATCTTCATAGATCATTGGCTAATCATTTGGCCTTAGAGTGTCGAAGCTCATAACAAGCATGACGAAAGTCATTACAATAACAGACCTCTTCTCAAACAACAAAGCTTGTCATTGGAAATAAGATTTGACGTGCGTTAATGAAGACGAAGCTCATCAATAAAGACGAAGCTCATCAAACAAAGTCAGTGAAGACAAAGTTCGTCAGAAGAAGCACGCTATACTACAAAGCCTACCTTGGTAGACGAACCTCACAGCGTATTGAGGCTCAACAGATCTGACGAACCTTGTCATGTAACGAGGCTCATTGTCTGTAGGAGATCCAGCTATAACTATTTGAAGACCTAGTCAGCAATATGTGCTAAGCTTTAGGAGCATGTTTCGGCCTATTAACCAACGTGGGCTGAATTGAAGGAGGCAGTTGCACCCTCTACCTACAATTTTAGTACATTGGTTACATGCTGAAACCCTATAAATAGCCATGAGCGGCTATGAAGGTGGGGGGAGATTCAAAGAGAGATTTTTGGACTTTGGAGCCTTGATCTTTTGCTGCTGCGCAAAAGGAGATCATCGACCGACCATCACAAGCTTGCGTGATCTTATTTTGATCGTCAACGTGAAGAAATCTCGGCTTGAGCATCGAGAGAAGCATCCTTTCCCCACTAAGAATCCACTTTTAAATAAAAGAGAAGTCAAATCAATCTTCTCTTCCTCTGTAATCGAGAGAGTGTATGAGTGATTGTAAGGGATTTGTACTAAGTGATCGAATCCAATTCTTAAAACAAGAAATTCAATCATACATTTTTCGATCCTATAGAAGATGGCGACCACACTGGGAGCAACCATTCTTTTTGATGAGATGGTGGTGGTGCAATCGAGAGAGTGTATGAGTGATTGTAAGGGATTCGTACTTAGTGATAGTGTTCAACCAGACGAAGTATGAGGAGTTTCTCTCCTCTAGTAAGTCAAGTCCCACGAAGGTATGGAAGTGCCGTCGAGTCTCTTATGAGACTTTAGCCCATGTGGCTTTTGATGAATCGACTAAAGTGAACCTCGAAGAGAAAACTTTGCCTCTGAAAGATGAGGCTCCGAAAACCAACCTTCAGAATAAAAGATGGGTTGCCAAACAACCTAGCCAAACTTCGGCTGATAATGAACAACCTAGCCAAGCATTGGCTTCTGTTGTTGAACCTCGCCTAGCTTTGGCTGAGGAAAGATCTATCACGGGTCCGCTTTTGAGATGCGTGTAACAACGTCAACGTCAGAATCATGCTCGCCGCAAGTCTTGAGCCTTGGTCTCGTTGTACGGTTTCCACTATCGGCTACAGGACAATATGTCTAAGGCCCACAAGTTTACCGAAGGTCAGTTAGCTGAAGTGCATAAAAATGACGAACATTACTCCTACATCCAAAGGTTCTCAAATGACGAACCTCGTCTTCAACATGACGCTCATCGAAACAACAAGCCTCGCCCAAGATGAGGCTAATGAACCTCGCTTTCAAAATGAGGCTCGTCCAAAATAACCAGTGCAAATTTGCCCTACCACTCAGAATAGGAAGACTCAGGCTCGACGAAGTGATGAACCTCGTCGAAAAGATGAATCTCGCCTTCAACCTCAGACTAGCACTGTTACAGAGAAACAATCAAGGGTCCAAGATGAGGTTCGACCTAGATGACAAATCCATCTTTGGAACCAAGTTCGTCCGATTAATGAACCTCGCATGAAATACGAGGTTCGCCCCCAAGCCAAGTTCGTCCGAATATCAAAGCTCACATGAATGATGAGGCTCACCCAATCGACAAACCTTGTGTCAGACATGAGCCTTGTCCAAGTGTCCGAGTGTGCTCAGACGATGAACCCCATCTTCAGCATGAGGTTCGTCCAACCAACCAGGCTCGCTAATCTCTAACACTTAGAGATTCTTGCGCATGCATAAGCAAGCTACCTGAGTTAACATGGGGTAGTCCTATTGCTGATCTCTGTAATTACCTGGTTCGTAAGCGTAGTATAAGCCAGATGAAATCCAATTGTAGTTGTGATAAACTTATCTCCTTAGTGCTAGCCAAATGCTAGTGTGGTAGCCCAACACCAAGGTCCTCAGTCTTCGAGCGATTATCTAAATCGTCAATAGTTTCACTGTCCAGAAGAAGATGCTTTCACCACAGAAATCAGAAGGAACCTGTGAAGGTTACTGTTAACATGATTAGCGGAGGGAAAGGCGAAGGGCCAGCTGGTCCTTCCTATTCTTCTGACCATGAATTTTCTCCGGGGATAAAATATTTGGTTACTGAGTGAGAAGGTGTCTATCAGCACACCCGTGCCCGTACTGGTTCGGTAATTCCGCTTGATTACTGACATTTAGCAGATAAAACCAATGAAGAGGTTGAAAACTCTTCTATTGCAAATTCTCAGCCATCTAGCACCGATCAAAGTGAGAAAGTGAGCACTCACATGGCCGAGAATGAAGAAGAAATAGCAAGAAGGCTGGAAGAACAACAAGCTGCTCTACTCCAATGATAAGAAACCATCAGATGCTTGGAGGACATAGTCAAAAAACTCCTCAAGGAGAAGAAGAAGAAGAAATCTACTACCGAAGCCTTAGGATCAAGACACCGGTGACCTTCACCTAGTACTCGGGAATCTAGTCGTTGAAACCAAGATGGCATTAATAAAGAGGATGATGATGAAGAAATTTTCAAAATTTATTCTGAGTTGTCCGAAGCTGAGTCCAACCCTCGAAAGAAAGAGAGAGACTAAAAGTTGTATGACTTTCAGAAGTAGCTTGATGCTTTGAAGCTTCAGAGGAATTTCAGAGAACTGGGGGTGGTTAAACCGTACCCTACTGAATGGGATGCCGTCCCCTATCCTCTAAAGTTTAAGCCACTCAACCTACTACAATTTGATGACAAGTGTTCTCCTACCCAACATGTTTACTACTTCCAGATGCAAACTAGACACATAGTGGGGAATGATCCCATTATGACTCGACTGTTCATAAGCACCCTCAAAGGAGTCGCTTTTAAATGGTTTCGCAAGTTGGAACTAGACTCCATCAAATCTTGGGCTAATATGGAAAGGCTCTTTATGGCCAGATTCTTTGACAATAACATAGAAGTATCTATGGCCACCCTTCTAGCAAGTCTGTCAGTAACTTTGTTAAGAGATTTAGAAATCGGTCGCTGCATTGCTGCGATCAAGTATCTGAAAGTACATTGATCGAGATGTGTCATAACAATCTTTCAATCCATATTTTATTCAAGATTAGAGCGATGAAGATCCAAACTTGGAAAGAGCTTGTTCGCCAAGGTGAACAAGTTGAAAACATACTCAAAAGCTAGATACTGAGGAGCCATGTGAATCTCTAAGAGGAGGTAACCAGAGCGACTTCACCCCTCAGAAACAATAAAAAGGGAAGGAGACTTTTGTAGTGGAAACTGCTTCCTCTAAATATTTTTTGAAGTAGAAGGGAAAATCTTTGAATAGCCACTTCGAGCAGAAGTACGACTTCAACGATGAGCAGGTCGTACCAATACTCAAGTCCTTGATTAAGGCAAAGAAGATCAAGATTCTAGAATCAATATGACTTGAGAAGATGTCGAGAACAGATGATCCCAACTACTGTGCTTACCATAGGATGGTTGATCATCCCACTTCTAAATGCTACATCGTGAAGGATAAGATCCAAGCTTTATTGGATGCTGAGCCTTTACCCTTCAATCCTGATTATTACTGGAGTGGGGGTAGTTACGGTTTCTCTGCAAAACCAAGTACTACCTTAAGCTTTCTCTCTAACGGAGCCATGATGACCCGAAGCTCGTCGTAAATCAACTCCAAGGTGAGTTCGAAGTCAGACATGAGCATCTAGCCCCTTACCAAAACATTATCACGTTAATGACTATCTCTGATAGTCACTTCCTCCAAATTCCCCCACCAATCCTCTCTAATAGGATGGCAGGACCATAGAACTATCATGTTAATAATTACCTCTGATAGTCACTTTCTCCAAATTCTCTCACCAATCCTCTCTAATAGGATGGTGGGCCCACAAAATTATCATGTTAATAATTACCTCTGATAGTTAACTCTTTATACTTTGTCATGTAGAGGCCTACCATGTGATGTGTCTCTATTCCATTCATAGTCGTTATACTCTCATGTCACTGAACGACTTGATATCCCTCGCCAAGTAGTGTTCTACCATGCGATGAACACCTACTTATCACTCGATCAAGATAGTGATCTACCATGTGATGATTCACTATCTGATCTTTTTCAAAAGTTCTATCTCCTAGAACGATCGTTAATAGTGCCCTACCATGTGATGTGCCACTATTTCAATCACAGTTGTTATACTCCCATATAACTGAACGACTTGATTTTCCTCGCTAAGTAGTGTTATACCAAGCGATGAGCATCTACTTATCACCTAATCAGGATAGTGATCTACCATGCGATGATTCGCTACCTGATTTTTTTCCGCAAGTTCTATCTACATAGAATGGTCGAAGATAGTGGCCAACCATGTAATGTGCCACTATTTCAATCGCAGTCGTTATACTCCTATGTCACAGAGCAACTTGATTTTTCTTGCCAAGTAGTGTTCTACCAAGCGATGAACATCTACTTGTTACCCAATCAGGATAGTGATCTACCATGCAATGATTCACTACCTGATTTTTTCTATAAGTTCTATCTCCATAGAACGGTCGAAGATAGTGGCCTACCATGCGATGTGCTAATATTTCAATCGTAGTCGTTATACTCCCATGTTACTGAACGACTTGATATCCCTCGCCAAGTAGTGTTCTACCATGCAATGAATACCTACTTATCACTCGATCAATATAGTGATCTATCATACGATGATTCACTATCCAGTCTTTTCCGAAAGTTCTATCTCCTAGAACGATCATTAATAGTGCCCTACCATGTGATGTGCCACTATTTCAATCGTAGTCGTTATACTCCCATGTCACTGAACGACTTGATTGCTCTATGCCAAGTAGTATTCTACCAAGTGATGAACATCTACTTGTCACCTAATCAGGATAGTGGCCTACCATGCGATGTTCCACTATTTTAATCACAATTGTTATATTCCTATGTCACTAAACGACTTGATTTTCCTCACCAAGTAGTGTTCTACCAAACGATGAACATCTACTTGTCACCCAATCAGGATAGTGATCTACCATGCGATGATTCGCTACGTGATTTTTTTCACAAGTACTATCTCTTAGAATGGTCAGCCTACCATGTGATGTGTTACTATTCCAACCACTATTTTAATTATAGTTGTTATACTTCCGTATCTCTGAATGACTTGGTTCCCTCCAAAATCTCCCACCAATCCTTTTCAATAGATGGCGGGTCCACTAAATTATACTTCATCAAGTAGTGTTGTACTATGCGATGTACACCTACTTGTCACTCGATTAAGATAGTGATCTACCATGTGATGATTCACAATCTCATCCCTTCTGAACCCAATCACAGCCCTTCTACTGACCATGTCCTTGACCTTACTGCTGACCTCCTCTAGGTGCACTGCAGCATTTCGATACTTTGTGTCCAAACTTTTGACAGTTATGATACATCCCCTAAAATCTGCGCTACTGCTGCACCCTCTGATCCTGATGTGGTCCTCTCTGACCCTGCTACTGATGCTGAAAACTCTTACCCGTCTGATGGGGTCCTCTAGATCCAGTGAAAGGTCTCTTACCCTTACCCTTATCACTCTGTTATCCGGATTTTGTGCTGCCCTCTCTATCCTTCTGGAATATCTCCGTCTCGATCTCCTATGAGATAGCTGCATCAGCTACCTCTCTGACTAAATGAAATCTCCTGGATACCAGGTAGCAACGAAGGCTAGGTCAAAGTTCCGTAAGAAACACTTGTGGCTGGCACTCTCCCGACTACCACATACCCGTAAAACAAAGTAAGCTCATGAATCTACTCTCATACTCCGCTACGATCATGTTCCCCTGCTCTAACTTAGTCAAATCTAGCTCCTTCCTGGCCCGTGCCACGGAAGAGATATATTGCTCATTGAAAAAAATACACGAAATCCTCCCAAGTAAGAACCATCATATGTTATGGGGCGAACTGGAGTCGACACCATCCTCCGACATTGCTTTTGATGCTGTAAGCTGCTAGCCTCTGCTTCTACACTGAACCCATAGTAAATCAAGGATATTACTTACATCCTCCTTCCATTTGTGGGCCTGAAGTGAGTCTTATGATCCCTGAAACTCCGATGCCCTTATCTTCTGGTACCTCTCTACCAGTCGAAGACATGCCTCCTGCTCTACGGCTCTATCTGTGACTGCTAGTGGAATGCGTCTGTCGGGTGTAAAAATTGACTTCCCTCTCGAGGGGTCATTTGTATTTATGAGATTGGCTTATTACAAACTACAATTAATGTTTACAGCAGAGGAGAAGGGAATGACCCTTCTTGTTTAACGTGGGTTTGTTGGCAGCGATAAGATGCCTCCCTCGGTGCTCGCGCCGAGTTTGATTCCCTTGGACGATGCGATTGAAGTTGGGTTGGGACTTTAGTGCTTAGTAGAGGCTCTGGAGTGATTGAGTTTGATTGTATCCGAGCTTGAGAAATACTAATGAGTAAGCTTGGAGAGAGCTAGGCTACAAGGGTTTATAGAGAGCTGATGAGCTTCAAATATGAGAGTTCAGATTGAGTCTACTGCAATAATCCAAGCAAGGAGCTAGGAATGTCCTCCCAAGCTAGGACAATTGAAAATCTCTATTTGAAGAGCCTTAAAGGAGCCAATTAGCTAGTCTGCAAAAAGAAGAAGCCAAGAGCCTTAGGAGAAAGTCCCCAAATGATCCAACCTCTGGTTGAAGAGTCTTGAAAATGCCAAGTTCGCCACCAATTTGTTAGCTGAACCTCTGAACCGAACCAACAGAACCCCTACCATGTTGGCAAAGGGGCCCTATTAATAGGCAAGGAATGATATAGGTCATCCCTTAATTTGTGGGATATGACCACTAATGGGTGAGGAACACCATGCCCTCCCCTAGCCGTGGGATGTGACCACCTAGGGGTGATGAGAGACATGCCTCATCATCACCCAGAATGTGGGGAGTGGGTAGGCCCACTCCCTCAAGAAAGCAGCTCACTTGAATTGCTCAGGTGAGGTTGACAAAACTACGGGCGAGCTCGAGAGCTATCTGAATGCTCCGACGAGCTAGCAGGTGAGCTTGGCGAATAGGCCAGGTCGGCTGGCGGACCCTTCCAATGTGTGAGTTGGTGTCCATTGAAATAGAGTTCATGTGGGCGAACTCCGTGTAGGCGTGTTTGGCTCATGCGGGTGAGCGAATCATTCAAGCGGATCTTGTTCGTGTGGGCGAATAAAGCAGATGGGTGAAGTTGAGCTCTGCGAGCAAGCTTAATGATTAGGAGAGGTTGAGCTCTGCGAGTGAGCTTTGGGATCAGGTGAAGTTAAGCTCTACGGGGGAGCTTAATGATTATGTGAGGTTGATCTCTATAGGCGAGCTCAATAAATAGGTAAGGTTGAGCTCTGCGGGCGAGCTTAGTAATTGAGCAAGATTGAGCTCTGTAGGTGAGCTTAATAAATAGGTGAGGTTGAGCTTTACGAGCGAGCTCAATAATTAGGCAAGATTGAGCTCTGTAGGCGAGCTCAATAAATAGGTGAGGTTGAGCTCTGTGGGTGAGCTCAATAATTAGGTGAGATTGAGCTCTGCGGGCAAGCTCAACAATTGGACGAGATTGAGCCTTGCGAGCGAGCTCAATAAATAGATGAGGTTGGGCTCTACGAGCGAGCTTAATAATTAGGCGAGATTGAGCTCTATGGGTAAGCTCAATAAACAGGTGAGGTTGAGCTCTGCGGGCGAGCTCTATAATTGGGCGAGATTGAGATTGGTAGGTGAGCTCAATAAACAGACGAGGTTGAGCTCTATGGGCGAGCTCTATAATTGGGCGAGATTGAGCTCTGTGAGCGAGCTCAATAAACATGCAAGGTTGAGCTCTATGGGCGAGCTTAATAAGGAGAGGTTGAGCTCTACGGGCGAGCTCTTGTTAGGCTATATTGAAAGCAAACGAGCCCAAGCTTATTAGCAGGCGGGGTTAGTCAGGAGGGCTTTGACACCCAGGTAATTTTTATTGCCTACAAGACCCCCTTCAAAGTTTTTAGACCTAAATCAGATTGAATGTGGTCTGGAATAGTTTGAATGAAAAAGGCTAACTGTTCATCTCGCTCATGTTTGTTGAGCTGAGCTTTTAGGGCGAGCTCGATGAAATGTAGGCGAGCTCGAGTCTTCATGCGAGCTCAACCCATTGGCAGGCAAGCTCTAAATGTGCGAGCGAGCTTTAAATGTCACCAGGCGAGCTTGCAAGTGAGCTTGGCGAACAGGCGGGGTCGGCTGGCGGACCCTTCCAACGTGTGAGCTGGTGTTCATTGACAAGCAAAGTTCGTGCGAGTGAACTCTGTGCAGGCATGTTTGGCTCATGTGGGCGAGCGAAGCATTCAAGCGGATCTTATTCGTGCGAGCGAACAAAGCAAACGGGTAAAGTTGAGCTCTGCAGGCGAGCTTAATAATTGGGTGAAATTGAGCTCTGCGAGCGAGCTCAACAATCGGCCGAGATTGAGCTCGGCGGGCAAGCTCAATAAATAGGTAAGGTTGGGCTCTGTGGGCGAGCTCAATAATTAGGCAAGATTGAGCTCTCCGGGTGAGCTCAATAAACAGGTGAGGTTGAGCTCTGTGGGCGAGCTCAATAATTAGAGGTTGAGCTTTGTGGGCGAGCTCTATAATTGGGTGGCATTAAGCTCTACGCGCAAGTTCAATAAACAGGCGAGGTTGAGCTCTGCGGGCGATCTCAATAAGGAGAGGTTGAGCTCTACGGGCGAGCTCTTGTTGGGCTATGTTAATTGCAAACAAGCCCAAGCTTATTGGCGGGTAGGGTCAGTCAGGCGGGCTTTGACACTTTATTGCCTACAGCGTCCTGGGGTAACTACTGGGGACTCCTCAGTAATCAAAATAACCAGAATCACTGGTGGTGGCATAATATGTTATAGTGCAGCAGGTGGGGTCTGACTCACCACTCGCTCCTCAAGTGCAGCGAGTTTGGATGCAATGGGTGTCATAAGGTCTACCAGATACTGAGGAGCCTACTACGGCTTAGATGGGACCTGCTAAGCCTGCTGCTGCTCAAGCGGAGCCTGCTGCTGCTCTGGCTCATCCTGCTCAATCTGGGTGTACGTGATCCTCCCCATCCACGTCCACGTCCGACCATCTATTATTTGGAAGAAAATATAGTATCAAGACCTTAGGCGAATGCATATCAATAACTTATAGCAAATAAATATATCATATCATATTTCATTCATGCAATTTACTTTATAACAAAAGTATCACTATTGCCACAAAAAAATTCATAAATTTTAGAATATATGCATATAACATCCTCACTCATACTTAGAATTCCTAATGGACTATATACATGAATCCTAGAAAACTCTATTTTAGCTCCACGACTCGATACAAGATGATCCTAATGATACTAGAACTAGAGCTCTGATACCAACTATGATGCCCCTGGTTTTACACATGGCTGAAGTCCACGGTGAACCCAGAGATGTCAAACCTACCATGCACCTACACTGTTCAACAACAAGTTTTACCAATCACATCAATATACTCTAGTGGAATCAAAACAAGGTGTAGGTACAAAACAGGCAAAAGAAAGGAAGTAACTACAACAGACATAATATAGAAATGAGTATCTCATAAATAAATCATGCCTCAATGAACAACCTATAATACATCTGATATCTAAAATAAAAAATATGCCTCAACATGAATCAACTAAAAATGTAATGAAGGCTCATAGCTTTTATAAAATGTGATACTGAAACTCTAATGTTTGAATAGAAATAAACTCTACTGTAGAGTCTCTACTAGTAACTCATGTGACGACGACTATAAAATAACTCCATCACCCTACAGCTCTCCGATGCTCTGAACCACCTGAAAGAAAAATAAAATAAAAAGAATAACAACAAAATTGTCAGAACGTTAAAGCAAGATCACATCCATCCACCCCCAGGGGAAGGACTACTACATATAGTGGAGGCTCTATCTATTAAGCATTAGTCTACCTATAAATCCTTTTTCCCGAAACTAAAGAATAATAAGACTATAAAAATGACTGAAACAGAAGCATGTAAGTATAACATCATATCCAACATCAGAGTAAATTATATGTCTCGTATACTAACAAGGTGAGTCTCCCAGATATAAAACTACTCAAGAATGAGTTATATCACTTTTAGTGTCTGCCAAACTCATTGGGCTATCGAGTTATATAAATTATCTTTTCTGATTCTTTTCAACTAATAGTAACCATGTTCATGACAACTATTAAACATTTCAACCTCTGTGCAAAACTATGCGAAAATGGAGATATAGGTTTCTTTGCCCCAGCGCACATTCGTGCGGATACAACGACATAGGTTCCTTGACCTCCACGTACTCTAGTGCAGATTTGATAACTTAGGTTCACTGACCCTAGCGCACTCTAGTGCGGATACAATGATATAGATTCACCAACCTTAGCGTACACTCGTGTGGATGCAATAACATAGGTTCACCACCCCACCCTCAGCACACACTCGTGCGGATGCAATAGCATAGGTTCACCAACCTCAGCGTACACTCGTGCGGATATAATAGCATAGGTTCACCAACCTTAGCGCAATCTAGTGCGGATACAATATTATAGGTTCAGTAACCTCAGCGCACACTCGTGCGGATACGATGTTAAGGGAAAAGTGTACTCGAAACCATACTTAACCAAAATCCCCCTCTATGGTACCAACACGTATACTATGACATTATTCATGAATACATATGACCACATATGTACTATAATACAACTCAAGCCTTGTGCTCGCATTTCAAACCAAAACAACACAATGTTAGGAAGAGCAGCCTTAGTAGTCGACTACTAAGCTTAGTAGTCGACTACACCGAATCTACCCAGACTCTGTAAAATATGAATCAGTATTAGTAGTCGATTATCTTATACATTAGTCAACTACTCTGTAATCAGATAGTTTCTGTAAAACCAAACTAGACATGAGTAGTCGCCTACTACTCTTAGTAGTCGACTACTAAGCAGAAACATGCACATTTTCGTGTACATACAGCACTTAGCAATTGTCACGTGTTTATCATGCTTTAATATAGTACAAAGAAATTAATTACAAGTCAAAAGAATCTTCTCCATGATATTTAAACCCTTAATTCGACTAATTAGGTTTAATATTCTCATTAGTCAAGAAATTGACATAAACCCTAGTTATCGATTAAATTAACATGAACATGCTTGCATATTAAGCTTAAAACTTATATAATTTCGTTTATTCACAATTACAGAACCAAAATACCCCAAACCTAGGGTTTAATCAGACTTAATTAAAATGTAAGCTCTTTATATCACAAGGTTAGGGTTTTGAGCATAATTAACACATAGAAAACAAGATACAAACGAAGATCTACACCCCCTAATTGTAGGCGTTAAAAAATGCTGAAAGATATCCAAGCGCAGCTCAAAAAGAGGTTCTCAAAAAATCAAAGAAAAAAACAGTCTTTACTGTCTCGCACGCGAGACAGTCGTTACTGTCTCGCACGCGAGACAGTCGTTACTGTCTCGCCAGCGAGACAGTCCTTACTGTCTCGCCATGCAAGACAGTGCTTACTGTCTCACATGCGAGATAGTGTTTATTGTCTCGCACGCGAGACAGTTGTCAAAGATTCAGAAACTGTTTTATAAACCGTCGACACGTGGCCACCAACTGTTCAAGAACGTGGGAAACGTCGTGGGCGAGAATCACACTGATAACTGCCAAAATAATGGAGTTTTAAAAGGTGGGAAAGCAGTTACAAAACTGTCGAGCAGTTGAAGTTTTCCGAGACAGTGTTTACTGTCTCGGAACCCGAGACAGTCTTTACTGTCTCGGCCGCCGAGACAGCAAACACTGTCTCGGAAGCAGTGTTCATCCAGAAGCTATAAATACCCCATGAGATCGATTTTTTTGAAGGGGCTGATCAGAGATCATTTGAGAGCAGACAAAGCATAGTTCCTAAGCTTCTGGCAATTCCTTGAGATTCGAGCTTTGACTTGATCTTAAGAAGAGTGATCGTCTTACTTTGATAAGATATTCACTTCAAATTCCTACTTCGATAAACGAAGGAAGAATCCCCAAAGCCTTCACGATTCAATCAGAATCTGTGATTCGGTGGTCCATGGGCTAACGCACTCCCGGCACAGGCAAAGATCCCACGCAAGCAGCGATCCAAACAACGATCCTGCGTTTGTTTCTAAAAGTTATAATTTTCCTTTTGTTTTATAAGAGAAGTCTTATAAAAAGGCTATTCTTTTGAATTTGTTGTAATCGACCGAAGATATGATGAATTCCATAACAAAAGCAACTTTTGACGAAAACAAACTGGCGACCACAGTGGGAGCCAACGGTCTCGCTGCCGAGACCGTCGTGTCGCAGCCGATCAAGATACTGATTGAATCCACGGTCGAGTACGAATTTGACCAAGCAAAATTTGAGGAATATCTGTCATCCTCATCCTCAAAGTCTTCCTCGCCTCACAAATGCAGGAAGATTTCATCTTCTAAGAAAGTTTTCAAGTTTTTGACTCCGTCGAACACTACAGATGAAGACTCTCGCTTGATTGTTGCTGAGGATTCTACTCGCAACCTCTCTACTCATAATGACTCTTCTCCAATTAAAGAGTCATTGAATCAAAGCTCGCCGGCACTAACGAAGAGGGCTCGTCAGAGACAACGTCAGCGCCACGCTCGCCAAATGGCTAAGGTTTTGGAACAAACCGACGGGGTTCGTTATCACACGGACCTAGAGTCGAGGAGGTATCGAGTGGTTTAGTTGTCTTAACGACTAATCACTCATATCTCTGGTAAACTAACGACAGAAGAATGGACTCTCATCAAAAAGGCACGTTCGACCCTCAAAGGACGTATACAAAAACATCATGTAAACGCTGCTCATGCCCGTGCTCTCTCACAACAAAGACGAGAAAGGAAGAAAGAAACGGTGGCTAAAGAACCACCAAAACTCTGCAAAGTTTGGATTCTAAAGTCTGGAGTTGTACAAAATCAGCATTCAGAGCCCGTTAAGATTCCACACCCGCAAGGGGGTGGTTCTAAATGTGTGACTGTTGACATAACCTTGGATCACTCAAAGTCAATAATAAGTTACCCTGAGAATGCCAATAAGGCTTTACACCCCCAGAAGAAGACGTATTCGCCAAAAGATATCGTTATACCTGGGAGGTCATACCAAAAGACGATAGGATTTTTCGGCAATCATACCGATGAATCGTACTATCAAGCTGTGGGTGTGAATAAATTTCGAAAGAGAATTGTTCAAAAAATGAGCTCTCATTGTTCCTGTGTGCGACTCATTAGAGCAATATTGTCGGAATATGATTACTCCAAACGAGAAGCCATCCCGCAAAGAGTCTCAATGTTCCAGAGACTTTTCACCAAAATGTCAAAGCCCAAGCCGAGACATTTTTGCAAGAAGCTTGCTGTTCAAGAGGATGAATTCCCTAAAGTCACCATCAATATGGCTGATAAAGGAAAATCTAAGTGGCATTCAAGTGAATCAAATCTCGACTTTTCACCGGAAGGAAAAGTCAACTCAAGAATTGCTCAACGTATGTCTCGACTCCAGTTAAGAGCCGTCAGACATAGAGACTACAAGAGAATGCATAAAAGAATGTCATCAGAGGATGAGCTCTCGGACACTTATTCTGCGATTGCTTCGGATGATACAATATCTAGCACAGGGCAAACCAGAGAAGTACTCACAATCACCTCTGATCAGTTCGCTCAAATACTTCAAGAAGCTCTAGCCAAACAACGTGAAGAAATTAGAACTGAGATGAAGATGGAGATGGAATTGGCTATTCAACAAATGAGAGAATTGCTAGCTCAACGGCCTCAACTTCCTGAGTCCAGTCAGCGAGCTGAATCCAGCCGCCGCACTCAAAATATTACAGATGACAGTGATCCGGAAGTGGATGAAGTCATCTTTGCTGATGCACCTCCTAATAACGATAACACTGGGGGTAGTTCAACGGATCCTCCCAACAACGATATTGGGAGTAGTTCAATCGCACCTCTTAATAATACTAGGGGTGGCCCAATTATTTCTCCTCAATATCACTCAAAGAGAGATGAAGATGAGGATAAGAAAATGCAAGACCTTGAAAACAAAATCAATACTTTGATTTCCGCTTAGGAAGTAAAGAAGATGGGTATTCCGTGTCCCTATCCAAGAGAATGGGATTCAATTCCATACCCGACAAAATTCCATCTGATTAACTTCACACCATTCGACGGAAAGAGCTCACCTATTCAGTACTTGATTTATTTCAAGTCTTATTTGGGCATGATATTTGAAAACGAGGCTTTAATGGTCTGGTCATTCATTGGCACCCTTCGTGGTCCCGCCTTCGATTGGTATCGACGTCTCAAGCCAGGGAGTATCAATTGCTAGAATGACATAGAAAGTTTGTTCCTCAGCAATTTCTTCGATGATGACACCGAAGTGTCAATCGGAACCCTTCTGGATGAGAAACAAAAAGACGGAGAGTCGGTTGATAATTTTATCAAACGCTTCCGTAACAAGGCAATGAATTGCAGAGATCCTATTACAGAGGAGTTTATCCTGCAAACATGCCATAATAATCTCTCCATCGATGTCCTGGAAGCCCTGGGGGTCGTACCATCCAAAACTTGGAAAGATTTGAAAATGCGCGGTGAACAAGCTGAATACTTTCTTAAAAGAAAGAAAGTTGAGAGAAGCCAACCGACGATATCTGCAATCGCTGTGAATGCGACTCTCGATCCGAAGTTCCAAAAGGAGTATTCTTTTGAAGATGATGAAGCTCCAGCCATCTTGAAATACCTCCTCGCCAATGACAAAATCGAACTGCCACTTATTAAAGATCAGGAGGGCGCTAAAAGGACTACAGATCCAAACTACTGTGCATACCATAGAAGGGTTCTTCATCCCACCAAGATTTGCTTCGGACTAAAAAATAAAATCCATTAATTGACTTTGGCGTCATAACGGCAAAACAAGCCAAATGAGGACACGTGATACTCCATTAGGTACACGAGTATAAACTGTTTCCCCTAACTCCGAAGAGTATACGAGTATAAACTGCTTCTCCATGTAACTCCAAAAGGTATACGAGTATAAACTGTTTCCCGAACCTCCGACCGATATAAGGGGTTAAAAATTGCTTCCCAATGTGATTAGACTCAGGTTCACCTGAAAGCTGGGGGTGGATATGAGGTTATCATGGCTGAATACGAAGACAGAAACCAAGACCTGATTCTATATCAAGAACAGCAACGTTGCTCACAAACGAAAAGTTCCTGAAAAAGTATTATCCCTAGTACATTCAGGGTAACCTATTTAACGGGAAGTTTCTAGAGAATACTATATATGGTATTCTTAAGGATAACCCGAAACTAATCGATTGTTCAAAGTGAAAACCAATCATCTGAATAATCCACCCTTAATCATGACAAAAAATGATTAAGAACCTCCCGTAGCGGCTATTTAATCATGTCCAAAATGATTAAAACCCTCTCACTGTGATTTTTAGAGTACTCTTTCATTGAGATGAAATTCAATGACTTCATCAAGTCGATCTTCCCTCATAAAACTCTGAAATCATTCATCTGATGCTTAATTGGTTTCAATCGTCGGGATCAATTTTGCCAACTCCCACCGTGACTTTCCAAACACTTTATCGTTAAGATGAGATTCAATGACCTCATTGGGTCAGTCTTTCCTCACAAAACTCCTACGGTCTAATTGCGGAGTGTTTGATAATTCACAGTCCTCCACCATAAAATTCCTCATCGATCAAATTAACTGAGGGTGGGTCCACCAAAATACTTGTTAAATCCACCTAAACTCCCACTGTGTCAAAGCCTTTAACACTCCCACTGTTGAGCTCTGACACAACACCCAAAATTTTAACCCATGACAATTGGCAAATCTCCTTTCATCACTGGTTACCAAAAACATCTTCTGAGTGATTTGTACAAATCTACATTCTTACTGTTATTTGTACCTCAACTCCCTCCTTTTGCTTGGTCAAACCTTTAAACAGTTAGGACCAAAGCCAAAATCTCTTCTCGATTCCTTCCATGAACGTGAAGTCCACAAATCGAGCGATCAAACCTTCCTACAGTTAGGATCGTATCAAAACTCCCATTTGGTCAAACCTTTAAACAGTTGGGACCAAAGCCAAAATCCCCTCTCGATTCCTTCTATGAACGAGAAGTCCACAAATCGAGCGATCAAACCTTCCTACAGTTAGGATTGTCTCAAAACTCCTATTTGGTCAAACCTTTAAACAGTTAGGACCAAAGCCAAAATCCCCTCTTGATTCCTTCTATGAACGAGAGGTCCACAAATTTAACGATCAAACCTTTAAACAGTTAGGATCGTCTCAAACCCCCATTTGGTCAAACCTTCCAACAGTTAGGACCAAAGCCAAAATCCCCTCTCGATTCCCTCCATGAATGAGAGGTCCACAACTTGAGCGATCAAACCTTTAAACAGTTAGGATCGTATCAAACTCCCACTTAGTCAAACCTTACTACAGTTAGGACCACAACCAAAATCTCTTCTCGATTCATTCCACGAACGAGAGGTCCACTTTCAGTTGAATAATCAAACCTGATGACAGTTAGGATTATTCAAACCCGTCCAGATTCTCTAAGTGGAGATCCCACTTTGAGTTTCCTTTGTATCAGGAGATAGAATATAAAATTCTTCCTCTCCGATTTCGGGTTTATCTCTACCAACAAACAAGAGGCCAGGACATAGAATATAAAATTCTTCCTCTCCGATTTCGGGTTCATCTCTACCAACAAACAAGAGACCAGGAGATAGAATATAAAATTCTTCCTCTCCATCATTGGGTTTATCTCTACCAACAAAAAAAGAGACCAGGAGAGAGAATATAAAATTTTTTCTTCTCCATCATCGGGTTCATCTCTACCAACAAAAAAGAGACCATGACACTCCAATAGGTACACGAGTCTAAACTGTTTCCATGCTGTCAACAGGAAGTTTCTGGAGAATATCACTCAGAATATTCTTAAGAATAACCTAATTACTTCCCAATGGGTATACAAGGTTAAACTATTTCCCGAACACTCCAATAAGGTATATGAGTATAAACTATTCCTCCGTCATCCAACACCAGCTCTAAGTCAAGACTTCGATAACGGTCAAGCGATAAACGTAGCACCGGAAGAATTTTGTCTATTATACAAAGCACTGAATAGACCAAAGGATGAAGAGGTCAAGATTTGAAGCCATTTACGGGTTCTTCTGTACGATCTACTCAATCAAGTATTGAAGGGATTGCAAATAAGACCTGTCTTATCCAAAGTATCCCAGACTCCTCTATAAAAGAATAAGTCTGGAACACTTTGGAGGGGGTATCTATAGGCGTTAAAAAAATGCTAAAAGATATGCAAGCGCAGCTCAAAAAGAGGTTCTCAAAAAATCAAAGAAAAAGACAGTCTTTACTGTCTCGCCAGCGAGACGGTCCTTACTGTCTCGCCATGCGAGACAGTGCTTACTGTCTCGCATGCGAGACAGTGTTTACTGTCTCGCACGCGAGACAGTTATCAAAGATTCAGAAACTGTTTTATAAACCGCCAACACGTGGCCACCAACTATTCAAGAACGTGGGAAACGTCGTGGGCGAGAATCACGCTGATAACTGCCAAAATAATAGAGTTTTAAAAGGTGGGAAAGCAGTTACAAAACTGTTAGGCAGTTGAAGTTTTCTGAGACAGTGTTTACTATCTCGGAACCCGAGACAGTCTTTACTATCTCGGCCGCCGAGACAGCAAACACTGTCTCGGAAGCACTGTTCATCCAGAGGCTATAAATACCCCATGAGATCGATTTTTTTGAAGGGGCTGATCATAGAGCATTTGAGAGCAGACAGAGCATAGTTCCTGAGCTTCTGGCAATTCCTTAAGATTCGAGCTTTGACTTGATCTTAAGAAGAGTGATCGTCTTACTTTGATAAGATATTCACTTCAAATTCCTACTTCGATAAACAAAGGAAGAATCCCCAAAGCCTTCACGATTCAATCAGAATCTGTGATTCGGTGGTCCACGGGCTAACGCACCCCCGGCACAGGCAAAGATCCCATGCAAGCAGCGATCCAAACAACGATCCTGCGTTTGTTTCTAAAAAGTTATAATTTTCCTTTTGTTTTATAAGAGAAGTCTTATAAAAAGGTTATTCTTTTAAATTTACTAGTTTTTACACACGTGCAATGCACGTGATTTTAATACCATGATTAAGTATTTTTGGCAGTTTGTGCTCATTTTTTTCTTTAAACTCTTACATCCCGATTATTTTTTTATGTTTGTTTAAATGGGATACACCCAATTTAAATTTTCATATTGATATTTTAATTGACAAAAACCAAATTTAATTTAAAAATAATTTAAATTTTTATATTATTTTTGACCGATATGAAACTAAGCTTTATTTGAGAAAGTATAGCATTGCAAAGTGAAAAATATTAAAATAGTGTTATACAAGGAAGGTGAATATTTAAAACCAATATGGCAAAATGATTGATTTAAAGTATGTTAAAACGATGCAAAAGAAAATATGAAGTTTATTCCTAATCATTGATAGACTTCATAAAAAAAATATAAATTAAAGATTAATACTAACTCTAGTATACTTTTATATGATAAAAACATCCACATAAGAATATAAAAGTATTGAAAAAAATTCATGAAACTCCCTTCTAAAGATTCCTAATTTCACTCAAAATAATTAAACTATTCTATAAAATATTCATAAAATATTGTTTTTATTTCTTCTATTTTATTTTTTATTGAGTTAAGATCAATCATTCTTCAGGTTTATCATTTATCATTTCTCGGACAATTCTAGAGTATTGTCTTTATCATCTACATCAATTGTGACATCAGGCTAATGTTGTATTTTTTATGCTATTATCTTTCCTGGGCTCGTTAATTTTTTATCATCTCATTTAACTTTACAAAGAAGTCAAATGTACTTATGATGTTCAATACAAACTGCTCAAAATATAGACTTTGATTTTTTTTTCTCTTTCAATGAGAATAAATATTAATTTCATATATATAAAATTCTTTGTGTTCCTAATTTATTATTTAAATAAATTAGAAGCTATCTCTTTATTTTCCTCTAAAATGAATTCTTCTGATGTACAATAAGAATTTCTGTTATTTCAATAATATTACATTTGCTCTATCCTTGTCATTTTCCATAAAGATCTAAACTAAATACCTGTATTATTCATTACCAATTTCTCTTATATTATAATATTAATATTTAATTTGAAGAACACAGTATAGAATTTATGAATACTTACTAATTTTTCTTATGTCTTCAATGGAGATTTTTTCTTTGATTAGGATAAAATTATTAAATTATTTTTAATGTAACTCATTCAGTGCTTCATTAATAGATATGTCTTATGTTAATGCCAATTCAAGTGATTCATTGACGTTTTTTGAATTTTAGATTTATTTCCATCACTTTCCCATTTGCAATGGAAATAACTCAATTCTTTTAAAGTTATCTCTAAATATTCTAATAGTTTCTCCATATGTAATTCCTTGTATTCTTTTACCCTATAAATATTATTAACGTCAAAGATTAAAGTTTTAAATTAAAATCAATTAAGGCTAAGGTATAATATTATAGTGTTTTATCATTTCTATGGATTTAAACATCTATCAATTAATATTACAAATGTATTTTGGCTACCCCAACTTATTACTAAAATTATATGAAATTACTTTAATTTATATAGTGTCGATAATTTTTAATCTATAATATTTTTAAAAATTTTATCCATTAACCGGATGTTTTTAATTAATTCTTATTGTTTTTGTTTACAAGTATCAACTTAGACTATTCTTAAATGCTAAAAATGAATAGTAAATCCCTAAATTAGAAATATATATATATATATATATATATATATATATATATATGAAAAATACCAAACAATTACACTTTTCTTTGCCAAGTTTAAAATTTTAGCCCATTTTTGTGGTTTTGAACTTTGAGGGTGTGATTTATAATTTTTTAAAATTTTAAAAGAGTTTTTTAAAAAATTTACTTTTAAGTTTGGTAGTTGTAAATTCTATGTTTCATGTGTTGGTGGTAATTTTTTAAATGTTAATATATTTCTTGTAACTCTAAAATTTTGAGGGTGTCTTTTATAATTATTAAAACTATAGATTAATTTTGAAAAATATTAAATTTTAGTGGTCTACCAATCGGCGAATTTGATGTGTGCTAGTTAAAAATTTTGAAATTTTAGAGTTTTTTTATGATTTTTAAATTTTGAAAGAGTTTTTAAAAAATTTTAAGGTTAATTTTGGCAAATTTTAATTTTTAGGTGTCTAAAGGTAATATCTTGAATTCACCTTATTTTATTTACAAATTTTAGAATTTTAGGGTGGCTTTTTATAATTTAAACTTTTAAAGGTGTTTATATAATTTTTGAGATATTGAGGGTCTTAATTAAAAAATTTAAATTTAAATGTCAAAAATTTTAGGTGTATCATGGTAATCTCTTCATCTGTGTTGTTTGTACGTTTTAAAATTTTAGAATTTTAATGTGCTTGTCTGTAATTTAAACTTTTGAGGGTGTTTCTATAATTTTTGAGACATTGAGGTGTTAACTGTAAATTTTAAATTCTTTGCAAACTGATGTTAATTTTTTAATTTCATGTTTTTTATAATAAGTTTTGAGACATTTGGATGAGTTTTATGATTTTGAACTTTTCAGGGTCTTTTCTGCAATTTTAAAACTTTTTATGGTTTTTTTGCAATACTTCATGTATTATAATATGTTATCTACTTGTAATTTCTTTATCTTAACAAACTAATATCATTTTTATGTTTTATAAATTTTATTAATATTAGTTTTTTTAAATTGTTAAGCTAAACATGGTTCACATAGGATTAAGATAAGATATGATTATGATTAGGATAGATTAAGATATAAATAAAATATTCAAAATAGTGAAGGGTAATATTGACCATTGAAAATTAGAATTTGATTATAGATAATGTAGTTAAACTATAAAGGGGTATATTTGTCTAAAAAAGATTTTCCGAACTCGTGCTTTTAAAGGGTGTATGATTGTAATCGACCGAAGATATGATGAATTCCATAACAAAAGCAACTTTTGACGAAAACACTAATGATCATGATCATGTTTCTATTATAAACAACAAGTAAAACATGTAGATCTAATATCAGGTTAATATTTTATATCAAAAATCCTCTTTTTATCATGTTAAACAGTTAAATTTAAGGATCAAAATATCCATATTACTTAATAACCCAGATCTATACTATGGGTAAGGTTTGGATGCAAGAGATCTTGCCTCAATCATGGTGTTGATCTCCTGAACGTGTGTGCAAAGTCCTTTCTTCAGTTACAGCCCTCGATCTGTCCCTCTGCTTGATGTCACGTCTCAAAATGCCTCGAGGAACTCAAAAACAGCTCTAGGGTTTAGGGGGAAGGAGGTGGATGTATTCTCTGGTGAATAATATCAGGAATTAGGGTTTTTACGTGTTTAAAACTGAAGATATCAATTAGATTCGAAAACAACACAAATCCGACCCAAAAACTAAAACATGGCACGTCCAGGAATTCCTGATAGTCGACTACTCCTGCTTAGTAGTCGACTACACTATAATATTTAAGATTCTGTCAATTGATTACAGGCTCTTAGTAGTCGACTACTAAGAGTCTGTGCAAGCTGATTCATTCTCTGGAATATATAGCCGAAATGATCTCAAATTAATTCCTAATATACTCAAACATCAAAATATGTTATTTATCATAGTATAACATATTAAATATTATTTATCACATAATATTTAAATTTATGGGGTTTTACATGGGGTTACATGAATAATAACTTTAGCTTTTCTATTTATCTACATGATATTAGAGCCAAACAAAACCTAGCCTCAATAAAACCTAAGGCCCTCACAAAACCTTAGTCTCTACAAAACCCTACTCCACAAATCCTAGGTCTCATGCAACCTTACGCCTCCCTCCCAACCAAAGGCAACCCCTACTTTGCTTTCCAATATTGTTCATTGTGAACGGTACCAAGGTTACTATTTAACTTGAGCAATGTCAAGATTACTATTCACCATGAACAAGGTGACGTTGTTTGCCTGCTTTCAAGTCGATGATCAAAATTGTCATCATTCGTAGCAATAATAGTCTAGGACATATATACCTCGTTGTCACCTCCACCACCCTGATTTTCCTTCGTCCCCCTTCCTATCCAACTTAATTGAAACCTTGACCACTATTAGCTGCAGAAAGGGGAAAAGGGGGGAAAATAAAAACGAAAAGAAAAAAGGAAAAGAAGATAAGGTCAAGAAGAAGAAAAGAAAAAAAGTAAAGGAAAAGAAGAAAATAAAGGATTTTGATCTAATTTTTGATTTATTATGGTTGGAGTTGGATCTCATAATGATGTGTTTTAATTTTGATATTTGAAGTTGGAGTTGGACTTTATTATGGATTGGTTAGTTTGCTTGAATATGGAGGGAAAGTGCTTGGTGTTTTTTTTGGTTTGAAAGGATGATAGGGTAGTGATATGTTTGACATATTTGTGATTGATATAGCAGAGAATTGGTTTTTTTTTCTAGTTTGGGTTTAGTGATTGGTTTGATGGAGATCATTTTGTTGATTTGCAAATGGTCCTCTTCAGTGAAAGTTGTTCGGTTGGTTTATTTTAGAGAAGATTGTTCTCTCAAGTCATTTGGTGGATACTTAAATAAGGGTCATTTATTGTTAGATCCTTCAAGGAATGATCATTTGCTTGATAGATTCCTAAAGAATGATTATTTGTTGTTAGATCTTTAAAAAAGATAATTTATTGGTTAGATCCCTAAGAGGACCATTTGTTCGGTGGATCCCAACGAAAATTGTTTGTTGATAGATCCCTAAAGATGCTATCAGAGCAATCCAAGTTCCAATCTTGCTGGCCACGAATTTAATACGGATTTTTTATTAAAAAATTATTGCTACATGAGTTCAGGTTGTCAGCCAATAAAAAGCGCACTCAATCTGCGGGACATGTTATAATCAATACAAAACTATAATTCTTGATCCTCGGCCTTCATCATAATTTTGGAGTTTTAGTGAAATACTTAGACTTAACTTTTAAGGTATCTCTCTACAGCAAGAAAATAGGTCAAGAAGGTGATTACTGTGTTGATTGACCTTTAAAAGTGATTTTCCAACGTATTTTTAAAGGTGGTTTCTGTGAAGAAACCCTTATGTTTCATGATAATTCACACAACTTACAGTGTAACCTCATAGTACATGATCAAGTCTTGTTACTGTCAGATTCATGGGTGAGTCCTAATTTTTTCTGAAAAGAGTCATCATGGAACCCCTATCGATCATCTTAACATTTGAATTTCTGCATCTTGATTCCTTTCTCTTCTAAGGAATTGATAAGTAGGACATGTAGGCCGTCTGAGACTTTCGGAGTGATTCTTCTTGCAATAACTTGGTTAAAGTTTCATGTTAACTTACAATATAAGCTCACAGTAAAAGTCCATGATACTGTTAGCTTCATGGGTGAATCCCAATATTTCCTGAAACGATTGATCAACAAGTTTGATCAAGTTTAAAGATAGTGGTCACTAAATTCGTTGATAGATGCTGAGCAAGCTTTTTTCCTTAAACTAATATCTAGTGGTTAAAAAAAATAATATGATGTTAATCAGAGGTCTTTGGTCTACTGGCAAGAGCCATCAATGATGGATATAGTGGACACAAATGCGATATGTGGTCCTTATCCTACTAGCGATATGGGGGACCAAGGTTCAAATCTTTTACTCGCAGGTTCAACTAAACCGCGTTGAATAGTACAGTAAAATCGTAAATTAATGTTTTTGACAGTCTAGCGTCTATAACCACTTAATGACCTTGTTGATCATGTTTTAGTTATTCAACTCGCCGTGGAGTCTAATAGTCTTATCTCAACATCCAGTGTTACATTTGACTAAAGATTTTACGCGATAGTATCGCTGTTATATAGTTAGAAATATACCCAAATTTGCATAAAAAGCAACTTCTGACCAAAGGTAACATGGAATCAAATAAGCTCTAGATTTATTTTCCAGCATAACACCATGAAGAAACATGCACAAAACTTTAGAGAATAATATTAATTCTTCCGTGTTTGCTTCAAGTATATATCAACCAATTCAAAGATTCATTCCCAGTTATGTTAATTTGCCTAGCTGATAGTCTACTTAACTAATAAGTGGAGTTTGGAAAAGTAACACTAGTTCTCATGACTAAAATGAAGTAAAGCTTTTCCCAATCTAAGACAAGAAACCACCAAATATCCATCAACAACCTCCCCAGTATTCATTCACATAACCTAAGATACAAGCTAAACAAAAGGGCTTATAGAGGCCCCCCGGCCCACATCCTCTATTATGTAGGAGTCAATTGAGAGTCAATAGTATTAGGACAAGAATATATAATAATCATGTCTTCCACCATAAAAGGCTTTAATTTGCTAACCTAAGTCAAAGAAGAGCACTGAAAAGCTAGCTATCAGCTCATTATCAGTGTGCACTGTGTAATGTTTTGAGGGTCTACATCTTGAAATGAGACCTTATGGTTCTTATTTCCAATAATTTCCCCTTTCAAGCATTGCTTTCTTGGGGGAACATTCTCTAGAATTAATAGGAAAGGAGTAATTGACCATCAACGACGCCCGTTGAACTTGGTGTCTTATGTTAGATTTTGTCGTTTCGTTATATTCTCTTTAACAAAAACATGCTATTGCACTTCATTTTGATGCATCAAGGAGATGTTCATCGCCGTTCATTAAAGAAGGTCTCTTTCATATATCATAACTAACGTGGTGTTCTATGTTAGACCTTGTTTTTTTTTTCAATATTCTCTCCAATGAAAATTTCTCGTTTCGTTATATTCTCTTTAGTGAAACCGTGCTCCCTCCCTCCATCTTTTGCTCCATGAAAAAGATATTTTCACTGTTCATTAACGAAAGTCTCTTTCACGTATGAGCATCTCCACAAAAAGAGGAGAGCAAGAATTGTTCACAATTTTCACACAAATATAGCGGGAGGAACTATTTAGTAACGAGACTGAGTTAATTTTAAGCAAGCATCTACTTCAAAAGATAATATATACTTGTGTACATATAATCACGCATGCGCACAAGTGCGTGTTATGAGGAGACATGTACGAGGAGGTTGCTAGTGAAGTTTTCCTCATACACTGTGGTAATACATGAAGCATATAATTAGTAACAAGCTACTATAAATAAAACGAATATCGGTTGAGATCTTGTCGACATGAGAAAGGTCACAAGTTGAAAACTAGTTGTCAATAAGCAGCTTTTAGAAATTTTCTCCATGTCATGAAAGCGATAACCTATTCAAGACTGGCTGTCAACATGTTTCGAGAATCTTTCTCCTGTGTTCACGAATTATGACCAATAAGCTATGACATATTGAATTTTGTCGAGTAGATTAACACTGCAAATCAACTTATGATGCTAAATTGGGGTACCATTAATGCACAACTCTCTCATGAAAACAAGACAAGAAAAAAAGAAGACATTGGAAAGGGGCTGAATATTTGTAAGCAGCTGGGAGCTACTTGTTTGTTTTCTTTTGGAAAAGAAGAATAATTAATTGGAGGGATTCTAGCATTGGACATCAACTATGACAGTTTGCTATATAAGGAAAGTTTTTGGCATTTGGTCCGTAGAAAAACTGGCCCCCCCTGTTTCAAGCCCTCAGCTCATGCTCAGAGAGCCAAATGGCTGAAACCATGTGACAAGATCAATCCATGATCTCATAGTACAAGCTCTTCATCTTTATTGTTCCTTCACACTGTGTGCTTGTGACAATGTGATCCAATGTCATCATTTTGAAACTTCGCTCAAAATGTTTACTCACATTCATCAGAACATGCACAATGCTGAATTGTATAGATTATACAAAAATACTTAAGCTATGGTGGTACATATTGAATACACTGGTTAATGATTGAGAACGCAATTCCACCGGTGAGTATAAACGTGCACTACAACAAAAGTTATAAATTATGATACATTTTTCATCTCTACGTGACACATTTTTGTGTCGCACAAATAGAGCGTGACGCATATCAAAAGTATGGTTAGAGCATGTGTGGAGAGCGTTTTTCTACACATGTGCGAATGTTTTGCAAAACTCACGACACATATATATGTCGAAAGTGGTGACACATACATGTGCCAAGAGTGATGACACATAATTGTGTTTAGACCATGAAAATATAAAGAGAATAACCATTTAACTCTTTAACTTGCCAAAATGTCACTCATCCTAGAATTACTCTCATCAAAGCACGCTTAACAATGTTAGTCTAAGGGATATAGACTTGAATCTAGAATCAAACAAATTGTTGGATAGCAGGTTTTTTAATCTGTTTTTGTAACAGTATTCTTAATCTGTTTTGGTAATATGATTCTTAATCGTTTTGATAACAGGTTATTAGGATTCCTAATCTATTTTGTTTTTTATTTTAGAATTCCTAGTCTGTTTTGGTTTTTGATTTTCTATATATATGGAACGCTTTAGAGAAGATTAGACATAAAAAAGATGGTTTTGAGAGAATTCTTCAGAGAGATCTTAGAGAGATTAGATCCTATTTATGTGTAATGTAATCTTCTTCAATATTAATCAAAGAATTGTGTAGTGTGGCTCCCGAGGACATAGGCAAAATTACCGAACTTTGTTAAATCTAGTGTGTTCTTTCTTATTTACTTTCCTGCAAGTTTTTATCTTTTATTTGCTGTTATTTTTTCTACTTTCCTACTCTCAAACACAAGGTCCGGAAGTGCAAGAGTTTGATTTGATTGTTTCGAATTCCCAACAACTGGTATCAGAGCTTCATTCAGAAGGATTATGAGAGAGTTATGTCAGAGGAAAGCAAATCTAAGATTGAGAAGTTTAACGATTTAGACTTCGCCTACTGGAAGCCGCAGATGGAGGACTATTTGTACCAGAAGGACTTGTATCGCCCATTGATGGGCAAGGCTAAGGGAAAGAATAAAGAAGAGTCAGATGAGGATTGGGAGATACTGGATAGGAAGGCTCTAGGACAAGTCCGCTTGTCGCTCGCTAAGATAGTCGCACACAACATGTTGAAGGAGAAGACAACGGTGGGGCTTATGGAAGAGCTCACGAAGATGTATGAGCAAACATCTACCGCAAACAAGGTGCATCTCGTTAAGACACTCTTCAACCTCAAGATGGCAGAAAGACACTCCTTCACAATACACCTCAGCGAGTTTAACATGATTAATTATCAACTCATCTCTGTAGACATCATGTTCAATGACGAAGTACATGCCCTATTGATTCTATCATAGTTGCCAGATAGTTGGGCAGGTTGTATGACGGCAATCAGCAATTCAGCAAGGAAGGATAAGTTAAAGCTGAGCGAGGTTATTAGCATGGTTCTATCCGAGGAGGTTGTTGGCCTCCTTATTTTGATGGTGATTTAGCAAACAATTTACATCAAATGTTGTTTGTCTAGTGTTTGTGTTTTCGTATTTATTCTAAGCAAACAACGAGTTGGAGGATGGATGGAAAGAGCTTCAACGATCATATCCAAAGGAGGTTGGCGGAATGTCGGGTTGAAGCCTTACAATTCAAAGTTAAAGATCAAGTTCAAGCTTTATCCGCATAGTGTACCAAGTCAAGCTTAATTGAAGATCAAGATTGCTTGGGTAATTTAGTTTAGGTTTTATATTATGTGTGTTGATACTTTAAACTCAATCACTTACACACATACAAGTTTTGGTTTTCATATATATATATAGTTATACATATATACATACATAGTTTTGAGTTTTCATATTTATAAATATGAAATCGCATGTTTCATATTTATTATTGTGTTTTAGTATTTATTACATAGAATATGCAATTTTATGAAAATATTATATTCTTAGTTTTTGGACTTAACAATAATCATATACATATTTTATTAAGTCTATATAATCATTGTGTAAAGTTTCAAAACATGGTTTAGCCAAAATGTCAAAATTCACAGGTTTACATTTTCGTGTTTTGGACTATTTTGCAAAATAATGATTTTTCACAAATGAGAAATGCAATTTAGAAAATTCTTTTTGTAACATGTTCATTTACATATTTATATACATCTCGCAAAGTTTCTTTTGGACTTTATTTGTTATTTTTAACAATTTTTCAAAAGTCAAAATCTGTTTTAAAACCTGTTTTTCTGTAGTGTCAGTTCGCGGTCGAACGCCAAGAGTTCTGAACTCAGAACTGTTTTTTCTGGCTCGCGGTCGACCGTGACAGTCGATCGTTGCAAGTCCAGAGAGTTTCGCGGTCGACCGCCGCGGTCGACCGTCGCTTGTCCAGAGCCTTTTTGCTGTTTCTGATTGCTCGCGGCCGACCGTCGCGATCGACCGCCGATCTGTCAGTTCTGTTCCAACGGCTACTTCTTGTTACCGTTGGCTGGGGTTTTTTTGTCATTTGTTTGGGGTTTTTGCTGTTGTTTCCTCTTCCTATATAAACCCCCAAACCCATTTCTATCTCAGCAACCATGAGAGTGTTTTAAACAAGTTTAAGAAAGTTTTTAACAAGGGTTTATGGTTGGTTTGAGTTTGGTTTAAAGCTGTTTTGGTTTTCACAAGTGGAGGAGATCATCTTCTTGTTTGGGCTTCAATCTCCATCTTTCCATCTTGTTATTCAGAAAAGAATCTTTAAACTCATTTCTAGCTATTTATTATTTTGTTTATAATTTTTATATGCTAGATTTTAATTGAGTTTAGTTTGATTTTGGTTTTGATTTCACTCATTGTTACACACACCCACTTGAGCTTATTGTATTTGCATACATAGTATATTAGGGTTGTGAAAGATTGTAACATTGAGTTGTGCTTAATTGAGTTCTCCCCTTGTATGAGAGAACATATCATTTATTGTTACATTGTGAGATTGTAAGGTTTTCGGTGAGCTAGAAAAACCGAGTGTGTTGTGAAGTTTTCGGTGAACTAGAAAACCGAGTATGAGGAGTGAACGTTGTTCGGTGAGCGTTGAAAACCGACACTGTAAGATGTAAACGTTATTCGGGTGAGCGTAGAAAATCCGGTTGTGATAGTGGATTTCTCCCCGGGAGTGGGGAGCGCAGACGTAGGACGGAAGGTCCGAACTCCGTGATCATTTGATTGTGTTTGTGTGTGCCTTGGCGTTTATTCTTATTTGTGCTCATTGCTCATTTCACCATTGCCTCACTATTTAGTTTGTCCACTATCTAGTTTAGATTATTTACCCTTGTGTTGTTTATACATCCTTGCACATACATTGCATATATCTCTTTGTTAGGATATATCTTGTTGTTCATATTGCTTATCCTAGCTCATATATATTGTTGTATTTTATACTTACTAGGATAACTTGTTAATAAGTTTTAATTAGCATAAAATCGGATTAGATTAGCATAAGACCCTAATCACCCCCGCCCTCTAGGGTCTAACAATTGGTATCAGAGCTTGGTGCTCTTTGATTTAAGCTCTAATCACCTTGAGTTAAAGATCCAAGTTATCGTATTTTTATGCTAATCTAGTTTTGTGATTTTATTGTTATCTTGCTTGCACATATATACATTATGGATATGCACGGTGCATCTGGTTTAGGTTATGCCATCAATATTACTCCTAGATTAGATAATTTTTCCTATGCCCAATGGTGTGTTAGATTTAAACTTTTTGTTCAATATAAGCACTTTGATTTATGGGAAATTATAGATGATGCTTATATTATGCCCACTACGGAGAAATCCAAGTAGAATAAAAATGATCATCGTATGTTTACAATGAACAATATTTTGTTAGAATATTTGCTAAATGCTCTTGATTCATCTCTGCCTAACAAATTTGTTCATTTTGATAGTGCTTACAACTTATGGAAACTTATTAAAGCACATCAAGGGGACTTGGAAGCGATCCGACAAGCTTTGGAGGATTCCGCTTCAAGTTCAAAAGGAGCATCATGCACACGGCCACTAGGGGTGTCCAAAAAGCCCGGGCCCGGTGTCCGGCCCGGGCCCGGCCCGGACGTGCCCGGACCCGGGCCCGGAAACCCGGGCCAAAACCGGGTCCGGGTCCGGTCTTTGGCGCCCGGCCCGGGCCCGGCCCGGGCCCGGAATAGTAAATTTTTTTTTATTTTTAAATTTTTTATGTGTCATATATGTATATATATCTCTATAATATTTATATATATAATATATGTATATATAATATATTTTTATATATGTATAAGTATATATATATATATATGTATTAATATATAATTATATATAACTATGCTCTCTCTAGTCTCTTATATATGTATAATATATATATATATATTCTCTCTCTCTCTCAATATATATACAAGTATACTCTCTCTTATATATATATATAATATATGTATAAGTATATATAAGTATACTTTCTCTTATATAAGTGTATATTAATATATATGTATAACTGTATAAGTATACTCTCTCTTGTATATGTATGTGTATACTCTTTATGTATAGGTATATATAAGTATATTCTCTCTTATATAAGTATATATGTATAAGTATACTCTCTCTTATATATGTATAATATATGTATGTATGTATATACACACACACTCTCTCTCTCTCTCATATATATATATGTACATATATTCTATACTCTCATACTCTCTCTCTCTCTCTCTCTCTCTCTCTCTCTCTCTCTCTCTCTCTCTTAGTATATAAGTATACTCTCTCTTATATATGTATAATGTATGTATAAGTATATACAAGTATACTCTCTCTTATATATGTATGAGTATATATAAATATACTTATATGTGTATATTATAGAATTAAAGTTATAAATATATAATTTATATTTTTATATATTTATGTATAATACAATTTGTTTATATAATTTCTATAAGTATTTACAATTTGTTTATGTATAATATATTTATATATAATATATGTGTGTGTATATATGTATACATATACATATATTGAATTACATGAATAGTTTGGGCTACTTAGTCTAGTGGTAAAATTTAGGAGTTTGGAGTGGAGGTTAGCGGTTCAAATCCTAGTCACAACATATATATATTTAGGAGTCTTTGATTGGACCTTGGGCCTTGGGGCTCTTTGAATTCTACAATTATTTTTAATTTTGTTTGTTCCTATAAATTCTATAATTATTTTATATTATTTTAATTTCTATAACTTTTAATATTTGTAATTAAATAATTATAGTTGATTAATAATATGTTTTTATCAAAAATGTGTTTATTTTTTTGATTTAGATTTTTGTAAAAAGCGAAAAAAATAAAAAAAATAAAAAAACAAAAAAACCGGACCGGCCCGGTGTCCGGCCCGGTTTGGCCCGGGTCCGGGTTTGGGTTTTGCCCGGCCCGGGCCCGGTTTTCCGGACCGGGCCGGGCCGGGCCGGTCCGGATGGACACCCCTAGTAATAGCCCTAGTGAGGTTTACGAGTTCGAATCTATTAATGATTTACCTAATGATAAACTTGCTTGTGTTAGTGATAAATTATTGCATGCCTACAAGAAATCACAAAATGATTTCATTAATTTACAAAGCAAGCATGTAATTTTAAAATCCGATCATGAGTCTTTAACTTCTAAGTTTGATACTATTTCTAATGAAAATATGATCCTTAAAGAAAATAATGAAAAATTAAAATTGGATCGTGATTCTTTGCTTTTAAACTTTGCCAAGTTAACTCATGAAAGAGATGATGCCATGTTAGAAGTAGAGAGCATACAAAATGATATTACTTCCTTTATAAATGACTATTTATGTTCTACTTCTAAAAGTATATATGTGCCTAAAAATGAAGACTTGAATCTTATGAAAAAATACATTTTATTTTTAGATTCAACTTTGAAAATATGCTTTGATAATCATAAGAGGCTTATGGATATGTGTGCTAAGTCTAAGTCATCATCTAATCATCATGCACACATATATAGCAAAGTTTATAAGTATTCAATTTGTGACCGAAAAGGTCATTTAGCTAAATTTTGCTATGATGCACACAAACATAAGAATTCTAATGCTCCTTGTGCATCTCATGTAGCTTCTTCATCTTGTACACTTATACATTCACATGCTCATTCTCACAAAGTTCATCATAAGCATGCTAGTGTGTTCAAGTGTGATCATTGTGGTCGTTTTGGTCATTTGACCGAATATTGTTTTGATTTAAAAAGAAAATCTTATTTGTCAAATGTTTCTAGTAGACCACATATTTTTAAATGTGATGTTTGTGGTAGAGATGGCCACTTAGGAAATTTTTGTTTTGATTTGAGGAGAGTTTCCCGTTTGCAAAATAACTTTAAAGAACAACCTATGCTTGCAAATGGTTCCCGTGCACGAGCTAATGGTCCACAAAAACAAATGGATCTCTTTCATTGCACAAATTGCAATTGGAGGGTCACTTGAATGAATATTGTTTTGACTGTGTTAGTGCACCACATGTGCCCAAGATGGTTCATAACCCTAGGACTTTGAGCTTAAATGATAGGTGTCATGTCCCTAAATTTTTTGGTACCAAGAGTTTGGGTACCAAAACCAATTTAATTTTTAAACCAAGAATTTTAGTGTTATTATTTTTCTTTTTCTTGGTTTTGAAAATTATGTCTTAAAATCTTTTTATGAAAACAAATTTTTATTGATCAAATCTGTTTGTTTTCACGATTATTGGTCTTGTTTTGATGAGAGGTTTGTATTTATATAACCCTCCGGATTATTGGGTGTTTATTCCCAAATCTTGTTTACCGGGTACTAAAATGTTTATATGGGTTGATACTAGCTTAAGAGCTAGATATAGTTACCTCTCTTGATTTTTGAAAATCAATGATGATTTGGTTTTATAATTTTTTTTTGTTCATGATGCTTGTACGTTTTGTAATCTTATTTTTGAATTATGATGCTTGCTCACATATTTGCCATGATCTTTCATTGTCTATATTCTATATGGCATTTTGATAGGGGGAGCAATCCCTATACTTGTTTTATACTCACCCATGTTTATTTGTAGGGGGAGCTTTCGCTCTCTTAATTCTTTTGTCCCCTTTTTGATGTTGTCAAAGGGGAAGAAATATTGTGAGTATGCAATTCCTTATTTATATGCATGTGTATTATCTTGTATATGTTCATTTCCTTCATGCATATATTCCTTTTTGTAAATTGTTTGTCATCATTAAAAAGGGAAAGATTGTTGGCCTTCTTGTTTTGATGGTGATTTAGCAAACAATTTACATCTAATGTTATTTGTCTAGTGTTTGTGTTTTCGTATTTATTCTAGGCAAACAACGAGTTAGAGGATGGATGGAAAGAGCTTCAACGATCATATCCAAAGGAGGTTGGCGGAATGTCGGGTTGAAGCCTTACAATTCAAAGTTAAAGATCAAGTTCAAGCTTCATCCGCATAGTATACCAAGTCAAGCTTAATTGAAGATCAAGATTGCTTGGGCAATTTAGTTTAGGTTTTATATTATGTGTGTTGATACTTTAAGCTCAATCACTTACACACATACAAGTTTTGGTTTTCATATATATATATAGTTATATATATACATACATAGTTTTGAGTTTTCATGTTTATAAATATAAAATCACATGTTTCATATTTATTATTGTGTTTTAGTATTTATTGCATAGAATATGCAATTTTATAAAAATATTGTATTCTTAGTTTTTGGACTTAACAATAATCATATATATATTTTATTAAGTCTATATAATCATTGTGCAAAGTTTCAAAACATGGTTTAGCCAAAATATCAAAATTCACATGTTTACATTTTCGTGTTTTGGACTATTTTGTAAAATGATGATTTTTTTACAAATGGGAAATGCAATTTGGAAAATTCTTTTTGTAACATGTTCATTTACATGTTTATATACATCTCCCAAAGTTTCACTATTTTTGGACTTCATTTGTTATTTTTAACAATTTTCCAAAAGTCAAAATCTGTTTTAAAACCTGTTTTTCTGTAGTGTCAGTTCGTGGTCGAACGCCACGGTCGACCGCCAAGAGTTTTGAACTCAGAACTGTTTTTGCTGGCTCTTGGTCGACCATGACGGTCGACCGTTGTAAGTCTAGAGAGTTTCGCGGTCGACCGCCGCGGTCGACCGTCGCTTGTCCAGA
>BQKN01000040.1:550646-580074 GCA_022839385.1 Asparagus kiusianus
CACAAGTGGAGGAGATCATCTTCTTGTTTGGGCTTCAATCTCCATCTTCCCATCTTGTTATTCAAAGAAGAATCTCTAAACTCATTTCTAGCTATTTATTATTTTGTTTGTAATTTCTATATGCTAGATTTTAATTGAGTTTAGTTTGATTTTGATTTTGATTTCACTCATTGTTACACATACCCACTTGAGCTTATTGTATTTGCATACATAGTATATTAGGGTTGTGAGAGATTGTAACATTGAGTTGTGCTTAATTGAGTTCTCCCCTTGTATGAGAGAACATATCATTTATTGTTACATTGTGAGATTGTAAGGTTTTCGGTGAGCTAGAAAACCGAGTGTGTTGTGAAGTTTTCGGTGAACTAGAAAACCGAGTGTGAGGAGTGAACATTGTTCGGTGAGCGTTGAAAACCGACACTGTGAGGTGTAAACGTTATTCGGGTGAGCGTAGAAAACCCGGTTGTGATAGTGAATTTCTCCCCGGGAGTGGGGAGCGGAGACGTAGGACGGAAGGTCTGAACTCTGTGATCATTTGATTGTGTTTGTGTGTGCCTTGGCGTTTATTCTTATTTGTGCTCATTGCTCATTTCGTCATTGCCTCACTATTTAGTTTGTCCACTATCTAGTTTAGATTATTTGCCCTTGTGTTGTTTATACATCCTTGCACATACATTGCCTATATCTCTTTGTTAGGATATATCTTGTTGTTCATATTACTTATCCTTATATTGTTGTATTTTATACTTGCTCGGATAACTTATTAATAAGTTTTAATTGGCATAAAATCGGATTAGATTAGCATAAGACCCTAATCACCCCCCCCCCCCCCCTCTAGGGTCTAACAGAGGTTAGAACAAAATTATCTGAATCAGAAGGTTCAGGTTCATCCCTAAATCTCGAGCAGAGAGGCATAAGCTAGAAGAAGGGTAATCAGAACAGGAATCGATCGAAGTCAGCCAAGAAGAGATCGAACTTGAAAGTTAGGTCTATCAAAGGAAAATATTGGAACTGCTGCCATGAGGGCCATACGTCTTCAGCGTGTAAAGCACAAAAGAAGGACGCGAATGAGTAGGAGGCTCACCTCGTGTAGGATGCATTGATCCTCGCTATGGATAGTGATTCTGATTCTTGGGTCATTGACCTAGGAGCCTCGTTCCACACCACTGCTAATAGGAAGCTTCTTTATAACTATGAAGCATGGGACTTTGGGAAAGTATACTTGGGGATAATGAACCCTAAAGTGTTGTTGGAAGGTGAGATGTGCAAATACAGTTGAAGAGCTCTAAGTGGAATCTGAAGAACGTGAGGCACGTACCAAAGCTGAAGAGGAATCTTATTTTGGTTAGCCATCTTGGAGCAGAAAGATATGTTTCGACATTCACCGACGAATCGTGGAGGATCTCAAACGGTACTATGATTGTTGCTTGAGGCAACAAAACAGGAACCATCTACCTCACCTCACATGTGAGTGACACCCTCACAATTACAGCTACAAAGAGAGTACAAATCTATGGCATAATAGATTGGGACACATGAGCAAGAAGGGGATGATGATTCCACATTCACAGGGGAAGCTAACCGGTATCGATTCTATGAAAGTTGGTGTTTGTGAGGACTGCATCTTTAGAAAATAGAAGAGAGTTAGTTTCCAGAAGGGTGGAAGGCCATCTAAAGTTCAGAAGCTAGAGTTAGTTCATACTGATGTATGGGGTTCAGCTAGAGTGTCTTCTCTTGACGGTTAGACATACTATGTCACCTTCATCGACGATCACTCGAGGAAGGTGTGAGTATACTTCATGAAGCACAAGTCAGAGGTGTTCGGGATCTTCACGAAATGCAAGGCCATGGTGGAGAACGAGACAGATCTGAAGGTGAAGTGTCTGAGATCAAACAACGGTGGAGAATACGAGCTGGAGGAGTTCAAGAGGTTCTGTGCTCTAAATGTGATTCGTTTGGAGAGGACTACTCTAGGGACACCGCAGCAAAATGGTGCTGTAGAGAGGATGAACAGGACATTGACAGAGCGTGCCAGGAGCATGCGATTACATGCAGGTCTACCTAAGATATTTTGAGCGGATATGATGCATATGGTAGCTTACTTGATTAATCATGGGCCATCAGTTTTATTGGGTTACAGGATTCCAGAGGAGTTTTGGAGTGGCAAGAAGATTAATCTCTCATATTTGTGAGTATTTGGTTGTGTGACATATGTTCATATCAATGACCATGTCAGGGATAAGCTAGAGGCTAAGTCACATAAGTACACATTCATTGGATACAGCATTGATGAGTTCAGGTATCGTCTTTGGGATAAGAAGAAGAAGAATATCATCAGAAGCAGGGATGTGATATTCAATAAGGAGATGATGTACAAGAACAGTGATAGTGCCAATGATAGCTAAAGCAGTGAGAGCAGCACTACGGATACAGGTGGATCCGAGTACATGAATTTGTAGAAACTTCTAGATGGGAGCGACAAAATCAATTCTGACCGAAGAACGAAGGAGGATCCAGGTGCAGAGACGACTACCCAGGGCGTGGAGCTTAGGAGGTCATCCAGGATACCCAAACCAAATCTCAGATATCTCTCATCACTTGATTATTTACTTTTGACAGATAGTGGAGAACCGGAGTGGTATGAGGAGGCTATGCAAGTGAGTGAATCTCAGCAGTGGGAGCATACAATGCAAGAGTAGATGGATTCTCTACACACTAATAAGACATGGGAGTTAGTCTAGCTACCTGCACAGAAGAAAGCTTTGTATAACAAATGGGTCTATCGGGTCAAGCAGGAGAGTAATGAAAGCAAGATATATAAGGGCAGATTAGTCGTAAAGGGGTTTCAACAGTGAGAATGAGTGGACTATACGGAGATATTTTTTCTTGTTATGAAGTTCACCACCATCAGAGTGGTGTTGACCTTAGTAGCTACAGAACATCTCTACCTTAAGCAGTTAGATGCGAAGACTGCATTTCTTCATGGTGACTTAGATAAAAAAAATCTACATGAAGCAACATGTTGGCTTTATTGAGGAAGAAAAGGAATGGATGGTGTGTAAACTCAAGAAGAGCTTGTACGGATTGAAATAGGCCCCCAGATAATGGTATAAGAAGTTCGACAACTTCATGCAGAACAATGGCTACAGAAGATGCAATTCAGATCATTGTTGCTACTTCAAGAGATTTAAGTTTAGTATTATCATATTGTTATTATATGTTGATAATATGTTAGTTACAGGACCGAGTTTAGAGGAGATAAACAACTTAAAAAAGCAGTTGGCAAAGAAGTTTGCTATGAAAGATCTGGGTACAACAAAGGAGATTCTAGTGATACGAATCAGTAAAGATAAAGTTCAAGGGACGTTGAGATTGAGTCAAGCTGAATACATCAAGAAGGTACTTCAGAGATTCAACATGTAGAATGCTAAGGTTTTTAGAACGCCCCTTGGAAGGCAATTCAAGCTATCTGAAGAGCAATCGTCTAAGACAGATGCAGATAGAGAGCATATGAGCAGGGTGCCATATTCTTTGGCCATTGGGAGTCTCATGTACGCGATGGTTTGCACAAGACCGGACATTTCCCATGCAGTAGGAGTTGTGAGCAGGTTTGCCAGCAATCCAGGGAAGTAGCATTGGGAGGCTGTGAATTGGATGGTGCGCTACTTGAGAGGGACTATGGACAAGCCATTATGTTTCAGAAGGAAGAAGTTGATACTGCAGGGATACGTGGATGCGGACTTCACCGATGATCATGATACGAGGCAGAGCACCACGGAGTATTTTATACCTTGACGTCGACAGCAGTGAGTTAGGTTTTACATCTACAGAAGATTATAACTTTGTCTACAACTGAAGCTGAGTATGTCGCGATGACTGAAGCAAGCAATGAGATGATTTGGTTGAACAGGTGCCTAGAAGAGTTGGATCTGAAGCAAGGGAGAGGAGTTTTTTTATTGTGACAGCCAGAGTATTATACATCTTGCTAAAAAACTAGTATATCATGCCAGAACGAAGCACATCGACGTACGATATTATTTTATACGCTCGCTGATTGAGAACGGGAAGTTACATCTAGAGAATATTTTGGGGAGTCAAAATCTTGCGGATATGTTAACAAAAGCAGTGGCCATTGACAAACTGGAGTTGTGCGTAACTTTAGTTGGCCTTCACGTGTAGGAGATGAAGGCAGAGTCACACCAAGAGGATCAATGGGATCGCCGGGTTGATGATGATTGAAGAATGGATTTTTTTTCCGTGTAGGGAGATGCTTGCGAAGAAGAGAGAGTTCAGGTGAGCTCGTTAATTGTGTTTTGGTCTCCAAGTGGGAGATTGTTAGTCTAATGGATGTAGACTCAAAGCTGGAATCAAACAAATTGTTGGATAGCAGGTTTCCTAATCTGTTTTGGTAACGGGATTCTTAATCTATTTTGATAATAGGATTCTTAATCCGTTTTGGTAACAGGTTATTAGGATTTCTAATTTGTTTTGTTTTTTTTGTTTTAGAATTTCTAATCTGTTTTGATTTTAGGTTTTCTATATATATGGAACGCCTTAGAAGAGATTAGACGTAAAAAAAAAGAGGATTTTGAGAGAATTCTTTAGAGAGATCTCAGAGAGATTAGATCCTATTTATGGGCATTGTAGTATTCTTCAATATTAATCAAAGAATTGTGTGGTGTGGCTCCCGAGAACGTAGGCAAGATTGCCAAACCTCGTTAAATCCGGTATGTTCTTTTTTGTTTACTTTCAGTTTTTATCTTTTATTTGTTGTGATTTTTCCTACTTTCCTACTCTCAAACACAAGGTCCGGAAGGGCAATGGTTCAATTTGATTGTTTCGAATCTCCAATAAACAATAGAGTTTTTTAGCTTATACACTATCATAAGTATTTAATCGTCATAATTACTAACTAAGATTTGTTATTTAAGACCAACAATATATCCTCTCACAATTCATGTTGACCTATTAGCATTTTCCACTTATATTTAATTGTATATCTAATGACACAAATATGTATCACGATTTGCCACACTTTTTATTTGCATCACTATTGTTTAATTCTTTGTAAATAAAATGACACTTTTATAGGTGAAAATATTGTGTATATATGATATTTTTAATATTTTCTTACTTTCTTATTTCCATTTATGGATCAACCATCCCTTACAGGCTCGCAACTATAGTAAATCTAGTTGTTATTGGCTTCCATATTTGTGTCTCCTTTTATTACTTCATGTATAGTGATAAAAAGTATGGCATAACTAGATATCTCTTCCTATGTCTTTTGACATGGTAACAGTAATGGCATAAAATGCAACAATTTTCTTTTTCACAAATATTTCCTGAAGATTCTAACACTGAACCCTGTTAGGTGAATGGAACTAATTCTTATCTTTTCATTGGCCCCCCCAAAATGAAAAGACAGAGGAACATTAAATCGTAGTCACCTAAGTAGCTAGAATCTAGGGCGTCCATTATGCTTAAGAGACAATATGGGGGGAGTGATGAAAATGTTTGGAATAGTTAGGGCAAAGAGACATGGGAGAGACATTGATAAAATGAAGAACCCTAGTTTTGTAGAGCATGCAGAGCTGTGTACACCCACTAGTGAAACACCCACAACTGCACATTACCAATTTATAGAGATGGGCTCCATTTTTCTCAAAGCGCGTTGAGAAGTGAGCGTGTGGGATTGCAGAAACTCGGCTTTCATCTTCCCCTACTCCCCCCAACAACAACCAACATCCCCTAGGCAAAAAAAGTTGGTTTATTCTTAGTGGCATGATTATGTTTAGCATGAGGTTACAAGAACGGTAATGCAGTATCTTGTTCATAACTAGTATGATCATCGCCCCGTGTCGGCTGAAGAGAGTAGCGTTTATGCTATATTTAGTACCAACAGGTTTAAGGATCATATATCGCAAATAAGATATTTGCCAAATTGGATCAAACTTTCAATGGGACGGTGTGCATATCCATGCATGCCCTTCAATGCAGTGATCATTCCCTTCAAGAAATTCTTCTATCCCAACACTTGGATTCAGCACGGCCATTCTTTATACCAACTTGATGTTTACCCTCAACTTACGATCACTAGTGGACCTTTCCTTGAGTATTCCTTAATTTGATGGCGTATATAGCAAAATGTAAGCACCTATATCGTAAAACAGAGAGGGGCCTCTGAATCTTGAGAACGGTCACCTAAAGAATATTATCCCACCTAGGAAGACTCTACTGTACGCGGAATCACAGACGTGTAATACTATAGACTACGTACGCACGAGCAGGCAACGGAATGGACTACACCGATATCTACGTACATTTACGTTCGTCGTGCGTTCTAGCTAATTTATAAGCTAGCCAAGGTAAAAGCGAGTCGAAATATTTAAGAAAGAGGAACTTCCATGTATGGGATATTTAACTAAATTAAACTTGTGGATCAATCCAAATTTTTGAGATCAAAGAGGCCAGGTTTAGCAGTATTATCTGATCCCTCCTCCCTTGACAAAGGCGGTTAATTTGATCAACTATTCAAGCCTAAGATTTTGACGCAGGCCAAACCTACAGACCTACGTGTAACCTACACGGCACAGTATCCTCCTAGCATTATGTACAACATATGTACATATATGTATATATATATATGAAACCATACTTTTACGAGAGAGATGTATAAAACACTACACTTCCACAAAGTTTAGGTCGGATCGCAGGTGACACAAGTCAAAAGAAATGTAAGTTTATCATAAGGTGTTGCCATCAAAGGGATAGGCAAAAATCTTAAGCTGCTGCTTCTTCCTCTTCCCCGTTTGAATGCAAGAAGAGATGTGCGCCTAACAAAAAGGGAGGGGGAGGTTGCTTGTATAACTCTACAACTGTAGGTTCTCAGCAATCTGCATGTGCAAGAATGGGCTAAATTGTTAATGAGAAGGACACGTTTTCTCGCTCCTTAAAAAAAGGAGTTTTCTTTGAATCTTATATTAGGTGGTCAATGAGGAAGACTGAGCTGCACATTTTGACTCCTCGTCAATTCTGTGGGCATCAGGCCAAATGCTTACTCGTGCCAATAATGAACTTACATTCTCAAAATTCTTTATGTCAAATTCACATTGCTTTTGTTGTCATGGGAGCATACACAAATAAAACAGCAAAACTTTCCATTATGATTAAGTTGTGCAATAACTAGTGGAGGAGAGAAGTTTGGCTCCTTGCATACAAATGGATGTTAGGCCAATTGCTGCCCATAGTTTACAAAAGTGGAAGCATCAACAAGTTTATTATAATCTTGGATTACGCTAGGCTACAATTGCCACTTCAGTAATATCACGCCCTAAACAAAACAGATACCTGTAAGAACCCTGAAACGTACAGGAAAACCAATTGAATACAACAGTACAGAAGAGTTTGTGTACAACGAATTCACAACATATAATATCATCAAAAATTCATACATACAATAGATAACGCACATGATCTATATACATCGATTATAGTTCTTCTTCGTGGAGGAGAGTGCTATCTCGATCAATAATACTACATCGGTCGGATATACGTTCAGAAAAACTTAGGCACTTCAATTCACCAACACAAAAACTTAGGCACTTCAATTCACCAACACGACTGGAGCATAGACTGAAGACATTCTGGCCTCATCATAGGGTTGGTTCTATAGCATGCAGCTCATCAGACTCAATCCAGTCATACACCAAATCATCACTCCCTCAACAAGAACTTGAGCAAATGCTTTTGTTTATTGAAGCTTGTTCCAATTCCGGGAAGTAAGGCTCCAAGTTTCAACACCCAAAAGGGGAGAGTACTGCTTCTCTTTTCAAACATATCATTCCTCTGCAGCCCACTCCCCTTCACTTACAGACCCAGGCCCCCTCACCCCTGGCTCGAGCTCCGGGCCCACCGTTATCCCTGACCACGTGACGTTGGCCCCACCGGATCGCAACGGGCAACCAGGGCCACCCCCGTAGATTGCTCTCGGAGAGGGAGGAACTGTACAAGTAAAAGCCTGACTTCTCAAAAGGCACCTCACTAGCAAATTGGTGGGGATCCACAGTGTAATTTTCTAGAATGTATTGGCTCTTGGTGAAGAAAGGTGGCAATGCACTTGAAGGAAGATTGAAGCTTTTGTGATATGGGAACCTTTTTTTTTTTTAAACGCAGCACCTTTCTTCCTCAGAACAGTAAGCCAAAAAAGCATGAGAGGGAAGTACAGGCATATATGAAAAGTCATTGAACACTTCCATTTCTACCTAGGTTAGTAGTAGCCAGTCCTCTCACGGATTCTCAATCTCACTACAGAGTTTGGTTGACTATGTCACCACCTCCCTCCTCTTTAAATCTCCCTCCCTCCCCCTTTCATTTGCTCTACTCATCTTTTCACCAACACCTTTAACCTCAGAATTTACCCATCAACACCATGAAAACATCACCCACAATTGCCTCCAAGCTCTTCATGTTTCTACTACTAAGTAGTGTCACCATGCACTCCTCAGATATCGACACACCATCTTCTCTCCAAACTCTATCCATCGATGGTTCCTTCAGTTTCCATAATATCTCTCATGCTGCAAAGGACTTTGGTAATCGGTATCAATTCCTTCCTTCCGCAATTCTCCAGCCTAACTCAGTCTCTGACATTGCCAAAACAATAAGGCATGTCTTTGAATTGGGTCCATATTCGAACCTCACAATTGCAGCCAGAGGCCATGGGCACTCTCTCCAGGGCCAGGCACAGGCACTGGAGGGCATCATAATCCAAATGGAATCCTTTCGGGGACAGGAAACACGTGTCCACAATGGAGAGATCCCTTATGTCGAAGCATCGGGTGGTGCACTGTGGATTAATATTCTGAACGAGAGCCTCAAGCATGGTCTCGCACCTAAATCGTGGACCGATTATCTTCATCTGACAATTGGCGGCACGTTATCCAATGCAGGAGTCAGTGGACAAGCATTCAGACACGGACCACAAATCAGTAACGTTTACCAGCTGGAAGTAGTGACAGGTAATTAATTATCTCATAAGACTTACCTTTAGCTTTTTCAATAATCTGATCAAGTTTCATTTTTTCCTGCAGGAAAAGGAGAGGTGGTTAACTGTTCAAAAACAGAGAATGCTGACCTCTTCTTTGGCGTCCTTGGAGGTCTTGGACAGTTTGGAATCATCACCAAAGCTAAAATTGCACTTGAACCTGCACCGAAAATGGTGACATAGGACATTCTATTTTGGTTGCAAAAGTAGTAGGTTGCAGAGTTTGGAACTCATGAACTTGGTATCTTTTACTCTATTTGCAGGTAAAGTGGATCAGAGTTCTGTACTCGGATATAACCACCTTTACGGAGGACCAGGAGATGCTGATATCAGCAGAAAATACTTTTGATTACATTGAGGGATTCGTGATAATAAACAGAACAGGAATTCTGAACAACTGGAGATCTTCATTCAACCCACAGGACCCTGTTCAAGCGAGTCAGTTTAAATCCGATGGGAGAATTCTGTTCTGCCTTGAGATGACCAAAAACTTCAATCCAGATGAGTCAGAGCTAGCAGACCAGGTATTTTCACCTTGAAAACATATGTGAGTCTGGTGCATGAAGTAGAAAACATAAAAGTTAGATTTCAACACTGAATTTTTGGCTGGCAGGAAATTGATGCGCTTCTATCTCGGCTTCGATTCATACCATCTACCCTGTTCAAATCCAAGGTCTCGTACGTTGAATTCTTGGACAGAGTGCATATATCTGAAATGCAGCTGAGATCAAAAGGACTGTGGGAAGTGCCACACCCTTGGTTAAATCTTCTTATTCCAAGAAGTAAAATCCAAGACTTTGCCAAAGAGGTCTTTGGGAAAATTCTTACAGACAGCAGCACTGGTCCCATACTCATGTACCCAGTACATAAATCCAAGTAAATACTCACCACCACTACTACATGTTATTGGATGCCAAATGTCCTAAATCCTGACCATTTTGACTAACGTTTTTGAGTGCAGATGGGATAATAGAACATCGGTAGTACTTCCAGATGAGGAGGTATTCTACTTGGTTGGTCTACTTACATCGGCACCATCTTCATCAGGCCATGACAATTTGGATCGTGCCCTCAAACAGAACCAGAGAATTTTAGACTTCTGTAAGAAAGCAAGAATCGGGATGAAGCAGTATTTGGCTCACTACAATACTCAAGAAGAGTGGAAACACCACTTCGGAGCGAGATGGGAAGAATTTCAACAGAGGAAACAAGCCTATGATCCGCTGGCAATTCTAGCACCTGGGCAGAGAATTTTCCAAAAGACAGGATTTTCTTTATGACAGTTACGTTTTTTGGAGTTAAAAGAATATATTGTAAAAAAGTTGTAGAAATAATTATTAATACTACATGCCTGAGTACAGATCAATCAAGAGAGGCTGAGGCTATAAAAGTAATGAAGAGGAAGTATGCAAAGTCCGGAACTAACCACACATCTCATAATAAAAATAACAACAGTCCATCTGATTGCTTAAGATTGGCTGAAATGTGATGTTAAGACAATGACATGTAAAAACTATCTAGCCTGTCAACATCAGATTATATATATGGAAAATATAAGCAAGTACGTAAAGAAATACAATATCCTTTCATACATGATTCGTACAAGCATACAATCCGTTACTGGCACGCCAATAATAAATTTAAATATGGGATTGTCAGATGAAACAAGTAGTTAAACCACGGGGTCAGCAAATCTATGTCTTGTACAAGGTATGGTTAGCCACATCATTAGATCATTTCCTCAAATCACTGGCCTATATTATTAGTTTTTCTGTCTTCGGTACTCATTAAAGTAGTTTGTTTCTCAATTGTCTTCCTATTTTATCAGCTCCATAGTAGCATCATCAGTCTCCAATTTTAAGTACTAGTCAGTTAATTCCTAAACATAGTGATAGATAAAAAGTGCTAGAGTATAAAACAATTGGTCCACCTTCGGCACCTTTGGTCATCATCTCCACTCCTTCAGCATCTTTGGCATTGTTTTAAATATCCCCGTTATATCCTTTTACAGGGCTTGCAGCAACCGATATGGTCTTTAAATATCATTTACCACTTTTTGGCTATTTTGAGTGATAAATCTCTGATATGGCCGATATATTAGCCGATATGTGGACCAATATATCTTTTATATAGCTTGTTGCAAAATAATATACCATGTTTGGAATTTTTGGGCAAGATATCAAGATTTCCCCATTAAATCAAATGACATTTTTCCCTAAAAAAGCAAATCGAATGTTGCAACGTTGCTTTGCATTTTTGTTTGTTTTAGAAGGTTGATTAGTGATCCTAAACATATATTATTCATATTTTGTATGCTTAAATTTCATTACATATGTTGAGATTACGTTTTAATACATTATACTATGTATGCAAACATTCATTATGGCATTCTAATATTTACCACATATCCCCGATATTTCCCCGATATCCACAATCGGATATGAATTTTGGCCATCCGATATTTTCCTGATATCCGATATTTAAAACCTTGACCTTTGGTCCACCTTCGTCTCCTCTCAAGTTTGAAGCCCTATCCTTTTTGACCAGATTGCTTCTTGCTTATCTATGTGTTGAATAGATATCTTGCTAGAATCTGACTGTCTTCCCCTAGTGCTAATGTTTCATGGAGAAATTGGTTATCCTCCGCATCTTTTCTAGTCTCTTTGATGATTGCTGGTTTCTCTTAAAGAGTTCAACTCTTCCTCCACTCTGCATCTCTGATGCGCAAGCAACATTTGTGCACATGATTTAGCTTCTTTTGCTTGCAGATATAAATGAACCTTCTTCTCGGACTCTCTTGAAGGTCATGGTTGTATCTATAATCAGATTATTATTGATGCCGCTAAATAGAATCGTTTCATATTCCTCAAGAAAATAAAAAATCTTCAACCCTCTCTAAAACTTTAGAGTTTGGGTGTAATGGTTAGAGTGACTTAATATAAGATGGTATCAGAATAATCCAGGTTCTAATCTTGTTGACCACAAATTAAATCAGGATTTAGAAAATTCGATACCACTATGTCGGTCTAGGTTTTAGCCCATAAAAAGGTACGCTCAACGTACGAGGGCATATTAGGATATAAAACAATAATCTTCAACTCTCACCCTAACTTTAAGAAAAAAGCAACCCCACTTGCATTGTCAGTTCTTTGGACCTAAATAGTTTAATGCAAATTGAACCATGCTATCTAATTAAACCAAACATATAGAAAACCATAATAAATATACATGATCTTGACCTAGTTAACCTGACTCCCAAAATGACTTTGAACCAGCCAACCTGATTGGGCCCTGCCTGAACTAACATAAACAGCCAAGAAATATCACTTCAGCCAAAGCCAAATCAAGCTCTCAGTGTCCATCATTATCCAAAAAGTGATGTTAGCACTCGAAAAGCTTAGGATGAACAAACCACAGGTGGTGCCGACTATTCAATCACCCAGCATGTCTTGCTAAATGGAAAAAATCAGTTCCACCACAACGAGTTATATCGCTCTTGACAAGTACATCAAGCACTAGGCAATCCATGCCAAAGAAAAGTAAATCAAATATATTGGATACGTGATTTGTGTTTTCTTTAAAGTAAAAGTCAAAACAACTCCTCTATGGCATGTATAAAATAAACAAGCTCATACAACTACCTAATTGCTGTTTGAAAGTAATCCAACACTCAAAATACAAGGCACTAGGCTCCACAAAGTATGGCCAAGTCTGGACCAAAACCCAAATGAAAGCATGCATTTATTATGTATGAAATACAATAGGGAAGAAAGATAGGTATCCAAGGTAACGCTGACAAGCAAATTCTGATTTATCTTTTCCTTCACATCACCTGGAAATTTGTAAGTGATTTAAAATAACAAGAACTAAGATTTAGAGAACCAAAGCCTGACACATTATTAGGCACTTATAGATAGTAACAAAAACATGAGATAGAATGAATGCCTCTTACATAAGAAAATTCATTATTTCCTTCTAGAAGTATAGCCCCACAAAATAGCATATATAACAGAGTTCCAAGCTTCTCTAAATCCTATTATTAAACAAAGAGCTGGGAAGTATGAGTACGATACACTGGAAAGAAACCCTTTGAATTATAATGTGTCGTAAGGAAAACGGCGTCTAATGCACTATTTCATATTTTACCTGGTCAATCTCCTTAGATCTATTTCTTATAAGTTATTCCTAGCCGTAATCCACAGCACATATTTAATGGGACAACAAAGACTAGTGGACCAGTATTCCTTTTTTTTTTTTTTGTTATAAAACGAACTCAGACTACATGATTGCCGCACCCCCCATAACCTTTTTTTCAGAAAGACTTGAGGGTTGATTCCAGCTTGAGTAGGGTCACAGGCATTGCCAGAATATGTTAGCTTCCAAAAAAGGCACTAGTTCACGAGATTATTTGGATCAATTTGCTACTAATTCTATGTATCAAAACCAACTGCAGTTCCAGTTATCTACACCATTAATCATGCGTTATATCTACAGATACACAAACAAAATCATTCTCATAATTGATAATATCAACAAAAACGGGATTGATCAACAACCTAGGAAAATCAATAGCAATAGATATGACATTTGCATAATAAATACGATTAATTATGACTAATTGTTTCATATCTCAATTTATGAGAAATAAACATACGGTTGATCATCTACATATTTTGTATTAGTAAAATATGTATCCCTAACTACTTGATTTTCTATTATTAAGGCTTTTGTTCCAGAACTGGATGATAGCTACTATCACACTTCGACACACAATACATGCGCACACATACAGTGTGTGTGAGCGCATATATTCTGATGTGTAGGACTTCAGCTGAACCAAAGCAGTACAATTCCTAACTTGCAATATCTTTTAGTAAAATTTTGGTGTTGACATAATTAACATCTAAGTCTGTGCAATCCCAAAAGTATTATAGCAGTTCTTTTTGCTTCTCCATAATCCTGTCTTGTAGGAAAACTTTGAGTGTCCTTTTCTTCAATACTTTCGCATAAAAATACGGGAACCAGAATGTTAGGATTCCAAATTACATTTGGACTGAACTTTATTATCATGTAGTTCCCTGCATCTCTCAAGTATTCCAATATTTTACTATTTTTCCGTTTTCTTGTATACTTACACAGGAAAAAGAAAACGAATCTCTTTTCCGTTTTTTGCAATTCATGGCCCCTATGCTTGAACATGCAAGAAGCTCAAGTAATGACCCATGCTTGGGAGTGTTGGAATCTTTGGATTCTTTCTATTACATGGTTATTGTACGGGAATTATATAATTGTCATATTACTGTGAAACAGACAGATCCAACGCACTCACAGTATAATAGCAAGGTTGCCTGGGTTCAGGGATTCCAAATGATACAACACTTATCATTATTATGTACTTTCGTGGGATGTAAGGTAGAACAAGGACTTAAGCTGTTATAACAAGCATATTGGAGCATGCCACATTATACCAATTATTATCTCAAATCTATAGTCAATACAATGTACTCATGCATAACCAGAACACTGTATGATTGTAACGAAATGCTAAATATAATAATGATTGCAAACGAATCTCATTGAGGTTAAGCACAGTGGACTGGGAAAAACTCAAAATAGAGAACAAAAAGGATTGATTGGTTATCTGGAATTGTCATCATCTTCAAGGAACAATACAGAATAAAAAGAAAAATGGAACCATTTTCCTACTACAACTAGAATGAAGCCTTCATTCTGAATTCTCCATTTAAAGGGCACAATTCTTGATTAGTGGAACATATACTTCGTATAAAAAAGTCAATAATAATATGGTATTCAGGGTATTAGCTCCTGGAATAGATTGATTAAGCAACTTGTGACAGCATTATTGTTATACCTTTTTTTTCATTCAAATAGAAAGAATAGTCCTAGATGAATAATAAGCATGTATCTCACTGATATAAATTATCTAGATGTATATCCAAGTGGTTCGCATTAGTTTTGCGTGGTTCAATGCCAGAAGCTAATATAAAAGCAAGGGAAAAAAAAGGAAAATTTATAGTTTAAGTGTTTGCTATGTACGCCAGTATGTGAAAGTTAAGTGAAAAAGAGAGATTGGTTATAGAATTATCCAAGAAGATTAGACTAGGCATGACCACAAGTTGGAGTAAGATTAACCTCAAAACGCCCTGCATGCGAGCATGGCATTCTCAATGCTTGCAAACACCATGCTCGCATGAGGGCGTTCTGAGATGGCACGAGTTTCATAGATTGGTGAAGGCCAGTAGACCTTGAGGCCAAATACAATGAGAATAGTGGTATTATCCAAGTTCCTTCGCCGTAAAGTCCATAATACACAAAACCGTGTAACCTATTTAAACTTCTTAATCAGAGACAGCATATGACGTAAAAACATTTCAATATGTCTATTATGGTCAAATCAAATGTTTACCATTTATCTGTTGTGCGCAGCGGAAATTCCGGTAGCAACTCTGATGCTCGACAAGAGTAGATCTCAACTAAACCACTGTTTCACAAAGGAAACAAGAATCAAAAGTAAAATATCTCAACAAACTGTTTCACAAAGGAAACAAGAACCAAAAGCAAAATATCTCAACAAAGTGGGATATCAGCTCTTCCTCTCATCAGTTCTGGGACAGACCTATCGAGGGAACCTAAACTCTCTATTACAAATCACGGCACAAATAATCAATTTTAACGTGGTTCGGCAAGTTGCCTACGTCCATGGGGCAAAGAGGGGGAAGATCTACTATTAGAGAAAAAGAATACAAATAGGTTTACAATCACACAAGATCTCACAATTAAACCCTCAATCAATCTCTAAATTCCTCTCTCAAAACAGCCAAAAGAGCATTGTTTCTCCTGTTGCACGCAGCCCAAGCCCCTACCGAAGACTTGCACGCCCTCAAATCTTCGTGTCCTTTTTTCTGCCCTCTGCTGCACCTGCACCCCCTCTTTTTCTTTTGCACAGCCACAAAAATTAATCTGCTTTTTCCCCATCTGCACTTGCACAAACAACACAAAACCCTAAGCACGAGTATTTATAAGGTTGAGCGGAATTAGGTGGGCCATACTCACATGCTGCATCTCCTGTCCATGGTGGGCCCCACGTTCAAAAAACTGTTCATGTGAAATCTCACGTATGGATTCACGTGGGTTGCTGCTCAATGTTGTGGCCCCCACCCGATATATCTTTTCACGCGGTTTTGTAGCAGTTTGACATGGGTGGGCCTCATGTCAACGTCTCATTCATAATTCTTCACCTCGGTAAAGTTTTTTCAAAACTGAGCCGACACTAATCAAAACAAATGTCTCACTTGTTACGTCCTGTACAAAGTGAAACAATTCACGATAACGGACTCAATCCACAACAAGTCGAGACCTAAACGAGAATGCGAACACTCTCCAAATATCGGTATCAACTCACCAAATCGGTTGCATCATAAAGGCTGCCTACGTATCCTCTTGCTCAAGGAATCAAGCCTCACGTAGTTCATCCAATGACCTCCAAAAGACCTCAATCAAATAAAAAAGTTTGTAACTCTTCACCAACATTACCAACGGATTTGCAACTGATAGCTCTCCCAAAGGTTCCAAACTAAAACATATCAAATACCTTCATCTGAGGTAAACCAATGGCCGTATCCAGATCATATCCACCAGCTGCACTCAAATCCAAAAACAACTCATCATCTGTATCCAAATCCAAATGATCCCTAACTGTGTCACCTCGGCTGGAATCCCAAACGATACAGAATGATCTGGAGTATGTAGAATAATCTTCACCCAATGTGAAGTAGCATCACTCTTCACCTGCTGTGATACCTCTATGATCTGTCCAAAACTCTCCACTTGTTGAGAGTCAATAGGCTTTCTCATCGAAGACTCATCCAATGTGACATTACCAGACCAAATATCCAATTGAGTTTTACCTCTAATCACAGTAGTTGACAACTCTTTAATAGGATGACCCAAATATGTCGAACCCTCAGTCCAGAAACTCTTTTGCGGATCATTGCTTGACAAGGTACGGTTCTTAAAATTTGTCACCCTATCTAGTTGCCCCAAATTTCCTTTCTAATGAAGTGTCTCGAAATGTCGTGAGCTCGGCTTCAAAACAGAAAAAGGTACATCTTGTACCTCCCACTAAAACCTAAATGAAATACCTTCACCTTTCTGCCAATCTCACACTTCTTTAATTTGTTGGAGACTACTAGGACTTTATCGAAATGGGATTTGGTTACAACCCAAACACGTCTAGAACAGCCACTAACAAAGGAAACCAAACATCTATTTCCTTCCAATGATGCCTCCTTGGAAGTCCCCCAAACATCCACGTGAACCCCATCTGAAAGACCCTTCGTACGGTAAATAGAGGTGTCAAACTTCACCTCAGTCTTCTTGCTCACATCAAAACATTCACTGGATTTTAAATTACAGGTCGTTGTACCCATCTCCAAATCAATACTGAAATAACAAAGCCCCAAATATCGCAGTCTAGTCGAATCAACAAAAGTCGCAGTTCTCCACCTGTCATTGTATCTCCAATCAAATAGTACAGGTTATTCCTCCTGACACCATTCATCATAATCAAAGAGTCTTCCACGATCTCGAGAACCATGTCCTCAATACGAACCTTCAAACCCTCTCCAACCAAAGCACCAATTGAGATCGAGTTCTTCCTCAAGGAAGGATAATATCTCACATCATATAACTCTCTAACAGTCCCGTCAAACATCTTGATGCGAATTTTTCCTATCCTAATGATCTGGCATGCATGATTGTCATCCATGTACATCACACCACTATCCAGTTTCTCAAAACTGAAGAATCATTCTTTTTTAGGGCACACATGATAGATCGTAACACTATCCAACATCCGTTCGGATTCCTCCGAATAGCTACCTGTAGGACTGATAGAAAGTGAATAAATAGAAATATAAGAAATATTATCATCCGATAAAACGATATTTGCTTCTGATGATGGTTGTTTCTCTCTTTCCTTCTGCTTATTCTTCATCCATTCGTCGAGCTTTGGATAATTTTTCTTCTAATGATCAGTCTTTTTGCACCAAGCATACTGATCTTTTCTAACTATAGGATGCCCTACTCTAGACTGTGATTTTCAATTTTTTCGATTTGGATACTTCCCTTTTACGACCAATGTCTCCGCTACGGCTCAAATGATGTCTCATTATCCTTCTTTCGAAGCTGATAATTCACAAGTACATCAATGACCTCACTATACGAAAGTGATACATTCCCAATAATTAGGATAAGAACAAAGGTCTCGTATTCTTCATCAGGTAAGGAACTCAAAAATAGCAACACATTGTCCTCATCTTCAATCATAACATCCACATTCGTCAAATCCGTAAGAAGCTTCGTGTAGTGGTTCATGTGATCGCTAATGGAGGTTTCCTTCTTCAATTAGAAGCGATAAAACCTCCTCTTAAAAAACAAACGATTTTTCACACTCTTGTTCAAATACTTGCTCTCAAGGGACTCCCAAATCTTCTTTGCAAAAATCCCATTCATCACATCATGCTTCAAATCTTGTGTTAAACAAGACCTAATAACACCACACGGCATCTGATTCATCTTCTTTCAAACCTTCTCTTTAATATCATCTGGTTTGCCATCCAACTCCAAAGTGCCTTCTAAATTTTACGCGTTCAGCGCATCCAAAACTTCGCATCGCTAAAATCCAAAGTTGTTCGTGCCATTAAATTTCTCCATATCTATTTTCGTAGAGTGAATATTCAAACTTTGAATGGTCTTCACATCAGAAGCACCACCCTCAACACATTCTTTCCCGGTCATATTTCTCAACACACCAACCACCAATGCGGAACAAACTGAAGAATAGATCCAAACTTGAGAAAGATAGAGCTTTTATCAAAAAGATCCTACTTTTAACCCTAGACTAACTTCCAAAACGATCTACTTCTCCAAATTGCCCTAGCGTAGCCCGTGCTCTAATACCACTTGTTGTGCACAGCGAAAATTCCGACAATACCTCTGATGCTCGACAAGAGAGTAGATCTTATTAAATCTTTGTTTCACAAAGGAAAGAAGAATCGAAAGAAAAATATCTCAACAAAGTGGGATATTAGTTCTTTCTCTCATCAGTTCTAGGACTGACCTATCGAGGGAACCTAACCTCTTTATTACAAATCACGGCACAAATAATCAATTTTAACGTGGTTCGACAAGTTGCCTACGTCCATGGGGCAAGGAGGGGGAAGATCTACTATTAGAGAAAGAGAATACAAATGGGTTTACAATCACACAAGATCTCACAATTAAACCCTCAAATCTCAATCAATCTCTAAATTCCTCTCTCAAAACAGCCAAAAGAGCCTTGTTTCTCCTGTTACACGCAGCCCAAGCCCTTACCGAAGACTTGCACGCCGCCAAATCTGCGTGTCCTTTTTTCTGCCCTCTGCTGCACCCGCACCCCATCTTTTTCTTTTGCAGAGCCACAAAAATTAATCTGCTTTTTCCCCACCTGCACTTGCACAAACAGCACAAAACCCTATGCACGAGTATTTATAGGGTTGAGCGGAATTAGGTGGGTCGTACTCGTATGTTGCATCTCCTGTCCATGGTGGCCCCCACGTTCAAAAAACTGTTCACGTGAAATCTCACGCACGGATTCACGTGGATTGCTGCTCAATGTTGTGGCCCCCACCTGATATATTTTTTCACGCGGTTTTGCAGCAGCTTGACATGGGTGGGCCCTATGTCAATATCCCATTCACATTATCATCAATATTGTGAGAATTTAAAAATGTGCAACTCCCGATACCAATGAAATTTAGTAAATGTTTGATGTCATAATAGAAGTACATGGGGTAAAAAAAATTTGAATCTCTCACTAACACAACACCCACTTACCCCCCCCCCCCCCCACCACCACCACCACCACCACCAAAAAAAGGGAAATTTCCAAAAAAAACCAATATTTTCCTCTCTTAACCCCATGACGACTTTTTGATGTTTATAGGATACTCTTTGTTTGGGAACTGAAAATAAGTGCCGGTATGCTAAGGTAAAAAAATAAAATAAAAAAATGATTTCGGGTTTTCTGAAATTCCCAATGTTAATGAGAGTTTCAAAACTTTTTGGGGTAAGTGCCAAACACCCAAACTTATAGGGGGTTCAGTGAGAGTTCACCCAAACCTATAGGGGGTTTAGTGAGAGTTTCAACTATTGGGGGTAAGTGCCAAGCACACAAACTTATAGGGGCTTTACTAAAGTTTACACCAGAACACATATCCTACATGCAATGTAGCACCAAACGTGTGTGCTAGATACTCTTCAACGATCAATCTTAACACAAGTAACGAGCCAAAACAAAAATCTCTTAAGGAAATCACTACTTATTTACTAATATAAACACTACCAACCACTAATTAGTGAGCATTTGCTGATAATAGAAAATACACTTGTCTTTTTTAACAGATTTGTCAATAAAAAATGAAAAAGAAAATGCTTCAAAAATGAAAAAGAAATAAAAACATTATGAAGAAAAATTACATTCGAATCATACCTCATTTGAGTCCCTCAACTTGATTGATCAAACGAACTCCCGAGGAGGAACGAGGAACTGCAATTATTATTTTTATTTTATAAAAAAATTGGGGATTACTTCCAAATTACGAATTTGGGAGGATGAAGGATTCGAGGTGAGGAGCGTGCAGGGATTTTCTCATATTATAATTGGGAGTTCGAATTTATACAACGGGCAGCGGGTCGTGGGTAATTGGGCTTAATGGGTATCGAAGGGGTTATTGGGTTAATGGGTATAAAGGGCCAACTTTACCAAACGTTTGTGATCCAACAAAATTTGGGTGCAATGGCAATTCCTTTATGTTTACTTTAGGATAAATTTTCAAAATAGATCCATTTAGAAACTTATTTTCAAAAATCGACATATTTTGAAAATAAATGTTATTTTCGACTTAGTCTCAGCTACCTGGTTAAAATTGGATTGAAAATGGCGAAAAAAGTTCAAAAACTTTACGGGATTTAAAATCCTGTGAAGTTTAAGGCGTCATAAAACTTTGGATTAAGGGGAGCCAAATCTTCACGTGATTTTCAAATCCCGTGAGGTTGCAGGCCAACTTCCAGAGAGCGTTCGCTCTCTGTCAAGTTGGCCTGCAACTCCACGGGATTTCAAATCCCGTGGAGTTGCAGGTTTGCCCCAAACATGCACATAATGTGTGCGTGTTTCTTAAATACATACTTGAAATTTCACAGCAATATACTTAAAAATTTTTGCCTCATTCACACCAATATATACGAAATTTTCGCCTCATTCACAACAATATACATGAAATTTTCGCCTCATTCACAATAATATACATCAAAATCCAACCATAAATATGAAATTTGCGGATATATACTAAATTACAATAATATTCATAAAATTCAACCATGAATTAAACAATACACACGAAAATCACATATATAAATAAAAATTGATCCACAAAAGTAACAAATTTGAACAATCTAAGCATATACATTCTTGAAATTCAAGTGTGTTATTGTAAATTTCACATACATCCCAAAAGTCCTCCCCTCGTTCCTCTCCCTCTCTTACCCCTTCCCCTCACTCCCCCCCCCCCCACCTCTATCCATGCTGATGAGCCTTGACGATCTGAGTATCTGATTATGTATGAGGCTGAGAAGTGTCTGCTCCATCAGCATGTGTCGCCCTATGAGAAGTGTCAGCTCCATCGTCACGCGCCGCCCTTTAACCTGTCCTACGTCTTCGCGTGTACACTTGACCAAAATGGTGTGACCTGTCCTCACATCCTTCAGAATCATCGACATGATTTTTATGGAACATGTTTGCTAGAGATCCCTAACACTGTCGGATCCTAAATGTTATTGATATGCTCATTTATATTAGCTTCAATCTCATCAAAAGCATTGATTTGCGATCTAATCAATATATACACAATTTAACAAATAATATCTTGATAATAAAAGAATTTTCATTTTAATTTAGTTTAAAAACTTACATAATCTCTCTCGATCATGGCACTAGGGATGCAACTATCTATCGTTGGGCGTGGTACGTATCCAGCTGCTGGCTGTGGATCACGTCATATCCATCTGCGTGTGATATTCCAATACCAACGCATATATGCGGTATAACTATCAGCTGGAATTCTCTCATTCTGTATGAAATTCCACCTATTATTCTACATGTCTATATAGGTCGCACGAAATATGGCCCAGTCTGTACAATGTGATATCATCTGTCGCCTACAATCGATTTGCTCAACATGATCCAACACATGCTGAGAAAGAAGAAATTATCGTAACACACGATCTGGGATATGCATCTCTACAATCTCTCAATATATCAAAGGGACTCTGGCTCTCCACAAATCAACGCTATCTCTACAGATAGGTACAAGAGTATGCATATCGAGATCTGGCAGAGAATAGGGCGTCCACTTGAACTGAAATTTAAAAACAAAATTTTGATCAGCATCTATAGAAAAATTAAAATATAAATAATAAATTGAGTTTTATATTTACTTGTTGGTGTTGGAGGCCATCAAGCTCATTTCGATAAAACTCTATATGTCTAGTTGTTGTTTTGTATTTAGAATGCCTCGCGTTATACCTATTTGGAATAAAGAATATATGAGAACAAATTCAATAATAAATAAAATTTAGACATAATTATTCTTGCATCCCAAAGGAAACTGGCTCTGTAGATTGCGGTGTACATGCAAAGTAGATCGTCTAATATGAATGTGTTCCCATGACCAAACCTGCAGTAATGTCATGCACCCCTTGAATTCTTTATTCTGCATCAAGGAAACCATGTCTAGTTCTCTATAAAGATATGCCAAGACCGTACTACCCCATGATAGAGTGCCGCATACATCAAAATCCTCGAGTAGTGACAGCCATCATGTAGGTACAAGATTATTGCTCGCATCAGGAAATAACATACATCCTATCATGTATAATATATAAACACGATCATAATACTGAATCGTCTCATACGTGACATCAACTGGTATATCTCCAATAAATATCGATCGAAGCCACAATAGCTTCATCACACCACTCCTTAAATCGGGAACCTGCCCAAGAAACTTCTCACATACTTCATAAAAAGATCAATGCTCTTGCTTTATAAAAAAAATAATCACGGAAGTAAATAATCTCAACAAAGTGAGATTACTACTCTTCTCGAGATCAAAATAAAGTTTGATCTCAAGAAATGATGAAACGGGCCTTAGATCCTTCGAATAGCTTCCTCTTTACGCTGAAGTTCGCTAAGATCTGCTAGCTCTCCTTTAAAATTTGTGGCTCACTCTCTAATTTAACAGCACCTCGCCTCTAATTTCAGATCCCCCGTGTATAGGGTCCTAGGCTTGTATTTATAGGCTTTAGTTACAGCATTTTCGAATAAGAGTTGATGATTTGATCTTATCTTTAGTTAATAACCATTTAACCATATTTAGAGATGATATCAAAATAGTTGGGAGGCTCTAGAACGATCAAATCCTGTAAAAACCCATCAATAAACACGTTTCGGGCGTTTCTAGGCGCGAGCCACCCTAGGGTGGCTCGGCACTGTGCAAGCCACCTAGCCTTGGCCGAGTCTTTTGATGTGACTTGGTTGCCAGGGGCTTCTCTGGACTTTTCGATTTGGTCTTGTTCTACCGTTTTGCCCATTTCGTCGTTTTGTTGACTCGTACGCTTTGTTGACTTGCTTCGTGCACTCATTAGCTCTTTTACGATACTGGATAATCTCGTTTGACTCAGGTGATTGTGTTCATCACCTTCTCTTCATTTTGAAATGTGTGCGGAAACTTATAGGCAATTTTTAACACCTACAGTTACCCCCTTTAAAGTGTTTCAATCTCATTCTTTTATAGAGAAGCCTAGAATACTTTGGATATGATACGCTCAACCTTCAATGCATCAACTTCTTCTGCTTTTAGTCTATATAATTCAGTATTTTGTCGAATAGCTAAAATTCTCCTGGTATTGCATTTATCGTTTGACCATTGTCGCAATCTTGAACTGAGACTGGCGTGTTGATATCTGAATTAGCTCGTGTCGTTAAATCGATGTTGAACTGATCATCTTCGTTAGGAGTTTATATCTAAATTGTGATTGAGCTCTCTGGGGTTAATTTGGAATTGAGAATTATCATGAGCCTTATTTTGATAAAATTATCGACGCGTTGATCTGCGTCGACCTTCATTGTAACGCGTTGACCAGCGTTGATCTTTATCACAACACGTTGACCGGCATTGACTTGCGTTGTAATGTGTTAACCGGTGTGAACACAGTTTATACTCATACGTTAACTGGAGTCTACACAATTTAAGCTCGACCGACGTTGTAACGTGTGGCAAGCCTAAGTACAGAGATTGCAGGACCAACCGTTAATTCTGGTTCATCTGTAGGTATGGATCTTACCCTTACATCCTGGTAGTTATTTGCTTAACCATATAGGAGTTTTGGTTATAGGACCATCTATTGGAGCTTATACAGCTACCACTGTGAATGCGTCTAAGATCCTTCGTGGAAACTTCGACTAGAATTGATATTCTTTCGGGTGTTCAAGTCACGAGACCGACTGGTGAAGTTAGTGCGTCAGTGACTTTTGTACCTTATTACAATTACTCATTCTGTTTAGAATAAATAACCATAATACTTATAGAATTTTTGGCAAACTATCAACTATAAAAAGGTTTGATGGGCCTTTACCGACTACTGTTTGAGTCGAGCTAGCATGCAGATTGTTTAAGTCCATTTTGCATGTAAAATTATGCTAAAAGAATGAATTCTCTTAGACTTGATGCTATGATATTGAATACGTAGACATCGTCATTCTTACGGGAATAGCCCACCCGGCAATGTGCATAGGATTTTTGGTAAACCCTCAACCATCAATAGATTTGATGAGACTTTACCAATCACCATTTGAATCGGACTAGCATGTGAATTATTTAAACCCGTTTCACTTATAACATTGTGCTAAAAGAATGAATTCTCTTAGACTTAGTGCATAGGCTTTGTCAATTTCACAGAAATAGACTAACCGACAACGCGTGTTAGGCATAGACTTATCTCTACTTAGGATTCGAGATAAAATTCCCCATGCGTGTAAGGTATGGATTATAGCGTTATTAATAACAGTCTGCCACGATGTTGAATACGTGGGCTTTTGTCCTTTTTTGGTAAAAGACTAACCGGCAACATGTGTTAGCGTAGACTTACCTCTACTTAGGGTTCGAGATAAAATTCTCCATGCGTGTAAGGTATGGATTATGATGTTATTAATAACGACCTATTGCGATGTTGAATTCATGGGCTTTTGTCCTTTTTATAATAAAAAACTAACCAGCAACGCATGTTAGGCGTAGGCTTATCTATATTTAGGGTTCGAGATAAAATCCTCATGCATGAAAGGCATGGATTTTTGTTGCTATGATGTTGAATATGTAGACTTCATCGTTTTCTCGGGAACGAACCACCCTACAGCATGTGTTAGATGCATACTTATCTCTATTTAGGGATCGAGATAAAGTTCCCCATGCGTGGAATGCATAGATTTTGTTATAGGAAAGGAAGAATTTTATATTCTATCTCCTGCTGTAAAAGAAACTCAAAGTGGGATCCCCACTTTGAGAATCTGAATAGTGAAACTAAGAGTGGGATCTCCACTCTGAGAATCGAAAAAGATTTAGATAACCCTAACTGTTTAAAGGCTTGGTTATCCAATATGAAGGGGATTTCTTGTTTATTGAGATAAAATTCCGACTTTAACCCTAACTGTTTACATATTTGACCAAAGTAGAGTTGAGATGATCCTGACTGTTTAAAGGTTTGATCGCTCGATGTGGGTGTGGATCTCTCATTTATCGAAAGGGAACTCTGGTTATAGTCCTAATTGTTTAAAGGTTTGACCAAGAAGGGATTTTGAGACGACCCTAACTGTTTAAAGATTTGATCGTTCAATTTTTGGTGGACCTCTCGTTCATGGAAGGAATCAAGAGGGGGTTTTGGCTTTGGTCCTAACTGTTTAAAGGTTTAACCAAGATGGGAGTGAGGAGATACAAATAATAATGGGAGTGCTAATTTGTACAAACCACTGTGTCAATACAGTAGGAGTTTTTGGTGTTAAGTTGCAAGAATTTTAACACGAGGGGGTTTTAAACTTCAGTACTATGTCCATATTCTAACAACGGAAGTGTTGAGTGCACAGACACAACGGGAGTTTGAATGGATCAAACGAGAAAGAATTTTAGTGGACCTACCGTTTATTAATTTGACAGTGATGGACTTTGTGGTGGAGGACCATGAATCATCAAGCACTCCACAGTTAGACCATGGGAGTTTCGTGAGGGAAGACTGACCCGATGAGATCATTGAATCTCATTTCAACGAAAGAGTAATTGGAAAGTCACAATAGGAGACGAGCATAAATTTCAACCAAAAAACCCAACAATAGAGAGCTAAGACTGTGTTTGGTAACCAAAGTGTTTTTTTTGTAGTGTTTTTTAAAAAAACATCATACCATGGTGTTTATTTTTCAAACGTATTTTCAAAACACCATTTATAGTTATTATTTATATAGCGATGTTGGCGGCGGAAGGGCGGCGGCCGCCGGCGGGCGGCGACGACCGGACGACGACCAGCGACGGGCGGGCGGTCGGCGGTAGGCGGAGCATGGCCGGCCACCGACCGACGGGCGGTGGGCGGATGACCACCAGAGCGGGCTGCGGGCGGTCGACGGGTGGCGGCACCGGGCGGCGGCGACGACGGGCGTCGGGGCGGGCGGTGGGCGGTGGGCAACGACCGGCCGGCGGGCGGCGGGCGGCGGCTAGCGGCGAACGTCCGACGGGTAGCGGCCGACGGGCAACGGTGGGCGGCTACTGCGGCGGCGGCAAACGGGCGACGAAAAGTGGCGGGCGGCCGACGGGTAGCGGCGGCGGCGGCTGTGACGAGTGGTGGTAGCGGGCGGCAGACGATCGACGAGCAGCGACGGGCGATGACGGCGGACGGCCGACGGGCAGCAGCTTAGATGAAAAAACGGGCATCGACGGCGGCAGGCGGCGGACGGCCGACGGGTAGCAGTGGGCGGCGACAGTGGTGGCGGGCTAGGGTGGCGGCGGTAGGGCGGCGACAGCGGCGGAGGCGACGACGGGCGACGGCGGCAGGCGAGCGGCGAAGGCGGGCAGGTGGCGACAGGCGGTGGACGGCCGACGGGCGACGGCTGACGGCCGACGGGCAGTGACGGGCGACGACGGCGGCGGCGGGCTAGCGGTGTCGGCGGACGAGTGGCGGCAGACGGCTGCAGCAGCGGGTGGTGGCGGTGGGCGGCAGACGGCCGACGAGCAGCGGTGGGCGGCAGCGGCGGACGATCGACGAGCAGCGGCGGCGACAGGCGGGTGGCGGTAGGCCACGGCAGCAGCGGGTGGTGGAGGCGGGCGGTGGACGATCGACGAGCAGCGGCGGGCGACGACGACGGACGACCAACGGGCAGCGGCTTAGATGAAAAAACGAGCAGCGGCGGCGGCGGGCGGCGGACGGCCGATGGGCAGCGGGGGGCGGCGGCAGCGGGCTAGGGCAGCGGCGGGAGGTCGGCGACAGGCGGCGGGTGGTGGTGGCGGGCGACAGACGACCGACGAGCAGCGGCGGGCGAGCGGGCGACGGACGTACAACGGCTTAGATGAAAAAAACAAAATCTCAAAGCACCTTTTTGGTGTTTTAAGAAAAGCGTTTATTTTTTTGGTTTTGTAAAAGGTCAAGTCAAAAAATTGTTCCGGTTGCCAAACACGTTTCATTGTTTTTTTTGAAAAAAAAAAGAAAACGACAAAAACGTCATGGTTGCCAAACGCTTCCTAAACAAGCTCAAATCAGCATAGTAACTAGAAAAACAGCCCCAACAGCTCGACAACGAGCACAAATATCGATCAAAAAACCCAAAAATAGAGAGCTAAACAAGCTCGAATCAGCATAGTAACTAGAAAAACAGTCCTAACAGCTCGACAACGAGCACAAATATCGACCAAAAAACCAAACAATAGAGAGCTAAACAAGCTCTAATCAGCATAGTAACTAGAAAAACTGCCCCGAAGCTCGACAGCAAGCACAAATATCGATCAAAAAATCCAACAATAGAGAGCTAAACAAGCTCAAATCAACATAGTAACTAGAAAAATAGCCCCAAATCTCGACAATGAACACAAATTTCAACCAAAAAACCCAACAATATAGAGCTAAACAAGCTCGAATCAGCATAGTAACTTGAAAAATAGCCCCAACAGCTCAACAACGAGCATAAATATCAACAAAAAAAACCCAACAATAGAGAGCTAAACAAGCTCGAATCAGCATAGTAAATGAAAAAAATATCTCCAACAGCTCGACAACGAGCACAAATGTCGACTAAAAACCCAACAATAGAGAGCTAAATAAGCTCGAATCAGCATAGTAACTGGAAAAACAGCCCCAAAGCTCGACAACGAGCATAAATTTCAATCAAAAAACCCAACAATAGAGAGCTAAACAAGCTCGAATCAGCATATTAACTGGAAAAACAACCCCAACAGCTCGAAACAAAACACAAAATGAATATAACCTACGACGAATACAACAACAAAAACAACTAGCAACATGAATTGCAACATCATCAACTTTGCAATACACAAAATATAAGTTAGTGTAGGTATTTAGGAAATAGCAACATGAATTGTAACATCTAAAGTTTGCAATTAAGAAAATATAAGTTTGTGTGGGAATAGTGTCAAAACATGTAAAGTAGCAAAATTGAGTGTTGTGTGCACAAAACAACACAACACTATGACGTGTCTCACCCTTGAGCCGCCGTAAGACTTGCAAGAAACCTCTTCTGAGCCTCATTCGTTTTTATAAAAAAACCTCCTAGCCTCATGCTCATTTTTTACAAATAATCTACAACCTTATTAAGGAATTCGTCACTGTAGGATGTTGGTCTTTTTGTTTTGATAATGTTTTAATAAACAATTTATAACTAATATTGTTTATCTAGTGTTTGTGTTTTTGTATTCATTCTAGACAAACAATCAGTCGGAATTTGGATGAAATTGTGTCATAATGATCATATCCAATGGAGGTTGGCGGAATATAGGTATGAAGCAATGCAATTCAAATCAAGATCCAAGTTCAAGCTTCATCCGCAAGTTTACCAAGAATAGCTCAATGAAAATCTATCAAGCTTTGGTAAATAGATTAGGTATTGTATTATGTGTGTTCAATACTTTAAGCTCAATCACATACACACATACACGTTTTTGTTTATATATATATATATATATATATATATATATATATATATACACACACACACAT
>BQKN01000040.1:610074-624343 GCA_022839385.1 Asparagus kiusianus
TCACCCCCCTCTAGGGTTCCTTCCTAGTGGCATTAGGGTACTTTCAGAGGTAATCATTAATATGATAGTTTTGTGGTCCCGCCATCCTATTGAAGAGGATTGGCGAGTGAATTTGGAGGAAGTGACTACCAGAGGTAATAATTAACATGATAGTTTTTTTGGTAAGGGGCCAGATGCTCACGTCTGACTTCGGACTCACCTTGGAGTTGATTTATGACGAGCTTCAACTCATCATGGCTCCGCCAAAGAGAAAGCTCAATGTAGTACATAGTTTTGCAGAGAACTCATGACTACCCCCACTCCAGCGGTAGTTGTAAATTAGGATTGAAGGATAAATACTTCTGCATCTAATAAGGCTTGGATCTTATCCTTCAGGATGTAGCATTTAGAGGTGGGATGATGAACCATCCTGTGGTACGCACAGTAATTGGGATCATCCGTTCTCGACATCTCCTCAGGTCGCATCGATTCTGGGTGCTTGATCTTTCTCGCCTTGATCAAGGATTCGAAGATTGGGACGACTTGCTCATCTTGGAAGTCGTACTTCTGCTGAAAGTGGCTATCCGAAGATTTGCCCTTCTGCTTTGACGAAGATTGGTCATCATCTCCTTGAAAATCACATGGCTCTTTAGCATCTGGCCTTTTGAGCATGCTTTCGACCTATTCTCCTTGGCGAACAAGCTCTTTCTAAATTTGGGTCTTCACTGCTCCAATCTTGGATAAAATATGGATCGAGAGATTATTGTGACACATCTCGATCAACGTACTTTTAGAGACTTGATCACGGTAATGTAGCGACCGATTTCTAAATCTTTTGACAAAGTTACTGACAGACTCTGTCTTCTTATGCTTTTCAGTTAGGAGGGTGGCCATGGATACTTCTGTATCATCGTCAAAGAATCTGGCCAAAAAGAGCCTTTCCATATCCTTCCAGCAAGTGATGGATTTAGGCTCCAGTCTGCGAAACCATTCAAAAGCGACCCCCTAGAGGGTACTAATGAAGAGTCGAGTCATAATGGGATCATTCCCCACTATGTGCCCAGTCTGCGCTTGGAAATGTATATATGCTGGGTCGGAGAACCCTTTCCATCGAACTGCAGGAGGCTGAATGGCTTAAACTTTGGAGGATAGGGAACTGTGTCCCATTCGGCAGGGTATGGCCTGACGATCCCCCAGTTCTCTGAAGTTTCTCTGAAGCTTTAAAGCCTCAAGCTGCTTCTAAAAATCGTCTAACTTCTCATCTCGGTCATTCTAACGCAGGTTAGACTCAGCTTCGGATGATTCAGAATGAATATCAAAAACATTTTCTTCCTCATCTTCTGCATTATCACCATCTTGATTTTGACGGCTAGATTCCTGAGCACTGGGTGAAGGTCGCTAGTGCCTTGATTCTAAGGATTCGGCGGTGGCTTTCTTCTTCTTCTTCTTCTCCTTGATGAGTTTGTCCACTATATCCTCCAAGCGTCTGATAGACTCCTGTTGTTGGAGGATGGTTGATTGTTACCTTCCACCTGCCTTGCCAGGTCCTCTTTACTTCCGGCCATGTGAGCACTTGCTTTTTCACTTTGATCGGTGTTGGAAGGCTGAAAGGTTATAATAGCTGAGTTTTTAGGCTCTTCCTCAACCTTATCTGTGATGCCCGCTAATCGACAGTAATCAAACGAGATCACTGCACCAGTACGAGTACGAGTGTGTTGATACACTCCCTGTCCTTTGACACGCATTTCGCCTAGTCCTGGAGAGTATTCAGGATCAGAAGATTAGAAGAATAAGTCAAAGCTTTGCTCTTACCCTTGCTGACCATGTTAATCGTCACTTCAATGTGGCGATTCTTAGGTGCTTGTTTTTTAGGACGAAAACGTCTTCTTCTTGATGATAAGACCAACGACGGTTCAGTTAACCATTCGAAGATTGAAGGCTTATGAGTTGACTCCCCACATAGACATTAGGAAAGCATCGTAGATATAAGCTTCTCACAGCAGTAATGTGATTGCATCTGACTCATGCTACGTTTGTGCGTAAGATAATCCCGAAGGTCACCAGCTGGACAACCCCCAGTCAATTCTGTCATCATGGCTTTACTCGAGCGAGACCCTCTAAATGATAGAGGTTGACGACCTTGGGTAAGTTGACAAACTCCATCATTTGCACGATGAGATTCATTGATAGGACGAGCTTGGTGAGTTCGTCTTCTCAGTCGGTTCTTAACTTGAGGTTCATTTTCTTGATGAACCTCGGTATGTACCGCTTGTTGATTTTGTTGAACCTCTTTTTGAGGATAAGGTTCGTGTTTTGGGGCTACTCGGGTACGAGGATGAGGTCCGTTTTTCGGACGTTCCTCATTCACCTGACCCTCGTCAGAAGTGTTGACCTTAGGTTGATTAACCTTCAGTCGATAGTGGAAACCATCTAGCGAGACCAAACCTTGAGCCTTGCTTCGAGCTTAGTTCTGACACCGACGTTGACGAGCGCATCTCGACAATGGAATAACGGAAACCTTTGCTTCAGCCAGAACTGAGCAAGGTTCGTCATCCAAAGTCATAGTTTGGCTGGTAGAAGCCGAAGTTCGGCTAGGTTGTTTGACAACCTATTTCTTAGCCTAACGGTTAGTTACTGGAGCCTCCTGTTTGAGGGGCTTGGACTTTTCCTTGAGATTAACTCGAGTTGAATCATCAGGAGCCACTTGGGCTGAGGTCTCATACGAGACTCGACGACACTTTCATGCCTTCGTGGGACTAGACTTACCAGAGGAGAGGTACTCCTCGTATTTGGACTGGTCAAATTCGATGACCAGAGTGTCGACGTCCATTCTCACTGTAACCTTGTCTAATTGCACTACCACTATCTCGTCGGAGAGAATAGCTGCTCCCACTATGGTCGCCATCGTCTGTAGGGTCAAAAAATTAATGTTGGGATTGATTTTTTTTGTTTTAAGAAATGGGTTCGATCACTTGGTACAAAACCCTTACAATCACTCACACTCTCTCTCAATTACAGAGGAAGAGAAGATTAATTCAGCTTCTCTTTTGTTTAAGGTGGGTTCTTGGTGGTGAAAGGATGCTTCCCCCGATGCTTGAGTCGAGCTTACCTCCTGTTGACGATCAGAACAAGATTACAAGAGCTTCTGACGTTCGTTAGAACATGAGAATACAAACGTCGATTTCTCTTCTCGCGATAGCCAAAGATCTCCAAGTCTGAGTATCGAAAGCCAAAGTCCAGTCCTCCTCTTAATAGCTGCTCGAGGCTATTTATAGGAGTTTGAGCACATAACAGACATGCTATAATCATAGAGTCGTGGGCGTAACTGATACGCTAAAATAGTGGAGTCGTGGCGTAACTGACTCCTTGAATCTATCCCACGTGGCTGACTGGGTCTTCGTGGCCATTACAGCCTAATTTAATGTGGGTGACGAACTTCACTGCGTTGGCGAACCCCGTCTTTGATGTCGAGTCTCACTGCATGGTGAGCCTCTTCTTTGATGTCGAGCCTCGCTGCGTGGCGAGCCTCGTCTTTGATGTCGAGCCTCACTGCATGGCGAGCCTCGTGAGCTTGTTTTATAATGAGCTTCGTCTTTGATGTCAAGTCTCATTTCCAATGATGAGATTTGAACCTCGTTTCCAATGACGAGCTTCACATCATGTTTCCAACAACAAGTTTTGTTGTTTGAGACGAGGTTCATCATTGTAATGACCCTCGTCATGCTCGTTATGAGCTTCAACGTTCTAAGGCCAAACGATTAGCCAATGATCTATGAAGATCCATGAGAGTGAAGGAGAGATAGACTTTTTTCATTAACCTCTCAATCTCTCCCTCCCCTTTTCATGTTGATCATGCCTATTTATAGGCTTGGGAGTATTATGACGTGAGTTAATGAGCTTTAACTCCCTTTAAATGAGAGAGTTAATGATCATTAACTCCTATTTAAATGGATGAGTTAGTGGTCATTAACTCTCCTTAAAGGGGTGAGTTATTGGTCATTAACTCTCCTTAAAGGGGTGAGTTATTGGTCATTAACCCTCATTTAATATAGCTCTTTGAAATGGTAACCGACGAGGTTCGTTTGCCAGACGAGGTTTGTCCGTCTGACGAGGTTCATCCGCCTGACGAGGTTCGTTCACTTGGCTATATCTTTGGTGAGCTTAACTGTGGCTTCATCTTTGGCGAATTTCATCTTTAATGACGAACTTCGTTTCTAGGTGAACTTCGTCTTTTGATGGGTAAGGTGTTGTTTGTCCTATTGAACTAAGACAAACTTCATGAATTGAGGCTGAGGTTCGTCGTTGTGACGACCCTCGTCGTGCTTGTAGTGAGGTTCGAATCTCCTTCATTTCTTGGTACTTTTTAGTGTCTACAGTAGCAACTTTGCCTATTGGAAAGCTAGGATGAGAATTTATTTACATTGCATTGATCTTGATATCCTAGACATTGTGGAGGAAAAATATGTCAAGAAGCTTAGCAGTGAAATGACCGAGGATGAGAGGAAACTAGCTAACCTTAACATTAAGGCCATGAATGCACTAATTTTTGGTCTTACCCCCAATGAATATAAGAGAGTTTCTACATGTGTAACCACCCACGAAATTTGGGAGAAGTTATGCATTACCCATGAGGGAACACCCTAAGTGAAGAAGTCTAAGATTAGTGGACTCATGCATGATTATGAATTATTTAAAATTCTTCCAAGTGAATCTATTGACTCTATGTTTTCTCAGTTCACTAACATCATAAATGAATTGTATGGTCTTGACAAGGTCTTGGAGAATCAAGAGATGTGCTACAAAATTCTTCGCTCTTTGACGCCGGCTTGGGAACCTGAAGCTACGACCATCGAAGAAGCACATGACCTATCCACTCTCACTCTTGATGGACTTATTAGCAAGCTCAAGGTCTATGAGAAGAAGGTTAGGAGAAGGAAGAAGCACCCTCAAAGACAACCGAGGAGTCACCCCAAAAATTAAAGTCCATAGCTCTCAAGGGAGCAATTGACGATTCATTCTTCTCAGATAGTGAAGATGATGTCTCTAGAGAAGTGGCACACCTCTCTAGAAGAATATCAAAATTAATCAAAATGAATAAAAAATTTAAGAATCGGTCTAATAGCAAATTTCCTTCTCGTATAGGTAAATACTTTGAATGCAATAAACCGAGACACTTAGCCAAAGATTGTCCCAAGCTCAAGGAAAAATATTTGAAACACAAGAATAAGAAGGCTATGTACGCCAGTTAGGATGAGTCCGAACCAAGCGATTCAGATAGTGATTATGAGGGCGCCAAGATTGCTCTTCATGATCGGAACATTTGTTTCATGGATCATGAAGATGAGGTACAATCCGAAACCGAAAGTGAATCTCTCTATATGCAATGTGAACTAGAAGCGGCTTTAGAAGAATTGAACTTTGAATTTAAGAAATTAGCAAAAGAATATTCTTCATTCAAAAAATTACATGTTTCTTCATTCAAAAAATTGCAATGTGAACTAGAAGTATGAGCAGCTACAATCTTCTCTTGTTTTAAAAGATGAAATGATAGGAGATCTAGACTTCGAAAACAAACAACTAAGATACAAAGTTGAGAGATTAGAGATTGAAAATAATAGAATTAAATTTAATCATGCTTACTCTAGTCATCATCATGTTAATAGAAAATGATATCAATCTCATGCTCCTACATATAAGAAAAGATTCTTGTGCACATATTGTATAAAATATGGTCATATTTCTACTCATTGTAGGATTAAGAATAACATTGATCATTATGAATTAATATGGGTACCCAAGGATACTAAAAATACTAACACTCAAGGACCCAAAGCTTGGGTACCTAAAGGTTCTACAACTTGTTTGCATGTAGGGAACGTCTCGCACAAGACATAAGGAGTTGTGGTACCTTGATAGTGGTTGCTCTCATCACATGACGGGCAATAAAGAATTATTGCAACCCTATCAAGGATTAAAGAAGGTAATGTCTCCTTTGGTGGTGGTAAGAAAGGTAAAATTATATGTATTGGTAATATTGGTGAGATACATTCTCCCATAATTGAGGATTTTTATTTTGTTAAAGGACTAAATCACAATCTCCTTAGTATTAGTCAATTAAGTAACAAAGGCTTTGATATTTCTTTTAAATCAAATAAATGTATTGTTAGTTTGAATGATAAAATTATTTTTGTTGCTTTTAGAAGATCTAATGTTTAAATTTTTGAGATGAACGAGCTAATAGATCAAGATGTTAAGTGTCTTGCCACGGTGGATGGGGATCATTGGATTTAGCACAAGAGACTTGGACATGCTAACATGAAGCTTATATCTAAGCTATCTAAGAAGAATTTAGTAAGAGGGTTACCAAATCTATCTTATATTAAGGATTCTACTTATAAGGAATGCGCCAAGGGTAAACAAACTAAAACTTCCTTCAAATCTATAAATGAGGTATCCACTTCTAAACCTTTACAATTATTGGATCTTGATCTCTTTGGACCCATGCGTGTTGCCTCTCTAGGAGGCAAATACTATGTTTTTGTTATTGTTGATAATTTCTCTCGTTTTACATAGGTAATTTTTCTTACTAATAAAGATGAATGTTTTGAAGAGTTTTCTCATTTTGTAAAAAGAATTAAAAATAAAAAGGATTTAAAAGTTGTTAAAATTAGAAGTGATCATGGTGAAGAATTTCCAAATAAATTCTTTAATGATTTTTGTGCTTATCATGGTATAACACATGTGTTTTTCACTCCTAGAACACCCCAACAAAATGGTGGTGTTGAACGAAAAAATAGAACCATTCAAGAGATGACACGCACAATGATAAACTCTTATGATTTGCCAAAATATTTTAGGGGAAGCCGTTAATACGGCTTGCCACATTTTAAATCGTGTTTTGATTAGACCTTCTTTTAAAAAAAACTCCTTATGAACTCTTTTTTTGCAAAACTCCACATATTTGATATTTTCGTACCTTTGGTTGTAAATGCTTTATCTTAAATACTAAAAAACCATGATAAGTTTGATTCAAAAATTGATGTTGGAATATTTTTAGGATATGCTCCTAGAAGCAAAGCTTATAGAGTTTTCAACAAGCGAACACTCGTTGTTGAAGAGTCTATAAACGTTACTTTTGATGAATCTAATATTGGTTTGCAAGAAAATTTTCCTAGGAATGATGATGAGATTGCGCAAGGAATGGAGCTCTTGCAACTAAATAATAAATCCTCATAAACGCACCAATAGATGGGAAGAACATAAATGAACAAACTCAAGAAGAACTCTCCAAGGCTTGGAAGTTTGCACCGGATCACCCTAAAGACCAAATTATAGGGAGTCCATCCAAAGGTGTTTTAACTCGCTCAAAAGTAATGAGCGAAGGTGGTAGTATAGCCTTTTTATCCAAATAGAACCTAAACATATTGATGATGCTTTGAAAGATGATTTTTGGATTTTAGCTATGCATGAAGAGTTGAACAACTTTCAAAGAAATAATGTTTGGAAATTAGTTTCTAGACCAAATAATACTTCTATTATTGAAACTAAATGAGTTTTTAGAAATAAGCTTGATGAGTTTGGCATAGTAACTAGAAATAAAGCTCGTTTAGTTGCTCAAGGATACAATCAAGAGGCTATAATGAAACTTTTGCACCGGTTATAAGATTAGAATCTATTAGAATGTTTTTGGCATTTGCAAGTTTCAAAATTTTTAAATTATTTCAAATGAATGTCAAAAGTGCTTTCCTAAATAGTTTTATTGAAGAAGAGGTCTATGTTGAGCAATCTCCCAGCTTTATTGATTCATCTTTCCTAAATCATGTATACCGGGTTCAAAAAGCTTTATATGGGCTAAAACAAGCTCCTAGAGCTTGGTATGCTCGCCTCTCAAGTTTTCTCATTGAAAATAGTTTTTCAAAAGGAATAATTGATAACACTCTTTTTGTTAGAAAACAAAAAATAATTTCATTTTAGTTCAAATTTATGTAGATGATATTATTTTTGATGCCACTAATGAATCGTTATGCAAGGACTTTTCTAAAGTAATGCAATATCAATTTGATATGAGTATGATGGGAGAGCTCACCTTCTTTCTTTGCCTCCAAGTTAAGCAATCAAATGATGGCATCTTCGTATCACAAAGAAAATATGTTTGGGAGTTGGTGAAAAAATTCGGGATGGAAAGTTCAAAACATGCCCCTGTAGGCATAAAAAATTACCTGTAGGTTATTGCACACAGCTCAAGATGAAGAAAAGATGATTGATATTATTATCTGAGTCAAAGGAGATCATCTGATACTATACATAAGCTAAAAAACACATGAAGTAAGTCGGCAAAGCGTACGAGTCTGTGAAACACGCTAAACGATAAAGGAACAACTCAACCGGGAGTTGTGCTTATCCCACAAAAGGGCGAAGTACCATATGTATTTTGCCCACTCTATGAGTGTATTGTCTATGGGAGGTTGTAGAGCTCTTTACGAGCTTTCCAACGCATCTTGGACCACCTCATTCCGAGATCGAACGAGTGAGTTAGAGCCAAAATACCCGAGACAACACAAACTGTCTCGGAAGTGCTAGACAGTTATAACTGTCTCGGAAGTGCGAGACAGTTGCAACTGTCTCAGAACTACGAGATAGTTATGACTGTCTCGCACCAAATCTAAAGAAGCTCAAAAGACAAAAGTTGTAGATCTATTCATCATCTTTTCAATGCATCTTGGATCATCTCATTCCGATATCAGATGAGGGAGTTAGAGCCAAAATACCCGAGACAACACAAACTGTCTCGTAAGTACAAGACAGTCTCAACTGTCTCAGAACTGTGAGACAGTTATAACTATCTCGCACCAAATCTAAAGAAGCTCAAAAGACAAAAGTTGTAGATCTATTCATCATCTTTTCAACTCATCTTGGATCATCTCATTCCGATATCGAACGAGGGAGCTAGAGCTAAAATACCCGAGATAACACAAACTGTCTCGGAAGTGCAAGACAGTCGCAACTATCTCGGAACTGTGAGACAGTTATGACTGTCTCGTATCAAATTTGAAAAAGCTCAAAAGACAAAACTTGTAGATCTCTTCGTCAGCTTTCTAACGCATATTGGATCATCTCATTCCGATATCGGACGAGGGAGTTAGAGCCAAAATACCCGAGACAGTACAAACTATCTCGGAAGTACGAGACACACAACCCTGTCTCGGCCACAGAGTTGCTTACAACACGTTTTTTTATGGTTTTTTGGCTTCATAATTGCTTGAGATCAATCATAAACGTGGGGAGATAGTTACAAACTGAAAATAGGCGCACTTACCTTATAAAAATATGGTATTTAAGTAGTAGGACAGCGGTTATAAAGAGGGCGGAGCATTTTTTGGAGCAGATCTAAGAGAGCAGAGAGGCTATTACTTGAGCAATTGGGTAGAGATTTTTAAAAAGGCTTGGGAAAATTTTAAGAGTTCATCTCCTTTCAACAATTGGGAGGTTCCTTAAGATCTAAGCTTTGACTTGATCTTGAGAAGAGTGTTCATCTTACTTCGATAAGATATTCACTGAAACTATTCTTGTTTCTAAACGAAGGAAGAATCCCCAAATCCTTCACGATTCAATCCGAATTTGTGATTCGGTGGTCCACGGGCTAATGCACCCCCGGCACAGGCAAAGATCCCGCGCAAGCAGCGATCCAAACAACGATCCTACGTTTGTTTCTAAGAAGCGTGTAATTTGATTTTTGTTGTAAAGAGTAGTTTTACAAAGTACGAAGCTCACTCTTTTGTATTCATTATAATCGATAAACAGTTTTAATAAATTCTACAACAGAACTTATTTCTGACGCAAACAGCCCCAACTCCAATGAGCACCACCATCAAGTTGGATGCGGATGAAAGCGGTGAAAAGGTAGACCAAAAGCTATATCGATGTATGATAGGTAGTCTTCTTTATCTCACCGCTAGTAGGCCAGACATCATGTTTAGTGTTTGTGCATGTGCACGTTTTCAAGCTTCTCCTAAAAAAATCTCATTTGGTTGCGGTTAAAAGAATTATTAAATACATTAATGGCACCTTAGAACTTGGTTTGTTTTATCCTAAAATATATCTTTTGATCTTTGTAGTTATTGTGATGTCGACTTTGCTGGTTGTAGGGTGGACCGCAAAAGTACGAGTGATACTTGTGAATTTTTGGGTAACTCACTTGTATCTTGGGCATCCAAAAAACAATGTGTTGCTTTGTCCACTATGGAAGCGAAATACATTACCGCCGGCTTATGTTGTGCATAACTTTTATGAATGAAACAAAATTTGGTTGATTTTGATTTACACTTTCATGATACAAATTTTTTAATGATAATACTAGTGCTATCAATATCTCAAAAAATTCTGTTTTGCATTCTAAAACCAAACATATAGATGTACGACACCACTTCTTACGTGATCATGTTGAACGGAAAGATATTTCCCTTGTTTATATTGACACCAAATCTCAATTAGCGGATATCTTTACCAAACCCCTTTGTGAAGTTGATTTTTATCGTATTAGAAATGAATTAGGCATGTGCATCCTTTAAAAAATATCTTTTTGTCTATTTTTTTTCTTTGCTCTACCATTGTCGCTTTTTTCTTCTTGATCCTAAAATGTCAAGTCATGCTTAAGCACACACGGGTACCAAGAGGAGTATAGAGGTGAGAGACGGGGGTCATCCTAAGAGGAGTGAGGTAGGTGGTAATACATAGAGGTAGGTCGTAATTCCTAACACTTGAGGGAGACACGGGTAGGCCAACACTTGAGGTGCATTTGTGTGGGTTTTTTTAGCATGCATTATTCTACCCCATTTTTGATGGTGACAAAGGGGGAGAGAAATTTCCTTATTTATGCACATAATAAGGGGGAGCCTTATAGATAGGGGGAGCAACTATCTATAAGCCTAATAATTTATTTTTACTTGCTCTTGCATAATGGTTGTTTGTCATCATCAAAAAGGGGGAGATTGTTAGATCCTTTGTTTTGATGATGATTTACAAACACCATTATTGATGCTAGTTGTTTATTGAGATATATTGTAGATCACATATTATTAGCATCTTATATGGAGGATTGGATGAAAAATGAGCTATAATGATAATATCCAAGGAGGTGGAGGTAAAGTGATGAAGCAATGCTTTCAAGAGCACCATATACATAAGAAGCTTCATCTACTCAAGAGCAAATATCAAGACTCAAGTCATGTATTTCTATGTGATGGACATTTGCTATTTTATTTTTCTCTCTAGTACTTAATGTAGGCAAGTAGTTTGTTGATTACATTTGAAGCTCATGGGATATCACACTTGCACACTTTCAAAACTAGTATTTTGGTACTTTTGCTAAAATGATGATTTTCACACATGCGAAGGCCTTTCTACAAAATTCCTTTTCAAATAAGTTTATCAAAATGTTTATAAACTATTCTTAAAGTTTTACATTTTTTAGAGTTTATTTACTATTTTTTACAGAGCATTGAAACTCAATTTTAAAATCGATTCAGGCTGAATATCTATTATCAGTCGACTGACCAGACGACTAATGACATCAGTTGACTAATGAAAGTGCATGCAATCATCAAAAAGTTTTTGTTCTGTTTTGGTCACTGACCAGTCAACTGACGAGTTGTCAGTCGACTGAAAATGATCGTCAGTCAACTGATGAGCTGGTATTTGAATACAACGTTCAGCTCATCAGTCGACTGATGATTCCCGTCAGTCGACTGATAAGCAGTCTAACAACTAGTTTTTCTTAGAATCTGTTTCTTGGTTTTTAGCGATTTCCACTGGTTCTTTGGGGTTTTGACTATTGTCTTCTCTTCCTATAAATACCCAACAACCCCAACTACTTCAGTAACCAAGCTTTCATTGCAAATCTCTTGTGTTTGAGTTTATTTCTTTCAAAGAGCTTTAACTTTCATTTGCTTTTACTATTTCAAAGCCAACATCCTAAGCTTCAATTGTAATCTTCTCTCTTTCCATAGGGCTACTGTAAAGAGAGAGTTTCTCTTCGTTTTTCTACTGTTGTGAACTTGATCTTGTGAAGATCTATGTGTGGTTGTGAAATTTTAGTGGAGATCGTTGTGTATAAGAAGTTTTGGCTTTTAAACCAGGTGTGTAGTGGATTTCTCCTCGAGAGTAGGGAGCGGGGACGTAGGTCAGCGGACCGAACCTCGTGAACATACCGCATGTCATCAATTGGCTAACTATTTCTATCCATACTCTATTTTATTATTATTGTATTTCATATTTGTGTGTGGTTTGTTGGAATATCTTTTAATTGCATATTATTGTCTATGAACTCTATTCACCCCCCCCCCTCTAGGGCCTTTCATAATTGACTCTGACATTGACTCAACAAAGCTATGTATCAACTAATCATTATTGAAGTGCGGTCTCATGCTTGTGTTGTGCGCGGAAGCCACCAATTGTTGTGCTTCAAGAAACCAAACACAAACACCGAGAGAGAAAGCCAAACAATGCAAAATAACAACACAAACAACTAATTTTTACGTGGTTCGGCAAGTTGCTTACGTCCACAGGGTAAGAAGGAGATGTGTTTTCACTAATAGAGAAGAAGAGTACAAACTAAGACTACAAATCACTCAAACTCACTAATTAATCTCACCAACAAAGCTCTCAATCTCTCCAACAAAATCCTAACCAATGGCTCAGAAAAATCTCTTTTTTCTGTGTTCCAAATATCCCCTCAATAGCTCCCCAAAAACCCTAAAACGTATTAGTATTTATACCAAACACCAAACCAATTCAGAATAGGAAACTATAAATTTGGGTCTGACCTAATACGCGATCGACCGTGACAAATTACAGAGCCTAAAAAATAATTGCAGGTTTCGATGGTCGACCGCAGCTGTCGTTTGTACCCAACTCCAAACTCGAGTTTGGATTATAGGGTCTGGCAGTCGACCGCACTAAGACCTGAATCAAGCCCAGGGTCCATGTACGAATATGGTCGACCAGCTTTGCACCACGGTCGACTGCACACCGCCAAAAATTAATTCATGCTTCTAAAACCTATTCTAATCCAATTCCTTCGCCAAATCTATAATTCTCCACCTCGGTAAAGTTTTTCCAAAACTAAGCCGACACTAATACCAACCAAATGTCTTACTTGTTATGTCTAGTACGAAGTGGAACAAATCCATGATAACAGACTCAATCCACAAATAAGTCGAGACCCAAATGAGAATGTGAGCACTCTCCAAATGTCGGTATCAACTCACCAAACCGACTGCATCATAAATGACTGCCTATGCATCCTCTTGCCTAAGGAATTAAGCCTTCACATAGTTCACCTAATGGCCTCCAAAGACCATCAATCCAATAGAAGAGTTCTCAACCCTTCTCTAATATCACCAACAAATCTACAGCTGATAGCACTCCTAATAGCCCCAAAGTAAGATGAACCAAACACCTCCACCTGAGGTGAACCAACGACCATATCCAAATCTAAAACTATGTCCACCAGCTACACTCGAATCAACTAATTCATCATCTGCATCCAAATCAACATGATCCCCAAATTGTGTCACCTCAGCTAGAATCTCAAACGATGCAGTATGATCTAGAGTATATGGAGATTACCCTCCACCTGCTGTGATATCCCAATGATATGATTAACATTCTCTACCTGTTGAGAGTTAAATATAACATACCTGCTCAGAACAAAATCAGAAACCAATGCCTAATAATCAAACACGCCTCTGAATCCCAAATATACACTCGGATCAAATCCAACATCCTTGATGTGACCATATGCTGGGCGACCAAACATCCGCAGTAACCCAATATCTAAAGCAGCTCTACCAGATCCAAAATCTCTAAACGCAACAGTCGGCGATCTATGACTAAGATGACCCAAATATGTCGAAGCCCGAACACCAAAACCAATGCTCGACATTAAACGTTGAACCTCCTTCAGTAAGGAACGACCCATCAAAACTGTCATCTCATCTCGTATCCCTAATGTTTCCTCTCTAATGAAGTGTCTCAAACTACTATGAGCTCAACACAAACGTAGAAAAAACATCAACAAAAAATAGAACAACGTGCTACCTTTCTGCCAATACACTTTCTTCATCTGTTGTTGACTACTAGGATTTCAAACTAATGGGATTTGGTTGTAACCCACAAATACCTAGAATAGTCCCCAACATAAGAAACCAAATACCGATTACCTCCTAATGATGCCTCCTTAGAAGTGTTGGCCTTCCTGTTTTGATGATGTTTAACAAACAATTTACTTCTA
>BQKN01000040.1:645864-659504 GCA_022839385.1 Asparagus kiusianus
AGAGAGAGAGAGAGAGAGAGAGAGAGAGAGAGAGAGAGAGAGAGAGATAGAGAGAGAGAGCAGACGAGGAGAGAGAATAAGTCGGAAGGTAGGGGCCATAAGTTCCCCACATAGCAACACTCGTTAAACTCTCACAGCTAGCCAAATGTCACGTGCTTTAATTAAAAAGGGTTTTTTTTCATATATACCCATCAAATCTTCCATATTTGAAAAGTTAGTACCCTAAATCTGGTATTTGTAAAAGCACTCCTCAATTCTCCCTTATGGAGCTATTCTATTCCTAGTACTTAACAATCTTAGGTTTTAAATAGAAAAATGTTGCAACCTTATTGGAAAGTAATGAAAATTTTTAACATTGCATTGCTTAAGCCCAACATTGTTAAGTTTTGGAGGGGTAGGAAAACCCATTGTGAAAAAGTTGGAGGGTACTTTTTCTAATATAAAGATTTAAGGGGTAAATTCACAAATATGAAGATTTGAGGGATATATATTCTCAAAACCCCTTAAAAATTAGTATGCATTTGAACAGAATTATTTTTTAGAATTAATTTAAAATTCTGTATTAACTATACAACATCATGAACCCAGTAAAAACTAGTTAGGTTATTGAGATCATTTGCAGATTATGATTGAGTAAAACAAATTCATCACTTCTACACCCTTTAGGCAATATATTATTAGAATGAGAGTTTTTAAAAAAACAAAGACCCTTTTTAGAAAATAATTAGTAAAACCGACTATTTTGTTAATTATTTAGCAAAACCGACATCTTTTTGGCTTGTCTTTTTGGCCAACAGGCCAAAAAGATGTCAATTTTAAAAAATTAGCTCTTTGAAACATACGGGACTATTAGTCCCGTATGTTTAATGGCCAGTAATTGGTTACTAATCCTAAGCCAGAAAACTCACTGGTCTAGTAGTCCCGTGGGTTTGTTGAGCACTCCACAAAACGTACGGGACTAGTAGTCCCGTACATTAAGCAGAAACCCGCCCAGCTCGTCCAGCAAATCCACGGGACTAGTAGTCCAATGGATTTTTTAGTCTATATAAGGCTCAGTTGTGCCCTAAAAATTAGGGCACAACATCTCTCCCAATCTCTCTCGTTCTCTCTTTCTCTCTCCCAGCCGAGATCCCCAAACCCAATCTCTCTCCCTCATCCTATTGATTCTCTCCCAACTCACCTCTTCATCCCTTAAATTTCTCTCTCTTATCCTCTCCAAACTCATTTTCTCCAAACCCTAATTGAGATCTTCCCTAAAGATCGCTCCGGCGTTGTTGAAATCCAACACCGTTTAGTCTCTCCGATGCCGACGAAATTCAAAACTTCTTCAAGGTATAATTTTTTTATTTTTTCATAATTTTCTCCCTATTATTTAGTTAATATGGTAGTTTGGAAATAATTGTACATTTAGAATAAATATTTTATTTATGATAATCAATATAAAAAAATCTAATTTGCATATAATGAATTTTAATTTTTTAGTTAAAATGGCGAATGGAATACTGGTTATTTGCTTATTCAATGAAAAACTGAGTGTTATAATGAATAATATGCCTATATACGAAGGAGGATATAGAAAAATATTCATGTTATCTAGAAATTACAATTTCAATGGAATGATGGAGCAAATATACAGAGTTACTAGAATTAATCATGCAAAAAATGCCACTAAGGTCTTCTATAATTATCCAATAAATGAAAAAGAATAATTGTTGTAGAGATCACCAATGATCAAGAATTGAGTGACATGATACAACTTGCAGAAAAGCAAATCTCAATTGAGTTGTTCATTGAAAATATTCTAATATCTTGTGTTGCCGAAGTTTCATATACTCACGGAGAGTTCTCCCGCATCCTTGAAAATCAAATCCCATTCTCTCAAAGTGCCTTGCACTTAGAAAATGACTTGGGTGCAATATCAAGTGACGTGTTCCACAATGCGTTGGGTCATATTTCAGTTAATTTACCGATTGGTTCTATTATAGAAGAGGATGAGGGTGCAGACACAGATGATGATTATGAAGATGCTAAAGAGGAGGAACATCTTGATAGTATGCAGTGTGCAATTGGAGGAACTGATGATAACGTCCGTTGGATGGATGAGTATTGTGTAAACAACGATTATGTGGATTCTGAAGAACCGTTGCCAGATGAGTTTCAAAATGAGGAGTGGATAAATGACTTACAAGCTGAGTTCGTTGAGCTTGGTTCTAATTTTGATTGACCTAAGGACTTCACTTTCAAAAAAGGAGATCTTTTCGAGAATAAGAAACCTTAGTTTTCGCTATACGTGAATGGGCAATCAAGAATCGGGTCAAATTTAAGCCGCTGAAAACCAATACAACTAACTACCATGTAAAGTACTACTTCAATGAGAAAGCTCATGGAGAGTATACAAGTGCTCAAGATGAGAGAAATTCAAAGTGTCCATGGAAGCTTAATGTAGCTGTTAGGAAAAAAAATCTAATGGGCAATTTATGATCTCTAGTTATTTTGGACTTCATACATGTTGCAATCTGATTATCAATGCCGATCATAAGGCATCAACTTCCTCTTATATCTTCAAGCTAATTATGTCTGAAGTTAGCTGAGAACTTGATCTTACTCCAAGTCAGATAATTACAAGGGTATAGGATATGAGAAAAATAATTATATCTAAGTATAAAGTATACGATGCATGGAGGAAGGCGTTGACTAAAATCTTTGGAGATTGGGAGATATCTTACTAATTATACCTGCAATATCTTGAAGCAATTAAGAGGAAAATTCATATACCGAATTTGAAATGTTGTCTAAAGTGATCGCGTCGGGAGTGGAGAGATTCATGCGAGTATTTTGGGCATTTGGACCTACTATCAAAGGGTTCTCTTTTTGTAGCCCGCTCTTGAGCATCAATGACACACATTTATATGGTAAGTACAAAGGAGTGCTCTTGGTTGCAACCGGTGTAGATGCAAATGGTGGGCTATTTTCAATAGCTTTCGCAATTGTGGAGGTGGAGGATACATAGAGTTGGAAGTGGTTTTTTAATGTATTTATAGATACATCCCTACTGTTCAAAGTCCTAGAACAATTACTTTTATTTTTGACCTGATGAAAGGAATTCCTCGAGCCTTGCACGAGGGGTAGAGCGCACCACATCATCACCAGTATTGTTTGCGGCATATAAGAGATAATTTTAAGAAAAAACACGGAGAGGTCAATTTACAAAATCTATTATGGCAAGCCGTGTGTACAGCTGACACACTGGTATATGAGCATTAGAGGGAGAAATTTAAATCTCTATCAGTTAAAGTACACAATTGGATTGAATAAAACTTGAAGCCGTGATACGAAGATCGATGCGCATTATGTAGAGATGGTGGAGTGCGCTATTGTATGATGACAACTAATTGCTCTAAAAGTTTTAATAGTGTACTCAAGGGTGCCCATGTTATGCCAATTCAAGCCTTGGTTGCATGGATGTTTTATTGATTAAACGTATACTTTAATAAGAGATGTGGTGATGATGCAAATTGGATGAGTAGTTACACTCCAAAAAATGAGAGTATTTTGCAAAAAATGATTGTGGTCGTAAGAACATATAGAATTGAACTAGAGGTGTGCACGGTTCGGTCCAAACCAAAAAAACCGACCGAACCGATCGAAATTCAGCGGTTCGGTTCGGTTTTAAATTTCAAACGGTTCGGGTCGGGTTGAAAAAGTTTCAACCCGAAGAGACTGAACCGACTGCCCTATACCCATTTTAATTTTAACAAAACCCCAGACCAAGTCTCCCGACCCGTTCAGTGTTCTTCACTCACTATAAAATCCTAAAATCTAAACCTAGCCGCCGCCGCTCCGTCCTCAGATCCAGCCGCCGCTCCGTCTCCGTCACCGCCCTAAGTCTTCGTCTCCGACGCCGATTACTCCGTCTCCGTCGTTTTACCCTCCGTCTTTGTCTCCGTCTCCAACCTCAAGATCTGTTGAGATCCAGCCACCACCGCTGCTCCAACCTCCGTCAACGCTTTCCGTCTGGTTAGCGTTTCTCCGTCTCCAAGCAATATTTCCTCAAAAGAGGATCCATACTCCGTCTCTGCCATCGCTCCAGAGTCCAGCGCTACCGCCCTCCGTCAACAATCTCAGATCTAGCCACCGCCGCTCCAGAGTCTAGCCTTACCCCTACTTCCCTCCGTCTTATTGGCAGATCGATCAAGAAATTGAGGAGATTGGAAGGGGACAAAGGTTAGAAGCTGCAAATTTTAACGGCCACCTGTGAGGTATATTACATCAAATCACCCTAAATTTTCTTTCCCTTATTTCTTCTGAAACCCGAATGCTAATTCTAAAGGATGATTTTCATGGCAGATCGATGAAGAAATGGAGGAGGTTGGAAAAGTTGTTGATCGAAAAAGAGAGGAGCTTGGAAGCGGCAACCTTAATAGCAAGTTATCTTAACATCGTTTTGACCCTTTTTTCTTCTAAATCTAGTTTGTTTCAGTATGTCTCATGCATCCAGTCTAATCTTTTATATGTTTTGGTTTACTGATTGCATTGTCTTTATTTCATAATCGTCCTGCTCTTCATTACTTGTTATAAATGATGCATGAACTTTATAATTATCACTAGTCTTTGGAGTTTGATATTAAGGTCGCATCAAGTGATCTGATCCTGGATAGGCTTTTTAAGATTGTTTATTATGAACCTGTATTAGCTCATTTATACTTTGTGGGTTTCACAAGTTTATCCCCTTGAATTCATCTTGAATTTAGTCATACTCTTGAGTCTTGACCTGGTAAGATGTATTCTGGTTTGTTTGGACTTATTGTTAAATGATTTGATTTTTATTAACTTTTTATTTGTTTATCTTTCATATTTGGGCAAGATTTCAATTGAACCGACAATCACGGATTTGTAAGAGCTTTCATGGAAGAACACAGGTAATAATTGTTGGGTATTTCCTCAGATCTAGTTTTTTTAATAAAGTTGTGATCTAGCTTTTTGATGAGTTTCAATACGGCTTATTTCATGATGTTATATGAACAAAGGCAACCTAGCTTTGTGATTGCTTACATGAAAAGTTAGAACCGAACAAATCGAACCGAACCGCACCGAACCGATTTGCAACGGTTCGGTTCGGTTTTGAATTGTAGGCGGTTCGGTTCGGTTGTTCAAATTTTGGTAAAAACCGACCCGAACGGAACCGAACCGTGCACACCCTTAAATTGAACCATTCAATAACAATGAATGTGAGGTTAAAGATTGTGAAGGTACTTACACCTTCTATCTCTATGACCAGGAGTGCAGTTATACTTGTAATATACTATAATTACAAAAACTGTCATGTTAACATATTTTAGTGACTAGTTCCAATCAGGATGGTGGTGCTAGATTGCCTTATGATCGGTATTGCTCAGCTTGGTATTCAACAAATTATTATTAAAAGGCTTATAAGGAAAGTTTTCATCCTCCCGACGATAGTCGTTATTGGCCGGATTATAATGGACAATGTATATTACCACCTCAATGCAAAAGACAAGTGGGATGACCTCGCTCTGTGTGCATTAGAGGTACCATGGATCAAGGCCAAAAAGGAGTAGCGTCGCGAATTAAATGTGGACAATGTAATCAATTAGTCATAATATGTCTTGTTGTCCATCAAGAATAAGTAGATAATAATTAATTGGTAATATGTTTTTTATTTCTATCTCTATTTTTCATTATTATAGTCTTATTGATTCGGCAGAAACTAATAAGTTAACAATTATATGTGCAGGTATATACACTATGCTTCCCAGGCCGGTTAGTGATGACGTTATCTATGATCAGTCACACCACCGTTCAAAGAGTATATCATTTATATCATAATGAGTGATAAATTTTTAGTCATAAGTTTATAGTCACATATTACTTACTCATTGATATATTCTAATATATATTTTCATTGTTGTGCAGAGAGGACTGGAACTAATTTTGATTGATCATAGCCTTGAACATACGTGTTGGCCACTTGAAGATTCGCGTATCATTGCTCTAGTAGCCCAAGCAGGTTTTCTCACATGCTCAAAATTGCGGTGGATGAAGCTCGATTGGGCACTACTTAATGCATTGATGGATAGATGGAGGCCAGAGACTAAACTTTCCATCTACGTGTTGGCGAGGCGACTATTACTCTCCAAGACGTAGCAGTGATCCTTGGTCTCCGCATTGATGGCCATTGTGTTACGGAGACTAATAGACATATGTGGCGCCGAGTCTGTGATGATTTGTTAGGACTATCTTCGGAGTCCTTGCCTGGGGGATATATTAGATTAAAATGACTAAAAGAAAATTTGGCAAACCCCTTGCCAGAAGATGCATCCCATGTTATGATCCAGCAGCATACTCGTGCCTATATTTTGCACATGATTGGGACGCTTCTTTTCCCGATTCAAGTAAATATAAAGTACATTTGAGGTAAGACAACTTGTTATTGTTATAATGCACTATCTTGATCGTTTTTGCTAGATTTTTGCTCGTTATTGTTATAAAATATGACTAAATGCATTTGCCATGTGATAGGTAGTTATCGATTCTCCAGGACTTTGACAGGTGCAGGACATTATCATAATGGGGTAGTGTTGTTTTAGCATACCTATATAGAGAAATGTCGAAGGTTGCTTTTATGAAAATTAAAGAGCTCAAGGGATGTTTGACATTGTTACAAGTTTGGGCATGTGAGAGATTAATTTTGAGACCAAGATTATGCGAGACGCGAGATTTAGATGGACAGATTCCACTAGGTTGGAGGTAAAATTGTTTGAATTTAATTAATAAAAATTTGATTTTAAATTTAAATTTGGAACTAGAACCTACCTTATATCATACATGCAGATGGAACGTCACCGAAGCATACGATGAGGCCCCGACAAGACAGTTAGATTTTTATAGAGGGGAGCTCAACCAGATAAAAATTTATCAGGTATCGAATTTGAATTTAAGTTACTTAAAGCTACCAATATATTTTAAAGAGTTATTAATATATGGAATATTTTGTAGTTCGAGTGGTAGCCATACACACTTTATCTACCTCGTCTACCACTGATTTGCGTGGAGGGACACAGTATGGAGAGCCAGAGTTCCTCTCATTTATTTCAAAATTGTGGAGATGTATGTGTCGAATCGCGTGCTTAGACAATTTGGTTTCACACAACACTCTCCACAATATGTCAAAAAATAGAGAGAAAGACGTTTAAGGTGGCAAAAGATTGATTGGCGGATTGTGCATCATCCGTATATTGCTAGATGGAATGATCGGCATGGGAGCATTATCGAGCAGCTTTATCCTCCGATGTAGGAAGTCTGTTATATTAGATGGTATTGGGGGATTACCAGGTGATGGATAATCACTCAAACCACGCCTCCAGTCGACGAAATCGAGATAAGCTCCCAACAAGTAAGATATGTACCGAGAGGTGTAGATGAGAGAGAATTGGTAAGTAAATTGCGCAAATTAGGCAACTTTTTTCAATCTCTTGGTAGCTTTTGATTGCTTATATATATAATTATATCTTTTTATGTAATTGTAGATAGACTCTTTGGATGAGATAGAGAGGATTGCAAATGAGGGCATAGCTACCGCCACAGGAGATTCAGTACATGTATCAGTATTGTATCGGATAGTGGTGAGGGTGTTGGATCATCTTGTTTTGATAATGATTTAACAAATAATTTATGACTAATTTTGGTATTAGTATTTTGCTTTGTATTGTTTAGTTCTTACAGGTATATTCAAGAATTTGAGCTAAACCGATATATTAAAGCCATGCATAACAAGTCCATCAAATCAAGTCCAAGCTTCAGAAGAATCTTTCTTGAGTACAGGATTATATTTGTGTGTCAAGTCTTTAAGCTCAATTTTCACACACACATATTTGTACTTTTCTCAAAACATAGGTACTTTTATGCAAAGTCTATGATAATATATTTTGAACCATATATACATAATAAATATCTTTCGTTATGTCCATACAAATATTTCATAAGCTTTCAAAACTGGTTTAGATCAAAAATAAAATATCATATGTTCTCGTAAACACGTATTTTGGTGTTTTTACAAATTACAGTGATTTTCACAAATGATAAATGCAAATTGGAATATTCTTCTTCCAACATGTTAAATGTCATATTTATAAACTTTTCCTAAAGTTTCATATTTTTTAGACTTCATTTGATATTTTTTTTAAAGGACTCAAAACCTCAATTTTTATGTGTACAGGTTTATGAGTCGACTCATAACCAGTAATGAGTCGACTCACAAACTGCTGCGTAGTTCTCTTTTTTATTCTGCTAAGTCGACTCATAAAGTTCATGAGTCGACCCGACAGGTTGAGTCGACTCATGCCTAGCATAAGTCGACTCAAGAACTGTGCTGGTTTCTGTGTTTTGATTCTGATGAGTCGACCCATGACTTTATGAGTCGACTCATGAAGGATGAGTCGACTCATAAATATTATGAGTCGACCCATGAGCTGATTTTCAGCCTATAACTGTCAATTATGAGTCGACCCATAAAAAGTACGAGTCGACTCATAACACTGTAACGGCTAGTTTGCTGTTTTGTTTTCTAATGGGTTTTTGGTCTTTTTACTTGGGCTTTTACTGATGTTTTGGGTTGTTATAAATACTCCCTAGGATTTTACTCTTAGATGAACTGAAGAGATTTGCTTAAACAAGTTTACAAGTGTTTAAGAAGCGTTTAAGCCTTGTTTCAAGTTTTGTTTTAAAGAGAGAAGTTTTTACACAAAGAAGAAGCTTTCATTTTCAACTGAGGAATTCATCTTCCTCATCACAGTTTCTTCAGTTCTTTGTGTTCTCAGAGAAGTTTATCTAAACTCTTTCTTATAGCTTATTGATTGTCAATTTCATATTCATATCGTGCTATATTAAATTGATTTAGATTTCCATTGTTTTTCACTTTTCACACACACTCTTATTGAGCTTAGATTATCTCATACTATACTTTGTTAGGAGGTAGTGTGTGATTTAGTGAGTGTGAGCTATATTGAGTTCTCATCATTTGTAGAGAACGATTATTGTATTTGAGCCTTATATCGAGAGATCACTTGTAATACACTTGTACACCGAGAGGAGTGTGTGGTGAGGACGGGATCGATACCGAGAGGAGTGGCGTCGGTTGCCTAGTGAGAGGTGATAATTCCGAGCACTTGAGGGAGTCGATACGTGAGGACCAACACTTGAGGTGGTAGTTAGTGTAGTTACATTGTGAGTCATTGTAAGAGTTTTCGGTAAGCTAGAAAACCGTGTGTGTAGAGAAGTTCCGGCTTCCAAACCGGGTGTGTTGATAGTGGAGTTCTCCCCGGGAGTGGGGAGCGGAGACGTAGGACGGAAGGTCCGAACTCCGTTATCATATTATTGTGTTTGGTTGCTTGTTTCGTCCACTATTTGTTTACTTCTTATTTATCCTCTCATATATCCTTGCATATATCTATTTGAATATCATCGTTGTTAGGATATATTATTTTCATAAGTCTTAATCGGTATTAATATCTAATAAGATTAGCAATAACCCTATTCACCCCCCCCCCCTCTAGGGTACTTTCAGAGGGTTCGTAGAGCTCTTCATCATACTCATGAGGATCGGCATGAAGGCCGAGAGCAGATGGTGCGTGAGGAGAGGGTATATGCACACTGACAAAGACATGATAGATCTTGCACGCACGACAATGAAGCTGGTCCGTCACAACAAGCTGGTCCGTCACAACCCCACACACAGCCGGAGAGCGAGCACATACAAGCTTAAGTCGAAGGAGGTTGCCGACGATCTAAGCGGGTACGAAGAGGGAGACAACGGAGGAGGGGCGGACTTTTAGGTTGCATGTGATAGTTTATTAGCTTTTCTACTTAGACTATATATTGTCGTATGGATAGACTTGATACGTTTGGATTTGTTTAGAGTATTTTGTCGTATTTATATGTATATGACGTATCTATTGTGTTGTGATGTTGTGAATTGATTAAATGTGTTATTATCTAGTGTTTATTTCTTAAAGTTTATAACTTTTATAAATATTATATTGTATATTAATATATACGAATTGGATGCTATATTTTTGCGCAAATTTTGGTCAAAAACAATGTATATGAAGCAAAAGAGGCATGTGCATGTTTTGTGCAGGTTTTGTGTCTGCCCAGCAAATCCTCGGGACTAGGCGTGGATTTGTTGGGCGGGTTTCTGGCTTAATGTACGGGACTACTAGTCCCGTACGTTTTGCGGAGCGCTCAACAAACCTACTGGACTAGTAGTTCCGTGGGTTTTCTGGCTTAGGATTAGTGGTCAATTACTGGCCACTAAACATACGTGACTAATAGTTATGTATGTTTTAAAGAACTAATTTTTCAAAACCGACCTCTTTTTGGCATGTCGACCTCTTTTTAACCAACAGGCCAAAAAGAGGTCGTTTTTGCTAAATAATTAGCAAAACGATTGGTTTTGCTAATTATTTAGCAAAAAGGTCTTTTTCAAAAAAAAAACTCCTATTAGAATGCAAATGTACGGTACTAATTATATGCTTTGTCTGGGATCACGCTGTAAGTATAACCCAATGGGAACAAAAGCATCATCCAAATAGGAAATCGTTACTTGTTTGCTGGGCACCATGTAGTTCACTTTATCTGTGAGGTTCATTGCCAAGCAATTACAGTTATCTATATGGTTTTTAATAGCACCGCTATAATCATTAGCAGAGGCCATTGCGAGGAGTATGGCCTTTGCGATGAACAACAGCGCTCGTGAGTCGTGAGTGCTTTTTGCTCGCAAAAGCACTGAAAATGCAAAATAGTGGTACGATCTTTACCACTAATTAAAAACAGTAAAAATCCACTTTTTACCGCTCATTAAAAGCAGAACCCGACCCAAACTTTATTAAACCCTAAATCCAACCCCATCTCTTTCTCTTCCTCTTTGTCGATAGAAAAAAGAAACCCTAAAGTCGCAGCCTCCCTCAAACTCCCCCCCCCCCCCCCAAAAAAAAAAAAAAACATCACCGCCTCTGCCAGCCACCTCCTCTCAACTCCAACAGTTACAACAACGCCCCCACCTCTCCACCTCCTCTCTTATCTTGCTATTTTGCCGCTATTTGACTTTGTGCTTATTGCCATTACAACCCCAAATCTTAGTGGTGTCTCACCGCTACACGTTGCTATCCGCTAACGATAACCTTATTTATCTATACACAATTCATGGTTATTAAAACACTGCATTATGCTCCTGTTCCCATAGGGTTACACTTTATGCCAAACTAGAAACTTAATATATATAGCTCATCTTCGTAACCTGTATTTGCACCTATTGCCCCGAGTCTTGGACCGTATTGGTTTTAATATTATTGATATTAGTGGTATAAAAGGTTAAGGATGAACAAACCTCAGGTACGTGGCGCCGACTGTGTTCAATCACCCAGCGTGTCTTGCTCAGTGGAAAAGTTCAGATCCACCAGAATGAGCTCTATCGCTCTTGACAAGTACATCAAGCACTATATATGCAATCAATTAATGAAAAATAAATCAATATATCGGTGTGTGAGATTTTTGGAGAGAGTCAACAAACCTCCTAATATGAAATAAACAAGCTCATCATAAAAATAACTGCTGCCAAGCAGTCCGAGGCTCCAAATACAAGGCACAGGATCACACTAGGACAACTTAGACGAATATGGCCAAATTTCGATCAAGCCCCAAACGAAAGCATGCATTCTTCCTTCATGAAAAATACAGAAATATGAGCAAAAAGGATAGGCATCCAAAAGATAAAGCAGGCAAGCAAACTCTGATTTATCTTTTCGTCCACATCGCCAGGAAATTTAATGAATGAATAAGATAACAAGAAGTTCTAGGATTTAAAGAACAAAAGACAGGCACCGTATAAGAGTTCCAAGCTTCTCTAAGCCTATTATTACACAAAGATCGATCCAGGACCTGTGAGTGTGATACACCGAAAAGAAACGCTTTGACTTACGATATGTCCTAATAAAAACGGCATACGACGCACTATTTCATATTTTACATGGTAAAAGTCTCTTCAGATTTATTTTTTACAACTCATAAGCTATTTCTACCCCCGATCCTGTAACTAGAAGGACTGCCTTCTAGGGACACATTTTACGCAAAACAAAGACTACTGGACAAGAATTTGAAATTTTGTATGAGATGATCCCAGAGGAGATGACTTGCATCTTTCTAACTCTTGACAGAGGTGTATCAGGAGAAGCAGCAAACTTTTCAGTAGGAATTCCATTGCCTTCTTTTTTTTTTTTTTTTCTTGCAAGCAAAAGTAAGACATAGGCTGTGGAAACAAGCAATGACGCCGCCCACTGAGTGAGAAGCTAGTGATGGATTGGTCTAGTGCCCTACGGTAGAGCAGCCACTGGTTCTGCTCCGCGCTATCGTTCTAACCCACAGTGAAAATTTTATCCCATCACTCAATAATCGATCCTACACTAGACTCATCACAGTAATAACCCTACTTTCTTTATATTTGAAAAAAAGAAAAAAATAGCAAAATATATCCCATGTACTATCATCTAATTGTGGATAAACCCTTTGTAATGTTACGTGGATTTCTTGGCCTCTTTTCACCCTCGGAGAAAGAGAAAATATTTTTTGACAAATAAATCTCCAAACGTTGAATGAGTTCAGACAAATCACTCGAGGATTGTATCCGCTATTGGGCAATAAAACTGGCAGTCTATCCGCAACAATGGAACTACAAGAGGTTTATCCGAAATTTGCCAAAAAGTACATGACATCTATCGACAACAATAAATCCCTCCTACTTACAATTCTCTGTAGTTTCCTCTTTCAGTTAGAAAACCTTTTTTCTAAAAGACTTGAGGGTCAATTCCAGGTTGAGTAGAGTTACAGATATTTGTTAATTAGCTTTCAGACATCTTGCTCCCGAGCTTGTTTAAATCAATTTACCTCAATTTCAAATGGCAAAAGAAACTGCAGTTCCAATTAACTGTCACCATGAACCATATGGTATATGCATAGAAACAAGAACATGAATTAGTCACAGAATAGACAATTGCAATAAGAACTGGATTGATCAACATGATATAAGACCACAGAACCAATAAATTCTGATAATTACATAATAAATATGCTTAGTCATGATGAATATTGCTTTGAATTCCCAATTTAAAAGAACCCCATGTATAGATTATCATCTATGTTCATTGTGTGACTAGATATGTAATTTTCAACTCCAAGATATTTTTGTTACATAAGGTTTTTCTTCCGAACTGGATGACAGCTACCGTCATGTAAATTGTTTGGGTACACACATGCACGTGTTCTATCCTGATGTGTAAGACTCCAGATGAATCAAAACATTACAATTTGAATTGCAGCATCCCTTTGTCAGTATTTTCACATGAAAAATATTGAAACCGTAATGTAAGAAATCTTAATTATATTTTAGAGTTAACTTTGTTACCATTTAGCTCCCTGTAATCTCTCAAATATTTTGATGCTGTTCTACATTTCCATTTTCTTGAACACTCATAATGAGAAAAAAGAATATGAAGAATGTGTATTCGATTCGTGGGGCTTAACATTGTGAGCACGTGATGGGGGCCCATGTGTGTGAACACGGTGAACGC
>BQKN01000040.1:659514-672009 GCA_022839385.1 Asparagus kiusianus
TTGTCTCGTTATTTGTGTGATTTGTAATAGCTTTTTAGGTTCCCTCGACGCGCAGTCCTAGAGCTGACGAGAGGAAGAGCTAATATCCCACTTGTATGGGATATTAGGCTTTAAATTCTTTTTCCCTTTGAGAAACAAGAATTCTTATTGCGATCTGACTCTCTTGTTGTGCTGCCGTAGTGCTGCCGAAATTTCCGCTGCGCGCAACTTACATATGTAGCATAACTCCAGGAAGCTCAAGTAATTATGCCATGCATTGCATGTTGGAATTCTTGATATCTAAATTTCTACGTCGTTTGCTGTAAAGAAATTATTTAATTTCCATATAATTAGTGTTTAAGTGGTAGTCTAACACATTGACAATATCCAACATAAAGCAATTAAATATACTCTTAAGTATACGTCACCTTATACAGATAAGCAATATTACAGCCCTATAATGAATACAGTTAGATCATGCATAACCAGAAATTGATTGATCTTAACAAAATGATAGACACCAAATGAATCTCAGTGAGAATAAGAAAAGTGTCTGTGTAGTGTTAGATCTTAATCATAAAACTTTAGATCTAAAACCATAAAGCCATGATTAATTCAAAGAGATTAACAATAATCTAAAAAAAACGGAAGCTTATACCTGAATCCATTGATTGAACTTGATTTGGGTTTTGAATCTTCTAACCTTAGGATTTTTCTCTATAGCCGAATTTCTCTCTTAGATGGGGGTGAAGAGAATTAGAGAATGTAACCCTAGATTAGGGACTATAACCCCTTATTTATAGGTGTTGTACTTTTGCAATTTGGCTCCTCAACAAATCACAATTACAACCTGGTATCTACACATATAACCCCATGACTTATTTAAGTACTCATTAACCCAAATTAATTGATCACTTTAGTGGGTTATCCTGAAAAGATAGCAATACACATTGATTAATCATATGTGCCCATAAATAGATTTATTAGATTAAATCCAACAATCTCCCACTTGGGTACCATATGATTCCTTAAATTGTGTATAACCTTATGAGCTCAAAATTGCTATCACTGAAAAGGTATTTTCGAACAATCTCGTCCATTGACTATATCAATATAGGATCAAAGCGGCCTTCGTCACATTTATCGTGACTCGACCCATCAATGGTCACATATACCAATACAATCAAACGACATAGATCAATCATGGATATGCAGCATGAAAATTACATGCAATATGATCAGTACATGTCTATTTTTAACTGGTCCTACTTTAGTGAGGTCAAAACCAAACATAATGTAACAGAGTGTCTTAACTGAATACTTTATTCTGATCAGACAATACAACCAAACATAAAGCACCACAATTACAAACTCCCACTAAAACATAATATCCTCAAATAATACCACACCTATATGAGCAGTATGCTCATGAAAGACCTTGGGTGGCAATCCCTTAGTAAGAGGATCAGCTATCATGGAGTTTGTCCCAATGTGCTCTATAGATATTTGTCCACTCTGTACCATTTCTTTCACAACCAGGAACTTAATGTCAATATGTTTTGATTTGATTGAGCTCCTGTTGTTATTAGAATACATTACTGCAGATTTATTGTCACAATATAACCTTAGTGGTCTTTCAACATTTTCCAAAATGCACAGTCCCGTGATAAAATTTCGCAGCCATATTTCCTGATTGGATGCCTCATAGCAAGCTACAAATTCTGCTGCCATAGTGAAGGAAGCTACTAGTGTCTGTTTGACACTTTTCCATGATATAACTCCTCCTGCTAACATATAAATGTAGCCTGATGTAGACTTTCTGCTATCTTGACATCCAGCAAAATCAGAATCCGAATACCCAATGACCTCCAACTTTTCTGATTTTCTGTATGTGAGCATGTAATCTTTTGTTTTCTGAAGATACCTCATAACCCTTTTGACTGCTATCCAATGATCCATACTAGGGTTACTTAAGTATCTGCCTAACATCCCAACAATGTACGCAATATCCGGACGCGTACATACCTGAGCATATATTAGACTTTCTACAGCCGAAGCATAAGGAATCTTCTGCATTTCCTGAATTTTAAGGTTACCTTTAGGACACTGATTGAGACTAAACTTGTCTCCTTTAGCAACAGGGGTATCTCCTGGTCTGCAGTCTTGCATGCCAAACCTTTTAAGTACCTTATCGATATAGCTCTTTTGTGATAATCCAAGAATACCCCGAGAGCGATCTCGATGTATCTGGATCCCTAATATAAAATAGGCGTCCCCAAGATCTTTCATCTCAAAATTCTTTGATAGAAATCTCTTGGTTTCGTGCAACATGCCTATATCATTAGTGGCAAGCAATATGTCATCGACATACAGAATCAGAAAGATATACTTACTCCCACTGAACTTGTGATATACACAGTCATCAACAATGTTCATCTCAAAACCGAACGAAATAATTATTTGTTGAAACTTGTGATACCATTGACGAGGAGCTTGCTTGAGTCCATAGATGGATTTCCTTAATTTACAAACCATATTCTTTGGGTCTTCTGACACAAAGTTTTCTGGTTGCACCATATAAATCATCTCCTTAATGTTGCCATTGAGAAATACAGTCTCAGCATCCATCTGATGTAACTCAAGATCATAATGAGCAACAAGTGCCATGATTGTTCTGAATGAGTCTTTCGATGAAACCGGAGAGAAAGTCTCTGTATAATCAATGTCTTCCTTTTGAGTATAGCCTTTAGCCACAAGACGTGCCTTGTACCTCTCCACATTACCGTTTGCATCCCACTTGGTTTTAAAAATCCATTTATAACCAATTGGTTTTGCACCTTCTGGTAATGGGACAAGTTCCCAAACCTTATTATCTTGCATAGAATTGTACTCTTCATTCATGGCATCAATCCACTGTTGAGAGTTAGAACTTTTCATGGCCTGAAGGAAGTTGATTGGATCATCTTCTAACATTCCACTACTTTCCTCATGTTCTTGGAGAAATACAATATAATCATCCGGAATAGCATTTCTCCTTTCTCTCGTGGATCTCCTTAATGGCACTGGTTCTTGAGGTTGTTGAGTTTGTTCTTCTAGAACAGGGAGTTGTTCAACATTATTATCTTGAGGATTTGGATTTACTTCTTGAGCAACAACAGGTATAGGAACCTGAATATTATCAAAAGTAACTGTATGGATTGGATCTGATGCCAATTCCTCCTCAAAAGCAATGTCTCTAACCTTATTTCTCCCCCCAAACTCAACATCCTCAAAGAATGTTACTGTTCCCGTCTCAAAAATATTCCTTAGTATGGGATCATAAAACTTATAGCCCCTAGAGCGTTCAGAGTACCTAATAAAGTAGCTGCTAACTGTTTTAGAGTCTAATTTCTTTTCATTTGGCCTATAAGGCCTTGCCTCAGCTGGACATCCCCAAATATATAAATGCTTTAAACTGGGCTTTCGACCAGTCCAAAGCTCATAAGGTGTTTTAGCAACTGCTTTACTTGGTACTCTATTCAGAATGTAAGCTACTGTCTTAAGTGCTTCTCCCCAGAGTGACTCTGGTAAAGAAGAATGAGCAATCATACTTCTTACCCTATCCTTAAGAGTCATGTTTCGTCTTTCAGCTACACCATTCATGCTAGGTGAACCCGACATAGTGTACTGTGGGACGATACCGCATTCCTCTAGGTATCTAGCAAATGGTCCTGGACGTTGTTCACCTGAACCATCATATCTGCCGTAGTACTCACCACCACGATCAGATCTAACGGTTTTAATTCTTTGGTTGAGTTGATTCTCAACTTCAGCTTTATAGGCTTTGAAATGTCCAGAGACTCAGATTTTTCATGAATGAGATATAGGTACCCAAAACACGAGTAATCGTCTATGAATGATATAAAATATTGTTGACCATTCCAGGATTCCATAGGGAATGGCCCACAAATATCCGTATGTATCAATTCTAAGACATCCGAAGATCTGTTGGCACCTAATCTCTTAACTTTGGTCTGTTTTCCCTTGATACATTCAACACATACGTTGAAGTCCGAAAAATCAAGTGAATCCAAAATGCCATCAAACACAAGACGCTCAACTCTACCTTTTTAGATATGACCCAAGTGCTTATGCCACAATGACGCTGAATTTTCCTTATTTAATTTACGCTTAGTACCACGCGATTCCGTATGTAAGGTTTCATTATAAGAAGCAATTGTATCAAGCAAATATAGGTTGTCATAAGTACTCAAATAACCGGTTCCCACAACATTTGAATTAAAAGATAAACGGAATTGATTGTTTCCAAATGAACAAGAATAACCTGATTTGTCTAATACAGAAACTGAAATCAAATTCCGTCTAAAAGACGGTACTACAAAAGTATCTTTTAAGTCCAAATAAGAACCAGTTCCTAATAGCAACCTAAAATGCCCAATTGCTTCCACATCTACCGATTGACCGTCGTCCACAAAGATGTATCTTTCAACATTACTTGGCTTTCGGTAGCTCAGGCAACCCTGCATAGAAACACTTATGTGAGTAGTAGCACCAGAGTCTAACCACCAAGTGTTTTTAGGTACTGAAGCTAAATTAACCTCAGAACAGACCAAAGAAAGGAACGTACCCTTATTATCACACCAAGCGTGATATTTTGTACAGTCTTTCTTTACATGTCCAGGCTTGTTACAGAAAAAACAACCCTGATTATCCTTATGTTGTTTCTTCTGAACTGGACCCTTAGCAGCTTCTTTATCATTCTTCCTTTTCTTGCCCTTATCTTTAGAGGCATAGGCCAAATGAGCACTTTCTGTCTTATCTTGCTTCAACCTGTCTTCTTCTTGCATACAGTATGAAATGAGCTCATTTAGAGTCCATTTCTCCTTTTGGCAGTTATAACTGACCTTAAACTGATTGAATTATGCAGGAAGAGACAACAGAACCAGATGCACTAATAACTCATCACAAAGATCGAGTTTAAGTGCCTTAAGCTTTGAAGCAATATGAGACATTTCCATAATGTACTCCCTTATATTTCCTTTGCCCTTATACTTCATCGAAATCAAGCGAGCTAAAAGCGTGCTTGTTTCTACCTTATCATTTTTCGCAAAACGCTTCTCAATTTCGGCAATGAAATCTTTAGCCTTAGTAATCCCTTCGGATTCTATGTTCCTGAAGGCTTCCGGAACGCCACGCTTAATGATCATAAGACTCATGCGATTTGAACGCTCCCACTTCTCATATTCCTTCTTTGCATCAGGAGTGCTATCCGCATTGAGAGGTTAGGGTTGTTCAATTCTTAATGCAAGGTCTAGATCCATGCAACCAAGAACAATTAGTATGTTCTCTTTCCAAACCTTGAAGTTTGTCCCATTTAGCATGAGAATTAAGCTGATGTTAGCAGAAATTGTTGTAGCAGATGCATTAGCTGAAATAAAATAAAAAGTGCTCACATCAATAACCATATTTAGTAATCAATAAAATTCAAATAATGACAAATCCCATCTCAAGATATCTGGCACAACATTAATATCAAGTCTTTGGACAGTAATATTAACTTGTAAGTGATACCTTGTTGCAATGATCAAACATTGACAATAACTCATGTCAAATAATGAAACTATCTTTGGATCGATTCATTATTCACATGTAAACCTTATAATTGTCACACGTTTATCACCGCAGATGTGTATACAGTCTAAATAAATATTAACCTTCCTTTGGGCCTGTAGGTGTAAACTTCTGATTTTCCCAGGAAAGGGGAGGGATTTCGTTTGTATTGATAAGAAAGCTTATTACAAACTAAATCAATCTGAATTACAACAGAAGCAGAGGGAATGCCCTCCTTGTTTATATTTGTGGGGACTTTGAGGTAGCTACAGGATGCTTCGCCCGGTGCTCGCGCCGGGTCTGCTTCCCTTGGACGGTTCGACCGAGATTGTTGAGGAGAGCTTCAGTACTCAGTAGAAGCTCTGGGTGAAGGAGTTCGAATCCTTTCGTTCCTTGGCGATCCTTGTTTGATCGATTTTTTTATTTTATTTTTTTTTGTTTATCGATTGATCCCGCTTTTTGGCTGCTGCCTGGTGCTTTTTTAAGTGGGAGGGGGACCGTTTTGGTTATCCCTTGAACCATGGGATGTGACCATACACTGTTCAAGGACATCCTATTGTCCCCTGTACAACAAACGGTTGTCTTTTGGGGTTACATGTCGTGTCACGTCGTGTAGGAGCGGGAAAGCCCTTCCTCGCACTCGTGACGGCGACTGCCAGACACTTGAGTGGACCTGGACAGCTCGTCGAACGCCGGTGGCTCTGACCTTTCGCTTGGAGCACGGTACGCTGCATTTATGTGGACGCAGATGGCTCTGGCAACCGTCCGCTCACTTGTGCGGCGAGGTACCGAGTGACCATCCGGCGGTCCTGGGGTGCTGTACCCTTCCTCCCCTCACCCTATGTCTGAATAGGGGCAGGAGAATGGACGTCTCGTGCCTGGACGGACTCCAGACAGCTTGCCACGTGACGGCGGCTTCGGCTCTCCATTCTGATGGGTGAGGTGACCCGCATTTATGAGTCTACAGGCCGGTTCGGCGCCCGTCTCATTCGCTTGAATTACGGACTGCCGTCTGACGAACTTGGGGTACTGTGCCTCCTTACCTTGCATCGTGGGAGGCAGAGAAGGCTTGTCCCTGGAAACCTGGTCTCTGGCTCACGTAAGCAGACGTGGCTCTTGGCAAGTGGCCTTGGCATTTGGGGGCGGATTTGAGCTCCTCTTCGACAGGCGGATTTGGCTAATGAAGGTGGATTCGCCTCACTGGCGGATCCATGTGATTTGGCGGGTGCGACCGATGTGGGGGCCCTCATGCCGGCGAATCCACTTAGTAGGTTATTCTCCTAAGAGAGGGTGGCCCTGTTCTGTGGGCGAATTCGTTCACTAATCCACCGCGGTAATTTTTACCGTCTACAAGACCCCCTTCAAAGTTTTCAGACCAAAACCGACTTACGTGTGGTCTGGAATACTTTGAATAAAGCGGCTTCGGATGGATCAAGTACATTAGGATTTTTAGCAAACCCTCAGCTATCAACGGGTTTGATCTGCCTTTACCGATTACCGTTTGAATCGGGCTAGCCATACTATTCCCCTCAGTATGATGAGTTGTCGAGTAGTTTCTCTTAGGCTTAGCGCTAAGATTTCTATTCTGACCCCTAGCCGTCTAGGGCGCGGGTCTCAATGAAGTCCCCTTGTCGGTTTCTGGGTTTTGGGCGAGTCGCCTGCTTCCTGAAGGCGAGTTGAGTCGCGCGGGCGAAGTTAGGCATAGGTGGCGAAATTTTGAGTGACTTGCGGATTTCATTCGAGCCTTCGCTATCGAGAGTTTACTTTTGGGCGAAAGTAGGCCTAATGTGAGTAAACCACGTGTCCATTTACGGGGTTTCGTGTTTTTCCAGCTTAACGCGGCGTAGTATTATCATGATTCGACAGTTTGGCTCCGCTCCATGTGCCTCGTTCTGATCGTGGCCGTGGTTTTCGAATTCAACCGTTGGATGCAACCGTCGATGAGGGTGATCTGGACCGTCGAATTTGATCGTGGCCACGTTTCCCGTTCGTGAGGGATCCGCCTCTCGAGGGCGATCACGGCCACGTGGACAACTCCCCCTTTTTAAACCCGCTGTTTTCCTCCTTTGGGATTCATCGTGCTGTTGAATCTTGAAAAGAATTCCTAAGACAAGAGTTCCCGCCCCATCTTTCAATGGCTCCAAAACCTAGGAGGCGCAAAGTGAGAGGTGCAGGCCCTGGAGGTTACTCCGATCGTCTCTCCGCCGGCATGCCCGCCAGTGCTCCGGAGTTGCACTCAGGTATGTCGATGGGTTTGTTGGATGACCTCGTGTAGGTCTTAGGCGTCGAATTTGGGGAGATGAGTGTTGCCCATTATCCCGAAATTCCGCCGCCCTTTGGCGGCTTCCCCGATTTAGGGCAAAGCTTGCCCTATTTGCCTTTAGAGGGTAACCTTTGTCTCCGTGGGCGAACTCAGCCTGATAGGCGAGTTCGACTTTTTCCTGTTAGAGGGCAGTGTCGCTTGTACGGGTAAACCTTGTTCGAAGTGGGTTCCCCCTTTTGACAGGCGATTTCGCCCACCTCTGCTTGATGGGCGATTTTACCCCTACAGCGGATTTTGTCTTAATCGATTTTCCTTTCTTGCAGCAACTCTCTCCGATGAAGCTTTCCCGGAGGGTGTGGCCATTGGCCACGCCGGTGGTACGAACTACACGGCTCCTCCCCGATTTCCCTCACTGGCTCCAGTACCAGCGTTCACCGCCGACAAGCCGAATGGCTTGATAAAGAGGGTCACAGACGGTCACCACTTGACACTGCGCGAGTTGATGACCGATGCGGCACTGACAGATGATGCTAGGGTGGAGCTGCCGAAACCTCAGTTTTTGTTCGGCGATGCCACGACCGACCCTTTTGCCCTGTTGCTCAAAGAGAGCATGTGGTTCCACACGGTGGAAGGGACTCGTTACTACCTCCCCAGCATGTCGAGGGGGTTCTCGATCGTCGAGCTGCGGTCCCTCGCGGTTCCTCGGATGATGAACTGGGAGCTGACCCCGACTCAAGATGGGGTCACTTGTGGTGTTTTCACAGGCTCTACCGCTGGATATGGAGTGGATGGCTCATGTAAGCGTGTGACGGGTCTGCGTCCTAGCTTAATGTCCGCGGAACTGCCCGTGGGGGAGTCGATAGCGGCGGCGGAGACCTTCCGTCACCGCTTCTTCCGAGTAGGAGGGAGCTTTCCCCCGAAGGATTTCAGAGCTCCGGGGTGGGTCTATTCTGCGCCTGGCAGCGACACTTGGTGGTCCAAGATCACCGACCGTGTTCTAGCTGAGAATGCTGATCTCAAGAACACGGAGCTGTACGTGGCCGTCGAAGCTACTCGACATGGCTTGCGGATCAACGCCTCTCAGTTCCACAGCATTTTGGAACTGTATTGTGCGGAAAGCGGCACATTTTTCACCCCCAATGGTGAGCTCGGTATTACCCCACACGAGATGTACGACGTGTCGGGGCTGCCTCTGGGGGACTTTCCTTACGAGGAGTACGTCCCCGATCAAACCGAGATCGATCAATTGTCCAATCATTCGCCCTTGGTGGTTGAGACTTTGTGGGAGTTACTCTGCCACTACCACATCTGCCTCAGCACCTTGGGGGCGGCAGATCATAAGGGGAAGAAGAAGGGGATCAGCCACAAGAATTGGGCTGATTACTTGTTCCCGGGGAACGATGTTAAGGGGAAGCCTGCCCTCCCGTTGGGCGTATGCGACCAATCCGAGGTGGAGGCGAGGATAGCCGAAGAGGGGGAGACCGTGACTCTCGACCGCGATGAAGGTGGATTTAAGTCTAGTACAGTCTTTCATTCTTTCCATAATCAGGCGAAGTCGCCCATCTCAGGGAAGGCGCTGCTTGCGGGGTACCTCATGTTATGGTTGAAGAGGTGCGTGATCCCCACTCACTCTTTTGAAGCTCTTCCTGTGGAGGTCGTGTACCCGGCGGTTTGTTTAGCTCACGGGAAGTCTTACTCCCTAGTATCGGCGACGATAGCGTGCATCCATCGGGGGCTTCGTACCCTGACAGCTCAATTCTGCCGCGTATCGGCCACTGATGAGGGAGAAGGAGAGGTCATCAGGACCCCCAACCCTCGGGTGGGGCTGCCGTATACATATCTGATGACGTGGTTCGTATACCACTGTGAATGCCTGATGAGCACCCCGGCGGCGATCCAAGGTGACAAGTTCGTCCCCTTCGTCCAGCGCTTGGAGAGGTGCTCCTGGAAATGCAAGGATATCCCCGACGCACGGAAGACGCTCTCCCACTTCGGGTATTACAACTTTCGCCGCTTTTTTCCTTACTTTAGTGGGGGCGGATACGGAGAATCTCTGAGGGACGCGCCGACGGCGGATCACTACACAACCCTCCCTCGCGGCGCCTTTCGGTGGTTGGTAAACATCCGGCCGGGGTACCACGTCTTAAGAACGGGCTCCACATGCTATCTCGAGCCATATGTCCCCTGCAGGTTTGCCCGCCAGTTTGGGTACGATCAATTGTACGTGGGCAACGCCAATCCCCTACGCTTTGAAGGAGGGCTGGTGGACGGAGCTCGGGGATGGTTCTGGACTCATGCTGGCGGCACCGATGCCCGCTTTGAGTTACCCGCGAAGGATCGCGACTTGCACCACACGATCTCATATTGTCGGTGGTATCGGGGCGCCAGTGCCAATCCTGTTGACTTTTGGTTTCAGAGCTCGTGCCTGGCGGAGCGCGGGCGTCGTCCAAGAGGAGCTCCTCGACCTCCGAGGCGGAGGGGCCGTGCAACGGCTAGGGAGCTGTTCATGGAAGGCCCTGCAGGAGGTTCTGAGGGTGAGGACGCGGGCACAGACAAATCCGAGGCTCCTGAAACGCGAGCTCCGCCTCCCAGTCTTCCTCTAGACTCCCAAGGCGAGCAGAGGGAACCTGTTGAGTTGACCCGGGCGAGCAAGCGTCTGGAGCAAGCCCGGAGTGCGATTGCTGGGCGCATGGGGGCGCCTCTCTTATCTCCGAGTAGTTCGTTGCTCTCGAAACGGCAGCGAGAAGCGGCGGAGAGCTCTAGAGCGGAAGTGGCCAAGAGGGCCCGTGGCGAGGAGACTATGGTGACCACCAGAGCGGCAGCTGGTCGGGCCGGTACTGTCTCTGGGGCGGAAGTTGTTCAATCTACCCCTTCTGCCATACCGCAGGCGGCTCCGGCGATTTCTAAGGACACACTTCCTTCCTCCGGTGTGGAGTCGCAGGCGGGGGTCTCGACGACTCCTGCACCCACGCCAAGAGGTAATCTTTCGGCGCAACGCCCTTGTGTAAGAAGTCAGGTTCGTATTTCCTGACTGCTCATATTGAATTCATGCAGGTGTAGCCGAGAAAGCAATCCCCATTCCTTCTGACGAAGAGGAGGGGAATGGAGATGAAAGGGAACCAGAGGGTCCAGGTAAGCATGAGTTTCATTGCTGCTGACCCTTCTAGGCTAAGGGGGTATTAATTGTCATCATTTTCCTTGTATCCGCAGCTGGCCCCTCTCACGAAGCTACTGGCAAGGAGGATCCTCCCTCTTGGGAGGGTCGTTCGGGCGAATTCGAGACGGACGACGATGCCTCCATTCATGAGGCGCTATCAAGCGAAGAGGAGGTAGTGGTCCCTGCGGATCAACAAGGGGGAACCCCCACCTCCGAGGGAGCACCGGTCGAGGGTGAACGTTCAGTGCAAGAGTCTTCAGCTCAGGGGGAACTCCCGTTGGGCTGATGGTCACTTCCTCACCGGCGGTGACCTGTGACTCTGCCACTGCCATCGTGGCGGCGCCAGCGTTTGTTCCGGTTCTGGGAGCACCAGTCACCGCTTCTGCGATCGTGACCACTAGTACTCCGATCGTGGCTTCATCCTCTGTCGAGGATGCCTCTCTCTCTCCTATGGAATGCTGGCGAAAGAGGCAGGTGGCGCGAGCTGTGGCCAACTTCGAAGACACTCTGGCCCACTGTACTCGGCAGGTCTTGGAGGGGAATTGTCCCTTCGAGGAATTCAGGGAAGTTCTCGAGGACGACGCGTCCTTCTTGCGTAAGAGGCTCGGCACCATTGCGGCGAGACCCTACTTTCAGCGCCTGAACGAAGTGCAGGTGGCGGTTCAGCAGCTGCTCACTGCTCGTGCGGAGAGTTCCAACCTCTTTGATCTCGCCTCTCGCGAAGTTCGAGTAACTCTGGCAGATCAGGATCGCCGCCTGAACGAGAATCTGACGCTGGAGTTAAAGTTGTCAGCGGAGCTGGAGCAGGCCAAAGCCGAGGATGCACGGGTGGCTCGCGAGCAAGAGACGGTTGATAGCCGGTTCTCCCGACTTTCCTTCGAAGTGGAGAGGCTGAAACAGGTCATAGCTGACGCGCAGGCCTCTCTAGCTGTTCAAGGGGAGGCCCTTGATCAGGTGGCAAAGGAGTTGGAGGGTGTTGAGTCCCGCCAGAAATTGACCACTGACTCTGTTGGGGAGAAGGATCGAGCCCTCAAGGATGTCAAGGTGGCCATTCAAGACTTGATCTCGTGCACTGAGGAAGAGATTCGTGGAGAGATCTTAAGGAGGCTTGAGCTCCGCCATGCCGAAGAGATTCGTAAGGCGGAACTGCGGTTGAAATCTTTGTAATTCGTCTTTTTTTTGTAACGGGACTCTTTTTCATGAATGAAATTATCCTTTTGTTTCTGGCGATTCTGGCTTGTGTGCATACTATATTTAGTATAGATATTTTAATGCACTAGTTGATGTTAAGTTGAGGGAAATTTCCCTTGGCAGATTCCAGCTACAGACCCGTTTCGCCTGCAGGCGAATTTTACAAATTGATGAATTCGCAGTTGTTCTGTTAATGGCGATTCCAGATACAGGTGGACTCCGCTTTTTAGCGGGTCGTGTGTCCGCCCACGTGCACGTCAGTCACAGAGACGTGGGTGCGCCGTCTTGCCTTAAT
>BQKN01000040.1:677009-725137 GCA_022839385.1 Asparagus kiusianus
AGCATGAGGCGGAACCTATCTTGATATCCGATGATGAGCCCGAGAGCCCGGAGGCTCCTCCTGCCCAAGGTTCCGCTCCGCAACCAGGAATGGAACCTTGTCTCGAGGTTCCCCCAATTGCGGCGCTCGCCCCTGGTCAAAAACCCACTCCCCCTGGCTCCTCGTCTTGGCAGGCCCGCATCGAGGAGTTCGAGAACGCCGTGAGACAGGTAATTTCTCTTGTCGATCTCGGCATGGGTAGTTTTGCCAGTTTTAGGCAATCTCTCCTGGATCGTGCGGTAGACCTTCGACGATCGGGCGAAAATCAGCTTTTCACCCGTTGTATGCGAGAACTACGTCTTCTGGAGTCGCGTATGACAGGGCTAGAGGCATTGCTGCGGGAAGGCCCCGAAGTTTATATGGAGTCTTGCCTGGCTTTCATCAGGCGTAGGGAGGCCCATGAACAGGAGATCTGTTCCAAAGAGATCGCTGATTCGGAGTACATTGCCAATTTCTGGGTGGATCACCATCGCTCGTCAGAGGAGGAAGTCATCGACCTTAATCACACGATAGCTCGCCTGCGAACCGAACTGGGACATGCGGAGGCGAGGTTGGAGAAGCTCCAGACCGACGTCGTCATTGCCCGTGAGAAGGCTGAAGCGGCAACTCAGCGCCTCTTGGTGTTGCGGGAACAAGACGCTGTCGCTAAGTCGAACTCCGAGGAGCGGATTAGGAAAGCGGCCGAGGACAAGGCTCGAGAGGACCACGCGAGACGGGTAGCATTGGCCAAGGCAGAGATTTCCACTTTCAGTGTGTTTGATTGAGATCCCCACCATGTATTCGTGCCTAAGACACTTTGTTTATTTGTCTTGCTTAATTTTGAAACTATGCCATGACTCGTGAAGTCATGACCTGTTCAGATGTATTATCTTAAACACTGGGTGCATGTTTTGCTTCTTCGAACGTAATATTATGACTTTCGCGATTTGCAAAAAACATAACTTTGTTCAAATGTACTGTCTAGAAGCATTTGATGCAGTTTGTCTTCTTCCTCGTCGTGTTCCTTTTGGATATAACCCCTTTAATATTTCTTTGGCATGGCCATCAGCGGTTTCAGGTTGCAACACTTGGGCGAAAACTCAGCTTAAGTATGGCTCAGCCCAGAGGATGGCGAATTCGCTGGGAGAGACGTACTAAACCGTCGAAGAGTTCGTTTGAAGGTTAACTTCATCCTTCGGCGAATTCAAACCATGGGCGAATCCCGAGTCCTGGCGGATTTGTGTCGATGTCACTGGCGAATTTACGCAAGGCGAAACTTGGATTGTGGCGGGTTTGTCTAACCGTCGGAGATCCAACCGTGGGCGAAACTCACGCCACGTGTCGGTCGGCAGACCCAAGCGCTTGTCAACTAAAGCTCTGCGAACTCATTAATGCTCATTTATTGGTGAAGCGACTGAACCCTTCGCCTCTTGCTCAATCTGATTGGTCGGTTTGGTGTCTCGAGAGTAGTCTTTAATGGCATTGAGTTCGAAGCGTCGCAGGTCGCTCGGGCCGCTTGATGGTTTGGGGCAACGAATCTCAGCCGTCGGATTTCTTGGTATATATTTCTGCACTCGCCCTCTTCTGGCAGAGTCCTGACTGCTTCGAGCGAAATCTGCCAGAAAAGAAAAGAAAACTTTTCTCCTCCATGGCTTCCTCTTCCGATTACAGCGATGCCGAAGGTGTCGGCTCCTCCGCCACCGTCGTGGATGTCGGCGCTCCGTCTGCTGCCCCGGCGAGCCCGATCCAGGGATATCCTATTCCGGACCCCATGGCTCACCCTGCTTTTGTGCCGCTCCAGGAGTTGGTGGATTTGGTGCACGGGTGCGCCCTCTCTGTCAGCATGGGCGGTGAGCGATACTACGACTCGCTCCCCCTCGTAGAGGCGCGTCTGGAGGCGATCCGCCGTGCGGACGATGACTCGCTCACACAGCGATGTGAGCGAGAGCTTGAGCTCGTGGAGGGGTGGATGTACCGCCTCGAGGAATTGGCTCATGAAGACCTCTCCAATGAGTCACTGCCTCTCCCACTGCACCTCCTGCTAGAGCGTAACGAGCGGGCGAAGCGGATCCAGGCGAAGGAGGCTGAGCTCAGACGCCTACGAAAGTGACACCAAATAGAACTGGACCGGATGGACGCTTACATGGACCGGGCTTTCTTTGAGGACGCCGGCACTCTCCGCGGCAAGGCGAAGCTGCAGGAGCGTTCGCGCAAGGCGGGGAAGCTCGGCGAGGCTGCCAGGGAGGTGGAGAGGGCGCTGGAGCTCCTTCGCCAGGAGGAAGAGGAACGCAAGGCGGACCTGGCCAGGCGGCAGCAGGAACGGAAGGAGAAGGCGAGGACCCGACGTGCGGCGGAGCGGGCTGCGCTCAAAGCCAAGATCGGCTCTTTTAGCCTTCTAAAATTCCTGTAATGCCTGTTTTGCTTATGTAATTTTGTCAACTTAATTGGTGCCCTGGGCATCACAACTAAACTGAAAACTCTTGTAAATTTCGGTCCGTCGTGGCCCTTTGGCTTGTTTTGCTTATCTTTGTTTTGCATGGATGGTCTCCCTCCATTTCTTCTTTGTGTGTTGCTGGGAACCTCGAGTTGAATTTGGTGAGCTTCTGACCATTCTGTTCCGAACTTAGTCATTTTGGACCCTTGTTCTGCTCTCGGTTGCTTACAGCGTGGGATCGGGTTGACTCCGATTTTCACGTTGTAGCTCCAGTGGGATCAAGAGAGTAACACTCGGCTTGCAGCAGAGAACAGTCGTTCGCTCCTGCGGCCGACTGAAAATCTCAACTTCAACTTGCCATTCGGCAAGCTGTCGCTTGAGGAATCGGCAGAGGTGTCGTTTGCCAACCTGCTCTTGACAGTTGTCGTCGTCTGAATAGGTGGCGACAGATGATAATCGAATCGTCAGGGATGTAGGAATATAACGTTCGATTGTTGTAGGGGCCCTCACGTGGTAGGCCGCTACCCATCAGTTATCCTAAGGGAATGTTAGGATAGCTGGAATAGGCCAGATAGTTCAGGGACGTAGGAGTGTGACTATTGACAGAAGTAATAACACGTCGCGTGTTAGGCTATTACTTAGGCTATGTTATTCGTCGGAATAACGGCGCCAATCATCAGAGGTGATCATTAACCTGATGGGGTTTTGTCACGATTGGAGCGACTGCGGGGGACCTACCATTCTTCCTGAGGAGGATTGGTGAGTAAATTGTGTCAGAGGTTTAATGTTAACGTGACAGGGAATGTCGTGATTGGAACGACTTTGGGGACCCACCATCCTTTGGAAGAGGATTGGCGAGTTGATTTGGTTTGTCGTGATGTGAACGACTTAGTGGATCTGCCATCTCGTTGGAGAGGATAGGCGAAACGAATTGGTTTGTCGTGATATGAACGACTTAGTGGATCCGCCATCTCGTTGGAGAGGATAGGCGAAATGAATTCCACCAGAGGCTTTCGCCATAACGGGTAGAGTAGGGACAGTTTAGCCTCGTATACCAGTTGGAGGGTTCGAGGGCCAGTTTAGACTCTTGCACTCATGGGAGTTGGTGAAGAAGAACTAAGGGTAGTACTTCTTCAAGTATTTGCCGTTAATGGGCATCATGATCTTGTCGCCGTTGGGCTTGACGAGGCGGTAGGCGCCATTCGAATAAACTGTTTCTATTACGAACGGCCCTTCCCATTTGGATTGGAATTTGCCTTTCTTCTTGGAGGTGAGAATCATTGGCCGGCGGACGGCCAACACCAGCTCTCCTTCCTTGAAGGCTCGGCGTTTGACTTTCTTGTCGAAAGCCTTAGCCATCCGGGCTTGGTAGAACTCAATGTGCTGTTGAGCTTCCAGCCGTTTGTCGTCCAACGCCTCGAGCTCGGCGAGTCGTTGTCGGTGATTGTCTTCCACCGTCATCCCTGTTGCCAAGGCAACGCGGAGGGAAGGTATCTGAATCTCCAACGGCAATATGGCCTCATAGCCATATACCAAGGAGTAGGGCGTATGGCCGGTCGGCGTGCGAACCGTGGTGCGATATGCCCATAGGCTTTCGCCAAGTTTCTCGTTCCAGTCGCGTTTGCTGGTTGAGGTTAACTTGGTCAAAATCTTGATGATCGTTTGTTGAAGGCCTCGGCCAAGCTATTTGCTGATGGGTTATAGGCCGTGGAAGAGAGGTTCTGCATTCGGAACTTGTCGCAGAACCTGGTGAATGCGTGACTGACGAACTGCGTACCATTGTCATGAATGATATGTCGTGGTACGCCGTACCGGTAAATGACATGGTGTTTGATGAACTTAATCACGTCGTTAGTCTTGACTTCTCTCAAGGGGATGGCTTCGGCCCATTTAGAGAAGTAGTCAGTGATCGCAAGAATGAAGCGATGACCTCTTGCCGATGGCGGGGATATCGGTCCAACTATGTCCATCCCCCATGCCTCGAAAGGCCACGAAGCCTTTGTTGGGTGTAGGTCTTCAGGTGGCTGATGCATGTAGTTGGTGTGAATCTGGCATTCGTGGCAGCGCTTTGCGTAGGCAACGGCGTCTTGGACCATCCCAGGCCAGAAGTAGCCAGTCCTTCGTAGGCGGTCCCAAAGTTTGGGTCCGGGCTGGTGAGCTCCGCCGATGCCGTTGTGGGCCTCGCGTAGAGCCTCCTGTGTTTCTGCTTTTGAGAGGCATCGAAGCAACAAGCCGTCGTATGACCTTCGATACAACGTCTTGGTGGTCGAGTCGTAGTAGAATCTCGTAGCACGTCTCCGGACGGACTCTCGCTCCTTTGCATCCTCGGGCAATACGCCGTATAGGACGTAATCGATGATCGGGAGGCGCCAGTCCTCAGCACTGGGCTGATCTGAGACTTGATGGGTGGCGTTTGCTTCTGGAGCGTCTTTCAGTCGAAAGAGCTTCTTGCTCGCCACTGTGACCGATTGGATTGTTCCGAATGGTTGAGCCAGGTTGGCCGCCAGGGAAGCCAAGGCATCCGCATGTGTGTTCTTGGAACGTAGCACATGCTCAATGTGGAAGTTATCGAATGACTCCGCTGCCCGGACAGCCGCCTTGTGGAGTGGGATCAGGTCTTTGTTTCTAACCTCATATTCGCCGGTCATCTGCTTGACGATGAGCTGGGAATCGCCGTAAGCTTCGAGATGCCTTACTCCTAGCTCTTTGGCCAGCTCAAGTCCAATGAGTAAGGCATTATATTCGGCCACGTTGTTGGTACATGGCTCTGTCAAGGAGAAGGCCCGGGGCAGCACGTGGTTGTGTGGGGAAGTGATGACTACCCCCACTCCAGCAACAATAGAGCCGTCTGGGGCTGCGCGAGACGCGCCGTCGAAGAATATCTGCCACACCTCTGGTAACGAAGTTACGTTGACCTCAAGTGGTTCGTCCGGCAAGTCTTCAAACAAGTCGGTCTTTGTCCCCAGCGGGTGACTGGCCATGAGATCGCATATGGCCTGCCCTTTGACCGACTTCTGTGGCATGAAGTGAATGTCGTACTGGGAGAGCAGAAGTGCCCATCTAGCTAAACGCCAATTTAACGCCGCAAGTTAGGTCATGAAGACTCAAATGGGGTTCATCCTTGAGATGATGTGGATCGTCTGGCCAACCAGGTAGTGTCGCATCTTTTGGATGGCGAATACCAAGGCCAAACATTCTTTCTCGACCATCGGGTACCGTTGCTCGGCGCCTTGCAGGGTTCTACTTAGGTAGTAGATGCCTTGCTCGTAGCCGGCGTCATCGTTCTGTGCTAAGAGAGCACCGAGAGAATGCTCCATGGCGCGGATATAGATGAGGAATGGTTTCCCTGAAATTGGCGTAGCGAGGACTGGCGGATTTGAAAGGTAATCCTTGATCTCCTCGAAGGCCTTCTGGCAAGACTCGTCCCATACGAAGGAAGTGCCTTTCTTCATGAGCTTGGAGAATGGCTGACATTTGCCCGAAAGGTTTGAAATGAACCTTCGGATGTAGGCTAATCTTCCCTGGAGGCCCCTCAATTCTTTGAGGTTCCGGGGTGGTTGGAGCTCTTGGATAGCTCGCACCTTGTCTGGATCGATTCGGATCCCTTTTGTCGTGACGACGAAGCCGAGGAATTTACCACTAGCCATCCCTAGGAATGACTTAGTGGGATTCATCTTGAGTTGATGAGTCCTCATGAGTTCGAACATCGTCTTCAGGTCTTGGAGGTGGTCACCCTTGTGACGACTCTTCACGACCAGATCGTCCACATAGCACTCTACCGTTTTTCGTAGATGGTCTCGAAAGATCAAGCTCATGGCGCGTTGGTAGGTTGCGCCGGCATTCTTGAGTCCGAAGGGCATAACGGTGTAGCAGTACACCCCCATGGGGGTTCTGAATGAGGTGTGTTTCTCGTCCTCGGGATGCATTTTGATTTGATTATACCCCGAGAATCCGTCCATGAAGGACATCCTCTCGAATCCGCACGTGTTGTCGATGATGACATCTGTGATGGGCAAGGGAAATTCGTCCTTCGGGCAAGCAGCGTTGAGGTTTCTGAAGTCGATGCAGATGCGGATCTTACCGTTTTTCTTCAGCACTGGAATAATGTTAGCCACCCAGTCGGGGTGCTGTTCCTCTCTGATGAAGCCGGATTTGATGAGCTTCTTTACTTCGGCCTCGATCGCCTCCATGATCTGGGGGCGAAACCGCCTTTGCTGCTGCTTGACTGGCTTGGCGTCTAGGCTGATGTTGAGGCGATGTGTGGCGATCCGCGGATCCAAGCCAGGCATGTCCTCATAATTCCATGCGAAGACGTCGATGTATTCCCGTATGAGGGCAATGAGGTCCTCCTTTTCTTGAGGAGGCAGGCTACCACTGATGAATATGGGCTTGGGACTCTCGTCAGTGCCCATGTTCACTTGGAGGATTTTGTCCTCGGTGGGCGGTTCCCTTTGCTCGAAGCGACTACTCCACTGGGCGTTAACGTGGCGATCCCACGTCTCGTCATAGAGTGGAAGTTGTTCATCTGTCGCCATTTCGGCGGGATCCATCGTAGCCATGTTGATTGTAAGGCTGTCGAACAGATCCCTCACGCTGATATCCGAGTCCCACGCCGAGGTAACCGATGATTGGTCCCCCGAGCATGCATAGTCGGAATCTTCGTTGACACAAAAATACAGTTCTGACGAGGAGGAGGAGTAGCCTAAACCTCTCCTAGTCCGGTTGAAATAATTCGAGGGTTTCCCTTAGGTACGTAAGCAGGTCGGATGACCGTCTTGCGTCCTCGGCCGTAATTGATGCCTTCCAGACGAGTGAGGTCGTATCCCATGTCGCTCATCATGCGTCTCGCAATTCGACTGTATTGCGAAAACTGGGGTGCTGGGTCTTCGTCTTCGGACTCGTCCCAGAGCGTGCGCAATGGGCGATCGATCCGGCCGAAAATAATATCTTTTCGATATTTATTTCGGGCCGGCACAACAAATACAGCTCGCGATGAGTCAATCGGCTGCCCCCTCGCGGCGTACAACAAGCGTACCGGAGTGTGCAGGGAAGGATCTTGGTAGAGCTCCGACCATAGGTCGTTGGGTTCATCATCCTCAGACGTAGAACAAGACGACACATAAGCAAAGTTTGATTTTTCATTGACGACAATCTTTCCCGCCTGAACAGCGTTGGTTACACGATGACTCTCATAACCAATTACAATTGACTCGAAATCGTTTAAGATTAGATTGTCGCCGTACTCAGGCTCGATGTCCGCCTCGTTGCCGCTTTCCGGCTCCTCAATCGGCGGTTCGATGGGGTCTTGATACAGCAGAGAGTCGGTGAAATAGTTTTCGACGCCTTTAAAGGGCTGTCTGTTGGCCACTACAGTCTTCACACGCTCATAGTCGTCCACGTACTTCAAGCATTGATGAAGGGTGGATGGGACTATTCGGTTGCCATGGATCCACGGGCGTCCTAGGAGCATGTTGTAGGAAGGCTCGGCATCGATGACATAGCAGGTCACCTCCGTCTTCATGTCGCCTATGCGGCATTTTAGGCGGATTTTGCCCAGCGGCCGCGTCCCTGTGGCGTTAAAGCCAAAAATGGTAGTGGTGGTCGAGGACAGGCGCTTTGGCGGTATCCCCAGGTGTTTAATTAATTTCAGGGGCACAATGCTCAACGCAGAACCCGGGTCGACTTGGATCCGGTCCACCCTCGCCGAGCCGACATATCCCATGAAATACAGGGGTCGATCATGCGATGTGCTCTTGATGAGCATGTCCTCGGGGGTGAAAGTGATGCACGGGACCCGCCTCTCGGAGACTTGGCAGTAAGTCGTGCATTCTCGTTCCGCCTCCGTCTCTTTCGAAAAGTGGGTTGAGAACGCCTCTGAGTCCGCCACGCCTCTTGTAGGGCTTCGCGAGTGGACCTGGACAACCGGAGGAGGTCGTACATGGTGATTCCCGCCGGGATGCTTTTCAACTGTGCGAGCACGTTGAACCGGAAAGGTTGGCGACTTGAGCTGGGTGCATCTGGATTGGGAGGGGTTGTGGCGGTTGGCCTCGCGGGAGGTCTTACCGTGTTCTCTACCCTCGCGGGATATTCTTTGGCGAAATCCCTTCCCGTCCTCGTGGCGAAGACGTTGGCGTCCTCCTCTGAATCGGTCAAGGCGGCTACTACTATGTCATTTGTGTCTGGGGTGGCATAGATGACGTTGCAGTGTTTTCTCCTTGCTTCCTTCGGAGACTTTGTAGTCCACTGTTCATCGTTGAGGAGATCTGGGTGAACCCATATTATCTGCCCCGATGGCAGGGTCTGCGGGACTAAGCCCTTCTCTCGCTGGTTGTGAGGATCGTCATTGGTGATCTTCAGAATCGCTTTGGGGATAGGAACTACCCCCGCCGGAGCTTGGACTTCGGGGAGATTTGTCCCAAAGCTCAAGGTGATCATGTTTGTGGTCACCTGCTTCTGGACCTTCTCCTTCTTCAGGACCCCTGCGTCGTAAAGGGCCTGGAGTTTGTCCTTGAGGATGTAGCATTTGGTCGTGTGGTGATCGAGGAATCTGTGATAAGCACAGTAGGTCGGGTCACCGGTCTTGTCTGCTTCCTCAGGCTTCGTAGCCTCAGGCAGCTTGATTCGACCACTCTTGAGCAGAGTATCGAGCGTTGCCACCACCTGGTCCTCTTTGAAGTCATACTGCCGCGGGGGGCGTTGTTCAAATTGCCTAGGCTTCGGCCTTGGAGCAGTCTTTGGCGCTGGGGCAGAGTCAACAGCCATGATCTCCTTTCCTCTTGTTCGAGGGGGGTTCTTTGGCACAGCCGGCTCTACGGCTCCTTTCTTGGGCTGGGGCTCTTCGGCCTCTAGCCTCTTGATTATGTTTTCTACTTGTTCGCCTTGACGAACGAGCTCTTTCCATGTCCGGGTCTCCACCGCGCCTATTTTGGATAGGATGTGGATCGACAGGTTGTTGCGACACATCTCAATCAGTGTCGCCTCAGAAACTTGATCCCGACAGTGGACCGATCGGTTCCGAAATCTTTTCACGAAGTCATTGACCGACTCTGACTTTCGTTGTTTTTCGGCCAAGAGGGTGGCCATCGACACTTCCGTGTCATCGTCGAAGAAGCGAGCCAAAAAGAGTCTCTCGACATCGGCCCATGACTTGATGGTGCCGGCCTCGAGCTTACGGAACCATTCGAACGCCACCCCCTTTAGGGTGCCGATGAATAGTCGCGTAAGAATGGCGTCGTTCCCCGTAAGGAAACCCGTCTGTGCCATGAAATAGTAGATGTGTTGCGAGGGTGAGCCTTTGCCATCAAACTGCACCAGGCTGATCGGTTTGAACTTTGCTGGGTATGGCACCGTATCCCACTCAATGGGGTAGGGGCGGATCACCCCCAGCTTGTTCATATTTTGCTGAAGTTTCAGCACATTGAGTTGATCCTGAAACTCGTCGAACCTCTTGTCGTGGGAACCATCCCCGGTATGTGACGTTCCTAACGACGTCTTGGAGGAGTGATCAGATTGTTGATTACTATTGTCCTCTGTTTCCGTCGCTGGACGGCGAGGAGGTACCCATTCTCTATCCTCCGTTGGCCGAGGTAAGGGGCGTTGGACCCTTTTCTTCTTCTTCTTCTTATTCAGAAGCTGTTCCATCATCTCCCGCAGAGAGTCAATGGTCGCCTGTTGCTCTTCGAGCTTTTGAGCGACCGTCTGGTCATGGGTAAGGTCAGTCATGAGCACCCGCGCCCTCGCGTCTTGACTAGAGTGCGAGGTTTGAGAGGTGGCCGCTGCCGAGTGAACCTCGTCCTCGCGGTGGAAGGGAGGGGGTACGACGGAGTAGTCGATCCCGATGCTCGTCCTTCTGCGACTACGGGTGCGCTGGAATATACCCTCTTTCTGGTGTCGGGCGAACCGAGGATTGGGTCCCAGAATAGAATCTGAATCTGGGGAATCGGAGAGTACCCCCTTACCCTTGTCCGTCATGTTGATTGTGGCGGACGGGAGCTCTAGGTCGTCAGTAGCGCGTCTCTTTTGGTGACGACGCCTTCGACGGGAGATTCTCTGCCGAGAGGGTTGTCGAGAAATTCTCTCAAACACGGAAGGTCTCGCCGTTCCTACGCACTGGCAGTCAGCGAGTACCGTGTGGATGAGCCTCTCGCAGTGGCACTGAGGACTCGCCTCATGTATGGTGCGCTTGCGAGTTAAATATTCTCGAAGGTCTCCTGTGGGTGGTTGGTGACAACCCCCAGCATCAGAAGGCTCGCTTGGGTGAGTACACGAGAGATCTTTGGATGTGCTCTCTGGTGTGCACCGGGCGGAATGTTGTGGTGTCGGAGTTAGGCGATCTCGCCTCGATGGGCGAGTTTTCGCGTTGGGGCGAACTCTAGCGTGTAGGCGAGTTTCAACCCTTCGTTTGGACAAGCGGGTCCGCGAAGTGTCAACAGCCTCCTTACCCTTGCGCTTATCCGCCAAAAGATTATGGCGAGGCTCGTCAGCCTTCGAGGATTCGCCTAGCTCGTGAGGCCCACTCGCTTGGGGTGGTTTATTCGTGTCAGGGATATGACCTGAGAAGCGAAGTCCACCAGAGCGGGTGGTCCCGTCCTTCTCGGTTGGCGGTCCTGATTTGGAGGGCCTCCCGATGTTGGGCGAGTTGCCCTCTCGTTTCTCGTTCCTCGGGCCTGTATGATGGTTCAGGCCGTTGTGTGAAGCAGAGGTTCGGGCTTTTTGCCCGGCAAGCGGCTGCCGTCGTTGTTGGCTAGCTCCTCGAGTGGAGGGAGCATTCGTGCGAGCTGCGGCAGCGTGATTCGTGTCGGAACGGACGGATGTCTCTTTTAGGACGGGCGTTACCGAGGGTCGTTTGGCGACCCACTTGGTAGACCCTCCCCCCATGCTCTCGATCTGGGACTTGGCCTCGAGAGACTTTAGGGTGGGTTTCCCCGTCGAGACACGGGTAGAGCCTTCTAGCACGGGAGCTTTGACCGTCTGAGGTCGGCTCTGGTGTACGACTCTGTGGCACTTGTGGGACGCTTCGCCACCGGAAGAGGAGGAAGACAAGTACTCCTCGTACTTGGCCTGATCGAACTCTATCTCTAGGGACTCCACTGTCGTCCTAACAGCAATCTCGTCGAACTGAGCTACCACCATTTCGTTTGAGGAAACAGCTCCTCCCACTATGGTCGCCATCTTCTGTAGGTGTAAACTTCTGATTTTCCCGGGAAAGGGGAGGGATTTCGTTTGTATTGATAAGAAAGCTTATTACAAACTAAATCAATCTGAATTACAACAGAAGCAGAGGGAATGCCCTCCTTGTTTATATTTGTGGGGACTTTGAGGTAGCTACAGGATGCTTCGCCCGGTGCTCGCACCGGGTCTGCTTCCCTTGGACGGTTCGACCGAGATTGTTGAGGAGAGCTTCAGTACTCAGTAGAAGCTCTGGGTGAAGGAGTTCGAATCCTTTCGTTCCTTGGCGATCCTTGTTTGATCGATTTTTATTTGTTTATCGATCGATCCCGCTTTTTGGCTGCTGCCTGGTGCTTTTTTAAGTGGGAGGGGGACCGTTTTGGTTGTCCCTTGAACCATGGGATGTGACCATACACTGTTCAAGGACATCCTATTGTCCCCTATACAACAAACAGTTGTCTTTTGGGGTTACATGTCGTGTCACGTCGTGTAGGAGCGGGAAAGCCCTTCCTCGCACTCGTGACGGCGACTGTCAGACACTTGAGTGGACCTGGACAGCTCGTCGAACGCCGGTGGCTCTGACCTTTCGCTTGGAGCGCGGTACGCTGCATTTATGTGGACGCAGATGGCTCTGGCAACCGTCCGCTCACTTGTGCGACGAGGTACCGAGTGACCATCCGGCGGTCCTGGGGTGCTGTACCCTTCCTCCCCTCACCCTATGTCTGAATAGGGGCGGGAGAATGGACGTCTCGTGCCTGGACGGACTCCAGACAGCTTGCCGCGCGCCGGCGGCTTCGGCTCTCCATTCTGATGGGTGAGGTGACCCGCATTTATGAGTCTACAGGCCGGTTCGGTGCCCGTCTCGTTCGCTTGAATTACGGACTGCCGTCTGACGAACTTGGGGTACTGTGCCTCCTTACCTTGCATCGTGGGAGGCAGAGAAGGCTTGTCCCTGGAAACCTGGTCTCTGGCTTACGTAAGCAGACGTAGCTCTTGGCAAGTGGCCTTGGCATTTGGGGGCGGATTTGAGCTCCTCTTCGGCAGGCGGATTTGGCTAATGAAGGCGGATTCGCCTCACTGGCGGATCCATATGATTTGGCGGGTGCGACCGATGTGGGGGCCCTCATGCCGGCGAATCCACTTAGTAGGTTATTCTCCTAAGAGAGGGTGGCCCTGTTCTGTGGGCGAATTCGTTCACTAATCCGCCGCGGTAATTTTTACCGTCTACAGGGCCGATTAAATATTTACACGAAAGCATACACACAAACATCTCACATTCCTCATGAACAATCTACACAAGAGAGGTTACTTTGGCAACTTCTTGTTTCAATTAAACAATTGAAGTGAGAGATAATCTTAATACCTTAGTGTCATAATATTTGAATTAAATAACTGATTAGCTACCAAATTAGATTTAAATTAAAAGATTTTAATTTAAATCAACTGAATTTCTAAAAACTTAACTGGGGTCTCATAGCTTAATTAGGGCCCATAACTTAATAAATTAAGTATACCAAAGTGGACCCATAAAAAGTCGAGGCTTAACCATAGTGAACACGAAGTTCGCTTGACTTCGAATGCAAGGTTCGTATGTATTGAGTACAAGACTCACTTAAGCACGAACGCGAGGTTAGTCTAAAAATGAACGTAGGGTTCAACTTTAGAACGAACGCGAGGTTCGTTAAAAATGAACACAGAACGAATGCGAGGTTTGTTTAAAATTTGAACGCGAGGTTCGATTGAGAACGAACGCGAGGTTCGTTTAAAAAATTTGAACGCGAGGTTCGACTTAAATTGAGCACGAGGCTCACCTTAGAGCTGAGCGCGAGGCTCACCTGAGAACTAAGCGCGAGGCTCGACTTAGATTGAGCGCGAGGCTCACCTGAGAACTGAGCGTGAGGCTCAACTTAAATTAAGCGCGAGGCTCACCTGAGAACGAACTCTAAGTTCGTTTTTAGAATTGAGCACGGGGCTCACCTGAGTTGAGCGCGAGGCTCACCTGAGAACGAACGTGAGGTTCGTTAAATTGAGCGCGAGGCTCACCTGAGTTGAGCACGAGGCTCACATGAGAACGAACGCGAGGTTCGTTTAAATTAAGCACGAGGCTCACCTGAGTTGAGCGCGAGGCTCACATGAGAACGAACGCGAGGTTCGTTTAAATTGAGCGCGAGGCTCACCTTATAACGAACGCGAAGTTCGGTTGAGGTAACACCTCCTTAATTTTCGCCACTATTAATCACACGAACCCTTAGGGTTTCAAACTGAAACCACCGCCGCCATTGCTCCGGCACCCAAGAGGTCGAGACCCTAGGGTTTCCTGATGCCGCCACTGCCGTCGGAGTTAAGGGCGAGGCCGCCAGCGACGTTGCACCGGCGAGGAGCAAGAGACCGACGATAAAAACCCAAGAAATCCAAATATCCATCGATTTTATTTCAAAAAACCAGATCTGGAATCGGAAAAAGAATTTTCGTGATCCAGATCCAAGAAAAATCAAAGAAAAATCCAAAAAGATACTGTTCACGGTGAATTTTTTACTGTTCATCTGAAAAAAAAATTTCAACAGCAGTTACTGTTCATCCGTGAACAAAACTTAATCAAAACAGAGATTTTAAGATCAAAAAACCCAACTTTAAGAACTTAAATCCCTAAGAATTAATCAAAGGTGGCTCTGATACCACTTGTTAGATCTTAATCATAAAACTTTAGATCTAAAACCATAAAACCATGATTAATTCAAAGAGATTAACAATAATCTAAAAGAGCGAAAGCATATACCTGAATCCATTGATTGAACTTGATTTGGGTTTTAGATCTTCTAACCTTAGGATTTTTCTCTATAGCCGAATTTCTCTCTTAGATGGGGGTGAAGAGAATTAGAGAATGTAAACCTTGATTAGGGGCCATAACCCCTTATTTATAGGTGTTGTACTTTTGCAATTTGGCCCCTCAACAAATCACAATTATAACTTAGTATCTGCACATATAACCCCATGACTTATTTAAATACCCATTAACCCAAATTAACTGATCACTTTAGTGGGTTATTCTGAAAAGATAGCAATACACATTGATTAATCATGTGTGCCCACAAATAGATTTATTAGATTAAATCCAACATGTAGACCTTCAGACAAAAATAGTGTTTTCTTTTTCATTGTCAAATTGCTGCTCGAGATGAAAACATGATACACAAAGCCTCTGTGATGTTTGCCAAATATTGGTTTCTGCACTTTCTTCTGGAAATCATATGCTTAGAATTTAGTAATAAGTCAAAATCCTTAAAGACAAGTGTTGGGAGCGAGGGATGCCCACTAAACCGCTGCGGAAGCTAAATTACCCAGAGAGAGAACAACCAACTCAAGCAATAACGAATACACAGGTAAAACAATAAGTAAATGAGACAAAACAACAGATTTACGTAGTTCGGCAGACTTGGCTACGTCTACGGGAGCCGCACAAATAATTTCTTATTTAACCACAAGAAATTACAAAGCTTGCAAAAGAGAAGATCTCAAACTTGAGATCTCTCACAACAAAACTCATTACTGTAGCAAATAGCTACAGAAATTTGTGCAAATTTTTCTTGACCAAAAAAATCACTTCTCAAAATGCCTTTGAGAACCTCCGCCACAGAGATTTTCTCCTTTCTCAAAAAAATCGCGAAATGAAGCTCTTCCAATTCTCATGAACAAGGTTTCCCTTTTATAGGAAAACCCTAGGACGAGCTCCAGCTGTCTTCCACCACGCCAGGCATCAGGCGAGCTCGGGGGTATTAGGCAAGCTCCAAAGGTGAGCTCTCCATGCAAGGCCCGCAGGCAAGAAACATCTTCGACAGGTGAGCTTGAGGGCTGGACTGCAGGCGAGCTGATCGCCTCTCCACGCCCGCAGGCGAGGTCGCCTCTCCACGCTCCTCGCCTCTCCACGCAGGCAAGATTCCTTGCCTCTCAACGGTGAGCTTCCTCGCCTCTACAGGTACGTTTTCTTCTTCTCCACCTCATTCATCATTTGATAAACCTTAAATTTTGGATGAACACCAAAAGAACACTGTGAACGCCCAACCAGGCCAAACCAGGCCCAACCAGTTGTACCATTATACAATGGCTGCCTACGTACCCTCTGATTGGGATCAATCTAATCGTAGTTCTTCTCATTTCCCTCTTGGGCAGATCAATACGGGCTGATATTAAGTAAGTCCAAGCTGAAGAAATGCAGGAAATAGCAAAGGATCAGCCAGAAAGTCTGGCGGTCGACCGCCACAGTCGACCGCGAACGTGCACGAAGGGCAGTAGGATTCGGAGCTGATGGCGGTCGACCGCGGATGACTGTAATTGATTTTAGTCTCGGGTTTGTGGTTCGGTCGATCACCACGGTCGACCGTGAACCTGCACGGTCGACCGCCACGGTCGACCGCAGTCTGTTTGGGCTGGGCCTTTTGGATTTTGACCAGTTTTGTTTTTGAGTTATATATAACTCAAAACCTGATTGTTTAGGGTAAGTCAAGGACGATTTTGAGCAGCCTTGAAGAGAGAATTGTTGCATCCAATTGTGGGAGAGTTGTTAGAGATCTAGAGCTTTATTTTAGGGTTTGATCGGTGAGATTTGTAACTCTATTTGTATTCTCTTGATTTCTAGTAGTAAGAACTCCCCCCTCATTGCCCCGTGGACGTAGGCAACTTACCGAACCACGTAAATCTCTTATTCTTGCTGTGGTTTATGTTTTGCTTATTAGTTATGGTTTATCTCGAGTTATTATTCGTGTTGCCCTCAAAGCTTCCGCCACGCACAACAATTGGTATCAGAGCTAGATCGACAACATGGGAGAAGCAAGCACATCAGGTTCGTCTCTTACAAAGGCGATACAGAGTCTGAGCATCAATAACACGAGGATTAATGTTCCTAAGTTTGACGGTAAGATCAATTTTGGATTGTGGAGGTGTCAGGTGATGGATGCCTTGGACGCTCAGAATTTGGAGAAAACTCTTAAGTTAAAAGAGAAACCTGCTGATATGAAAGCTAAGGTTTTGAAGAAGATGAATAGTAGGGCGTGTGGAGTTATTCGGTCATGCTTGACGCCGGATCTTATTTATGACGTGATGAACGAGACGTCGGCGAAGAAGATGTGGGAAACACTCAATGAAAAGTATCTTACTAAGAGCATTGAGAATCGGCTTCACTTGAAGAAGAGGTTTTACCAGTTCAAGATGAAGAGGGGAGTTTCCATTATGGAGCATGTTAACAATTTCACAAAGCTACTTTCAGATATGACCAATGTGGATATCATGGTTGAGGATGAAGATAAGGCAATGTTACTTTTGTGTTCGTTGCTCGAGGATGATTATGGTACTTTTGTCCTAACTATGATTAATAGAAGAACTACAGTTAGTTATAAGGAGGTGACCTCAGTGTTGGTAAATTATGAATTGAGGAAGAGTGTTGATGAGTCCTCCGAGAAGGCATCGGGAGATGCATTAGTAGTTCATGGCCGTGGTTCAAATCAAAGTAGAAGGTCGCAGTCTAGAGGTGCATATCATGAGATTTGTAGGAATCAGTGTGCTTTTTGTAAAGAGGATGGACATTGAAAAGCCGAATGCCCAAAGTTAGATCGAGCCGAGAAGAATAAGGGGAACTGTACAAGATTCAGAGGTGAATGTTGTCAAGACTAAAGGTAACAATTCAGATTCGAATTCTTCAGGCTATTCGTTATCTATACTACCGTCAGTTTGTGTTACCAACTCTACAGAGTGGATGTTGGATTCGGGTGCTTCATACCACGTTTGTCCTAGGAGGGATTGGTTCTCCAGCTTTCAGAAGTTGGAAAGAGAGGATGTTATACTCATGGGTAATGGACATACATGCTCTATTGGTGGTATTGGTACTATCCGTATTCGGATGTATGACGGAGTGATTCAGGAGTTGGATGAAGTGAGGTTCGTTCCGTAGTTGTCGAAGAACATTATTTCACTAGGAGCTTTGGTAGCATCTGGCTATAAAGTGACATTAGTGGATGCACGTTTGAAGGTCATATTGGGGTCCATGATTGTGATGAAGGGCGTCAGAAGGTGCAATTTGTATTATTTACTTGGAAGCACGGCGATTGATAGAGAGATGATGACTTCATCAGATTCGGCTAGACTGTAGCGTTGTTTGATGCTGGGTTATTTGATTGGTAATGTCGTGCATAGGTTATTGAGGAGTGTTATGACCTGCAGTTTGAAGTCCTGTGAACCCATTGGTATGAGCGAGAAGACCGAGGTGGAGTTTGGCACTTCTATCCATCATTCGAGGGGTCTTCTGAGGGGTGTTCATTCAGGCATTCAGGGGCCTTCCAAGAGAGCATCATTGGGAGGTAATAGGTATGTGGTTTCTGTAGTTGGGGATTACTCTAAGCATTAGTGGGTTGCAACCAAGTCCTATTGGTATGAAGTCCTAAAAGCCCGCAACAGATGGAGGAAGTGTGTTGGTAGAAAGGTAACCCGACATTTTGATTATGATAGGGATTCTTTCGTGCATTTGTGCTGAGCTCACGGCAATAGTAGACACTTCATTGGTGTGGAAACTTTGAGGCGACGAGGCGAGATGGCAGATTTGGGGAGCTGTTCCTTTCTGGAGGAGGATCGGCGTTTGATGTCGAGCATTGGCATTGGTGTGCAACCTACGACATGTTTGGGCTATCATATGTATAGGTTGCCGACTACTGCATGTAGAGATTTTGGATCTGGTGGAGCTACTTCAGATTTTGGGTTGCGTCGGATGTTTGGCTACCCAGCACTTGGTCACATCGTGGATGTGAGATTTGATTCGATAGCACATTTGGGATTCAGAGGCGTGTTTAATTATCAGGTATTGGCTTCTGACTTTGTTCTGAGCAGGTATGTCACGTTTGACTCTCGGCAGGTGAAGAGTGGTGATCAAATCATTAGGATATCATAGCAGGTGGAGAGTGATGCTACTCCACGTTGGGTGGAGACTCCAGATCATACTGCATTATTTAGGATTCCAGCTAATGTGACACAGATTGGGAATCGTGTTGATTTGGATGCAGATGATAGGTTGATTGATTCGAGTACAGCTGATAGATGTAGTCTGGATATGGCCATTGGTTCATCTCAGGTGGAGATGCTTGGGTTGTTTCAGTTTGGGGCCATTTGAGGTGCTATCAACCGTAGACTTGATCGTGATGTTGGAGAAGGGTTGTGAACTCTTCTAGTGGATTGAGGCCTTTGGAGGCCATCTAGGTGAACTACGTTCAGATTGATTCCTTAGGCAAGAGGATACGTAGGCAGTCTTTCAGATGCAGTCGGTTTGATCAGTTGATTCAGATGAGGGGAGATTGCGTTTCAGCTCTAGTTTGGTTTCCTGACTTGTTGAGGGACTATTGGATGATTTAGTGTCGGCTCGGTTTTGGTGGAAACATTCGCCGAGGTGGAGAATTAAAGAAATGTAGGAAACAGCAAAGGATCAGCCAGAAAGTCTGGTGGTCGATCGTCACGGTCGATCGCGAATGTGCATGAAGGGCAGTAAGATTCGGAGCTGAAGGCGGTCGACCGTCGCGGTCGACCGTGGATGATTGTAATTGATTTTAGTCTCGGGTTTGTGGTTCGGTTGACCATCGCGGTCGACCGCGAACCTGCGCGGTCGACCGTCGCGGTCGACCGCCGCGGTCGACCGCAGTCTGTTTGGGCTGGGCCTTTTGGATTTTGATCTGTTTTGTTTTTGTGTTATATATAACTCAAAACCTGATTGTTTAGGGTAAGTCAAGGACGATTTTGAGCAGCCTTGAATAGAGAATTGTTGCATCCAATTGTGGGAGAGTTATGAGAGATCTAGAGCTTTGTTTTAGGGTTTGATCGGTAAGATTTATAACTCTATTTATATTCTCTTGATTTCTAGTAGTAAGAACTCCCCCCTCCTTGCCCCATGGACGTAGGCAACTTGCTGAACCACGTAAATCTCTTGTTCTTGTTGTGGTTTCTGTTTTGCTTATTAGTTGTGGTTTATCTCGAGTTATTGTTCGTGTTGCCCTCGAAGCTTCCACCGCACACAACACAAGCAATGCTGAAACTTACTACCTGTCACCACCATGATCAACATGTCTGTTGGATTCTTATTCGTGTGCACCTTTATGAGAAAAATATCACATTCCTCTATGACATCCAGCACAAAATGATACCTGACGTAACTACAGCTGTTAGTTAGATATCACAGATACAGAAGATTGTCACTCTATCCACTATAGAAGCTGAGTATGTAGCAGTGACTAAAGCTAGTAAAGAGATGATATCACTTCAGTATTTGTTAACAGAGCTGATATTCAAACAGGAGAAGAATGTTTTGCACAGTGGTAGTTAGAGTGCGATTCACTTGGTTAAGAATTTTACATTTCATTCTAGAACGAAGCACATTGAGCTTCGGTACCACTTCATCAGATCCCTATTGGAAGATGACATGTTAAAACTGGAGAAGATTCCATGAAGTAAGAATCCAGCAGATATATTAACAAAGACGGTGACCATTTAGAAATTAGAGTTGTGCGCAAATTCAGTTGGCCTTCATGCATAGGTGATGAGGACGGAGACACACAGGAGAAGGTGCTTGCTGAGATAGTCTACTGATAGTGGTTTGGTCTCCAAGTGGGAGATTGTTAATATCGAGTGTTGCCCAAACCTCCGTAGGCGAGCTCGAAGGCGAGGTCGACGACTTCAGGCAAGGAGCTTCAGGTGAGCTCCACAGGCGAGACAAGCTTTGCAGGCGAGGTTGAGGCGACCTTCAGGCGAGCTTGAAGATCTGCATACGAGCTCGAAGAGGGCTTCAGGCGAGGTCCAGGTCGAGGCGAGATCGTGCGGATGCAGGCGAGGTCCTCGACCAGTTTTTTGGTGAGCTCGAGTGTTGTCGAGCTCGTGGCGTCGCAGGCGAGCTCCTCACAAGCTGTCGACATCCTGTCAATAACTCAGCTAGGGTTTCCCTATAAAAGAGAAACCCGGATCTCGTGGGGTAGTGCGCTGCTTCTCCTCCTCCTTCTCGTGTTCTTTCAGTGGCGACGGAGCTCCTTCTCTCTCCTTTCGCGATTCTCTTCTTTTCTTTCAGCTCGCGAGATTTTGAGGGAGGAATTTAAGAAGAGGAAATTTATTGTAAGGGGATTTAAAGAGAGGAGTTATTACTGTAGCTACAGTGACAACTTGTATTTATTGAGAGATCTCAAGTTTGAGATCTGCTCTTGTATTGTAATTTCTTGTTAATTAATAAGAAATTAATTGTGTGGCTCCCGAGAACGTAGGCAAGTTTGTCAAACCTCATTAAATCTTGGTGTACTTTTTTCTATACCGTGTTTCTGTTGTTTTAGAGGTTTAGCGTAGTCCTGGGTATTCCCCAACAAAACCCTGATAGCTAGTTGGTGGATAGGTATATAGTCGATTTCCATTGTACATATGCGAAACGAGAGCAACTCGATGTTAGCTAAAGTCTGCTGCCAAAATGTCAGCATTAGTAGTTTTTGAACCTTGGGCTTTTTTTTATTTAAACCACTAACATTTATTCACACTAGTACACGTGGGACTAAAGTAGGACTAACACACTTTCAACGTTTAGTGATTCAAGAAAACACACTATTGAGAAGTAAGTTAAAAGGAAATCTTATTGGAAATTGTCCTCATTTAAGGAGCAAAACAAACTAAATAGTACATTGGAACCCTATTCCTATTACAAGTACAAAGCCTTCCAAAATTCGTCCAGCCAGGCATACATCCTTAATTTATCTCAATTTGAATGCACAATACTTTAGATAAGTGAAATTAAAACTTTCTTTCATACAAAAGAAGTAACTTGATATGTTAAAAAACTCTTGTCTAAGTGAGAGCCTGAGAGGTCACTCATCAGCTACAGTGGAGGAATCACCCAGAATCTAGGCTACCTGCGGCTATCGGAAAGAATCTAAGCCACATAAATATGAATGTGTGTGTTCAAGCGTGTGTATAGAAGTGATTTTGTGTGGACTAAACTACCATATATATTGCCAATAAGAACCTTAGAGTTTTGGAGAAGTGCCTTAACTAGAAAGTTTATGTTTTAGATGAAACTTCAGATTAGAAAACTTAATACTATGGGTGTGTGACTGTATGTTAATCACTGTTTAATGTTTATACATTACTTTTTTTTATTCCGAAACTGTAAAAGAAAAACCTTGAGAAATAGCTTTTGTACAAAACATGTTTGCATATTTTTTCCAGGACTCTTATTACAAAATTACCTGATTTATTGTTATAAAAAGTTTTTCTACAGAAAGCTTTGTTTCAGAAGTTTAAAGATTAACCTTGTGCTTGTCCAAATTTAAAAGCAAACTAGCTTAATTTTTAGGAAACCTTGCAAATTTTCTCTTTTAAGAGCGACTTGAAAGCTACATTAAATTTAAAAGCCCCCTGCTAAGAGAACCAGCACTAGATCTGCATAATTTTAATATAGAAATTCAACAAAGGCATTATGCATTTATATCTTTTCATGTGGTTAGATGTAATGCCAAGGGCAGAGCAAAAACTTTTATGTAGGTGGTGCACTCCAAAAGGTTGAACAAAACCTCTATTGCAATAAAAAAAAGGGTTTTTTGTTTTTGGACCCATTTGTTTACTCCACTTTATCTTTAAACCCACTCATTATTATTTGTATCTCTAAACCCAACTTTCTTTTTGTTTTTATCTTTAAACCCAATCTCCAAAATACAATACTTTTAGTATTTGTATTTATACAGAAACAGAGTAAAGTTCCCAAAATACCCTTTCATTAGCCTTATATAAACCCAATTCTCTCCTTCATTTGCCCCTTTTCCAATTTCAGCCCTAATTGAAAAACAAAAATCCCCCTTCTCAACACCATCGTTGTTGTCGTCGCCCGCCGCCGTTGTTGTCGCCCGCCGCCGTCTCCCGTCTCCTACTATCATCACTCGCCACATGTCCTGGTTGATCGAGCTCAGCGACTCGATGGACGAGGCGACGGCGCTGCCCTGGCTCTGGCCCACCCTGAACCCGAGCACCTGGTGCTCGTCGGCGATTGGATAGTTGAACCCGATGAACTGGTTGCCTCCGCCGAAAGGAACCATGCCCAGCTGATAAAACCTGTTGTTGGAAAAATTGCCGTTGGCGGTAGCGGCGAGGACAGTGGAGGAGGGTGGTGATGATGAGGAGTAGGGGGGGGCCCCCCCGCCCCCCCCCTCCACGACAACTTCTTCGACTTCCTACAGCCTCTGCTGGCTTATTTTAGTAATGTTGGTGTGCTTGTGATTGTAATGAGTAGGAGGGGGAGAGGCCGTTGTGGCTATTTTTTTAAAGGGATTAACTGGGGATGGGTTTAGGTTACTTGAGAGAGGGGGGATTATAGGAAGTAGGAGAGGAAGAAGAGGAGAACATGGATTGTAATGAGTAATGTTGGTGTACTTGTGATTGTAATGAGTACATGAGAACACTGAAAGTATTGTTCTCAGTTTGTTACACTAAATGTAGATAATGAAAGTTATTCTCATTTTGTGTTATGTGCTTGGTGCTATTATGTCCTAGTTGATGATTGTTGCTATTATAAATATTATGTTCTCCATAGGGTAATTGTATAGCATGCTATTATGTGCTGGTTGATGATGGTTGAAATATTTTAATTCCAAGGCTCGTGTTTTTGTCTTGTAAGCTGAAAGCTCAAAGGTTTGTAAGCTACATTTCATGTTATATCATGAAACCTGTAAGTATAGCACGTTACCATGTAAGTATAGCGCATTCTCTTATAAGTATAGCACGTTATCTTGTAAGTATAGCATGAAACTCTGTAAGTATAGCACGTTATCTTGTAAGTATAGCACGTTATTGTTTGTAGAAAATTTAGAGTAAAAGAAATAAAAGAAAAATTGATTTGTATTCATTTAATCTCAGTTACAATTCGATTACAAAAGAGAGGAGAATGAATTTGATTCTTCCATTTGTTTAATTCTGGGTTCTTCACGGTGGCGATGAGATGCCTCCCTCAAATGCTCGCGTCGAGTTTGCTTCTCATTGACGATCCGAACGTCTTGATTCACTGGAACGTAATTTTCTCCTCTAGATTTGACGTTGTGGAGAACTTGCAAAGCAAGTTTTAGAACTCTGAACGAGTTAGAGAACTCTGAGCGAGTTTAAACTCTTGTAAAATAGTTGATTTGAACCGAAAGTCGATTAATAGCCAAGGATGAAAGCTCTCTATTGTCAAACGTTGCTGAAGGATGAACGTCGATCCCTCCCTCGCTACCAAGCCGGAGATCTCCTCTTTGCTGCCAAGTCCATGATCCAAAAAGCCAGCCGCAAGATCAATCCGAGCCTCCTCTGATTTCGCCCGAACTCAATTGAGTTTCCCACTATTTATAGGGGATTAAGGGGTATAACCGTTTTCTTAATTCGCTCCTAAGTGGGGCTGAATGGGGTGTAAGCGCCCCCTTAAACAGCTCCCCAAATCGTGGGGAAAATGGTTTTGAAACCGTTTAATTTGTGCTTTGAACGAGTCAAACGCTGAAAAATAGTGTTCAGGGCCCGAATTCTGCGTTTTTAGACTAAAAACGCAGAGTTGGGCCTATTTTGGTGGCTGAACGTATAGGTCATGCTGTGTTGTAAACCTAAAACACAGAGTTAGGATGCATAGATGAACTCTGTGTTTTGACATCTGAGACGCGGAGATGAATTCTACGTTTTGGCATCTAGGACGCAGAGATGAACTCTGCATTTTGGCATCTAGGACGTAGAGATGAACTCTGCGTTTTGGCATCTGAGACGCAGAGATGAATTTTACGTTTTGGCATCTGAGATGCAGAGATGAACTTTGCGTTTTGGACTCTGAAACGTAGAGTTGGGCTCTGCATGAATTCTGCGTTTTGAGCCTGGGACGCAGAGTTAGGCTCTGTACGAACTCTGCATTTTGAGTCCATGAACTCTGTGTTTTGAGTTTGGAACGCAGCCACGACCTCTGTGTTTTGAGTTTGGAACGCAACCACGACCTCTGCGTTTTGAATCTCAAATGCGGTCATGACCTCTGCGTTTTGAGTTTAGAACGCGGGCATGACCTCTGTGTTTTGAATCTTGGATGTAGAGGTGAGCCTCAGGAGGGCTCGTCGAGCTTCAGGCTAGGTCCAATGTTCAAGCGAAGTGCAGTCTCGCAGACGGACTTCAAAACATAACTTGCTGCGAAGAACAGGTCATAACTTTCAAACCGTATGTCGAAATTGGATGAATTATATATAAAAATCGGCTATCTCGACGAGATGGAGCCGACCAAACCGACCCTATGGGGTTCGGTTTGCTTCCTTCTTTTCGCCAAATTCCTTCCGGTTTGAGAGATATCTGCGTTTTAATATGAAAAGACCGTTAATTTGTAGCCTCTTTTGCTAGAACGTTGTAAAGATCGCCACCTTGAAACCTTCATTTTGGCTTCTTGAAAATATGAGAGTCATCAGATTGTAACTCCTGATGTTGATTGTGAAGGCTGTTCATTAGAGCTTCCATCAGTTGTCGTGAAGGTCGTCAAATTATAACCTTCAGCGATCTACGTAAAAGTCCTCAAATTATAGCCTTCTGGAAGTCATCAAATTGTAACTTCTATCATCAGTATTTGATGGGAATTAGCTATCTGTTGTGATTTTTAGACAGCCTACAGAACCCCCTCCAAAGTTTTCGAAAGTTCACGGTTGACAGGGACGAATTTTTAGAATACTTTGGATCTGAACTCTGATATTGGAGCTATTGATTCCTTGTCGTAAAGGAGTCGTTCTCTCCACTCGCTTCGGAGGCATCTTGGTTGAAGGGATTTGCCACGTAGGACCTGTGTGAAGGTATGCATCATAATCCTGCTTCTGGAATACGAGGGTGGACCCCTGCGTTTTGAACTTGAAACGCAGGTCTCACCCTTACGTTTTAAATTTGTAACCCGGGTATGACCTCGTCGTTGTGGTTTGTGCAAAACGGGTCTGACCTTGCCGTTTTGACTTAAGATGTGAAGGTGGCTTTCATGTATTTTTGACTAAGTCTTTGAGACTTGTCTTTAGCTCTTCTGTTTCAAATCTCAGCTCATATCCATTAAGCTGATGGGCTTGCAAATATGCATAGGATTTTTGGCAAACCCTCAGCCATCAACGTATTTGATAAGCATTTACTGACTATCGTTTGAGTCGGGCTAGCATATGAATTATTTTAATCTGTTTCACATGTAACGTTGTGCTAAGAGAATGAAGCCGCTTAGACTTGATGCTAGGATTTTGAATATATAGACTTTGTTATTTTCACGGGAAAAGACTAACCGGCAACGCGTGTTAGGCATAGGTTTATCCCTAATTAGGGATCGAGATAAAGTCTCCCATACGTGTGAGGCATGGATTTTGATGCCCTTTTTACAGCAAAAAACTAACCGACAACGTGTGTTAGGCATAGACTTATCTCTAATTATGGATCGAGATAAAGTCCCCCATGCGTGCAAGGCATGGATTTTGGTGTTATTAATAACGACTTGCTACGATATTGAATATGTAGGCTTTGTCACTGTTTCTTCCTGTGTTACTTGAAACACTGAAAGAAAGTTGGAAGAGCCAGAGGTGTAGTATTAACTTAGCATGAATTTTTACTTAGAGTGAAATTCAGAAACTTTCTTTATTATCACTGGGATAATTCCAGAAAATCTTTAATCCGCTGGGGATTTTATAATGAAAACTTGCTATTCTTGTTGAAAAAGGATTAACAAGTTCATGGGGGGTTGACTGTTAGAGATGTGATGTTAACCTAATAGTATTTTATGGACCTATCGCTCTATTGAAGAGAGTTGATAAGTTGATTTGGTCATCAGAGATGTGATGTTAACTTGACGGGTTTGTGGACCTATCGCTCTATTGAAGAGAGTCGATAAGTTAATTGTCAGAGGTTTGGTGTTAACATGACAGAAATTCGTTGCGATCGGGGCAACTTTGTGGACTTATCATCCTATTGAAGAGAGACGATAAGTTAATTGTCAAAGGTTTGGTATTAACGTGACAGGATTTGTGTTGCGATTGGAGCAACTTTGTGGACTTATCATCCTATTGAAAATGATTGATAAGTAAATTTGTCAGAGGCATGATATTAACATGACAGGAAGAATATTATGATCGGGGTAATTTTGAGGACCTATCATCCTATTAACAAGGATTGATAAGTGAATTTGTCAGAGGTGTAGTGTTAACGTGATAAGAATTGTGTACTTGTGACTTGCACAAGATTTTAGGAATTAGCGTCTTGCTGGGGAGAATTGCTAAATGAGTTTATCACCAGAAGCGATGAGTTTTGATACTTGTTATTTGAATAAGATTTTGAAGACTTAGTGTCTTGCTGGGGAAGATTGCGATTTGAGTAATTTTGAGCACCTATCATCCTATTAACAATGATTGATAAGTTGATTGTCAGAGGTGTATTGTTAACGTGGCAAATTGGAAGTGATGCAAGCTGCATTCATACTCTGTAGGGTGATGATAGTCAGAAGTATAATGTTAACTCGACGATGTGAAAGTTTTGTTACTCTTAATCTAATAGATTCCAAGTAACCAACCCCTAGTCTTGATTAAGACTTAGCAGGGGAATAAAAAGAGGTAGACAAGGCACGTCGCCTAGTGGGGCACTATCCATGAAGTCGGAATAGAGACACATCACCTGGTAGGCCATTATCTGATGAGTTTGACTATCAGAGGTAACCTTTAACATGATAGTTCTGTGGACCTGTTATCCTATTGAAGAGGATTGGTAGGAGAATTTGGAGGGAATGGACTATCAGAGGTAATCATTAACGTGATAGTTTTGGTGAACCCGTCATCCTACTGAAGAGGATTGGTGGGAAAATTAAGAAAAATGGACTATCAGAGGTGTATTGTTAACTTGATAGTTTTGGCAGATTTCGTGGTTGACAGAGGTATTTTATTAAACATGACAACTTAGAAAAGTTATTATTCATAATCCAATGAACTACAAATAAACCAACCCTCGGTCTTGAACAAGTGCAGGGGGAGGATAAACATGGCACATCACCTAGTGGGCTGCTATCTAACGAGTTTGATTATCAGAGGTAATTGTTAACATGATAGTTCTTAGACCCGCCATCCTACTGAAAAGGATTGGCTTCAGTAGTCGTAGTATCTTCCCATTCTGACTGAGAAGATTGGGCTTGGTCCGATTGCTCAGGCTGATAATGCCTATTTTTTTCTTCAACTTTGATCCTGGCAATAATCTTTTGAGCCTGTTCACCTTGAGAGATTAGTTGTCTCCAGGAACGGCATTCTGTAACCCTCATTTATGCTAGAAGGTCGGTCTGCAAGTTGTGGCGACATGTCTCCACTAAGGTATACTGTGTCATACCTGTCAGACATCGCAGAGCCATGTTCCGAAACCTCTTGACGAAGGCTTTGACGAACTCCCTCTTCTTCTGCTTAGTGGCGAGAAGGGTATGGATGGAGACTTCTGTATCCTCTTCAAAAAATCTTAATAGGAAGAGTCTCTCTAGATCCGTCCACTTTCGGATACATCTGGCAGGCAGTTTCCTAAACTATTCAAAGGTAACTCCCTTGAGGGTGCCAATGAACAATCGAGCCAGAATGGCATCGTTTGATATAACATTCCCAGTCTGTGACTTGAAATGATAGATATATTGGTTCGGTGATCCCGTGCCGTCAAAAGTTTGTAGCGTTGGGACCTTGAATTTTGGAGGATAAGATGCTGCATCCCATTCGACAGGATAGGGCCTGACAACTCTCTCGTCTTGGAGCTCGCTTCTGGTAGCAATGTCATTGAGGCGGGCTTCCAATTCTTTCATTTTGGCATATTAGAGATTCTGCTCATTCTCAGTCTCTCTTCCTTCATCAGAGGAAGATTCCAGGTTGTAGGCTTCTTGATTAGAAGCAGCATCGTCAACAAATTTTTCCTTCTCTTTGCTTGTGTGAAGTTGGGATGAAGTCATTTTTCCTCTTCGGGAAGATTCTTGCCTAGGTGGTGAATTTGTCTTCTGAGATTTAGCCTTGTCTGCAACGATTTGAGTCAACAGGGCCATGAGTTCATTGATCGCCTCCTACTGAGATTTGAGCATGGCCTCCTGCTCATCAAGTCTCTTCGTGAGATCTTCATGGTTTCCCGTCATATAAGCGGAGCTCTCATGTTCAAAAAAAGAGCTTGATGATTGGGACTCTGCAATGGCTGAGTGCTCATCATCGGAATTGGTTCCTCTGGCTAACCTCCGATAGTTGACAGAGGGAATGGCTCATGTTCGCGTCCGAGTGTATTGGTAGACTCCTTCAAACTCGTTAGCAATTTCTCTGACGGTCAGTGAACGACTTATCTCAGAGTTATCAGAACTAGGACCTAAGGCTTTCCCTCTGCCAATCACGTTGATATTGACCCCAGGATATTCGGTCTCTGGAGACTTCTTCCTGTGAGAACGTCGTCGTTGGTTGGGCAAAGTAACGTTCGTAAATTGGTCGAACACCAACAGTTTGGCCTCATATGATCAGCATTGACATCCCGAGAGGACCGTAGGAATCAGTCGTTCACATTGGAATGAACGAATGACTTGTTACATTGGTCTTTCTCTCGATATGAACTCTCTTAAGTCTGTTGTAAAGACTCGAGAATTACTCACTGATCGTAAGGTTTGAATTGGAACCCCCAGTCTATGATTGGACAGGACTGACTCTTGGTGAACATGGATCGAATCCATGTTGATCTTTTGAACATGACGAATCGCATCGTGTTCTGAAGAAGAAGCACGAGGGTCGTGTTCTATTTTACTAATGCTAGACCGAAGTCTGCGTTTTGTTGATAAAACGCACATTTGCCGGTTGCGTTTTTGTCGGTTAACGCAGTTCGTAAGTCTACATTTTAGATCTTGAACGCACTCCTGAGAGTTGCGTTTTGGTTCTGGGATGCACTCCTGAGAGTTACGTTCTGCCAGATCAACGTAGTTTTAGGATCTACGTTTTGATATTGGAACGCGCCTCTGAGGTTTGTGTTTTATTTGGGAAACGCATCCCTGAGGGCTGTGTTTAGCTTGGCTTATACAGAGCTCGTGTTGAGGCTCACAAACGCGAAGCTCGTGTTGATTGGAGGATCGGCTTTTTTGGAGTTGTGCCGAAGCTAAGTCTTCTCCTTTAGAGAGGGGACTGTATGAACAGTGCAACCCACAGGGGAGATAGTCTTTAGATGAGTCGGCCATAACTAAAGCTTTAGTCTCCTTAGAAACTTTATGGATCTTGCTCATAGCCTTGGGGCTAAGGGATCCGGAGGAGAGGGTATTCTCAAACTTGGCTTGATCAAACTCTACCATGAGAGTTTCGACTGTTGTTCCAGCGAGGTTGACTTCGGATTGCGCCACCACTTCTTCATCAGAGAAGCTAATCCCCAGTGGAGTCGCCATCTTTTATTTGTAGAAAATTTAGAGTAAAAGAAATAAAAGAAAAATTGATTTGTATTCCTTTAATCTCAGTTACAATTCGATTACAAAAGAGAGGAGAATGAATTTGATTCTCCCCTTAGTTTAATTCTGGGTTCTTCACGGTAGTGATGAGATGCCTCCCTCGAATGCTCGCGTCGAGTTTGCTTCTCGTTGACGATCCGAATGTCTTGATTCACTGGAACGTAATTTTCTCCTCACGGTTTAACGTTGTGGAGAACTTGCAAAGTAAGTTTTAGAATTCTGAACGAGTTAGAGAACTCTGAGCGAGTTTAAACTCTTGTAAAAGAGTTGATTTGAACCGAAAGTCGGTTAATAGCTAAGGATGAAAGCTCTCTGTTGTCAAACGTTGCTGAAGGATGAACGTCGATCTCCCCCTCGCTGCTAAGCTGGAGATCTCCTCTTCGCTGCCAAGTCCACGATCCAAAAAGCCAGCCGCAAGATCAATCCGAGCCTCCTCTGATTCCGCCCGAACTCAATTGAGTTTCTCACTATTTATAGGAGATTAAGGGGTATAACCATCCCCTTAATTCGCTCCTAAGTGGGGCTGAATATGGTGTAACCGCCCCCTTCAACAGCTCCCCAAATCGTGGGGAAAATGGTTTTGAAACCGTTCAATTCGTGCTTTGAACGAGTCAAACGCTGAAAAATAGCGTTCAGGGCCTGAACTCTGCGTTTTTAGACTAAAAATGCAGAGTTAGGCCTATTTTGGTGGCTGAACGCACAGGTCGTGCTGTGTTGTAAACCTGAAATGCAGAGTTAGGACGCATAGATGAACTCTGCGTTTTGACATCTGAGACGCAGAGATGAATTCTACGTTTTAGTATCTAGGACGCAGAGATGAATTCTGCATTTTGGCATCTGAGACGCAGAGATGAACTCTGTGTTTTGGCATCTAAGACGTAGAGATGAACTCTGTATTTTTGCATCTGAGACACAGAGATGAATTCTGTGTTTTGGCATCTGAGACGCAGAGATGAACTCTACGTTTTGGACTCTGAGACGCAGAGTTGGGCTCTGCATGAATTCTGCGTTTTGAGCCTGGGATGCAGAGTTAGGCTCTATGCGAACTCTGCGTTTTGAGTCCACGAACTCTGCGTTTCGAGTTTGGAACGCAGCCACGATCTCTGTGTTTTGAGTTTGGAACGTAGCCACGACCTTTGCGTTTTGAATCTCAAATGCGGTCACGACCTCTGCGTTTTGAGTTTAGAACGTGGGCATGACCTCTGCGTTTTGAATCTTGGATGCAGAGGTAAGCCTCAGGCGGGCTCGTCGAGCTTCAGGCTAGGTCCAATGTTCAAGCGAAGTGCAGTCTCGCAGACAGACTTCAAAACATAACTTGCTGCGAAGAACAGGTCATAACTTTTAAACCGTAAGTCGGAATTGGACGAATTATATATAAAAATTGGCTATCTCAACGATATGGAGCTGACCAAACCGACCCCATCGGGTTCGGTTTGCTTCCTTCGTTTCGCCAAATTCCTTCCGGTTTGAGAGATATATGTGTTTTAATATGAAGAGACCGTCAATTTGTAGCCTGTTTTGCTAGAACGTTGCAAAGATTGTCACCTTGTAACCTTCGTTTTGGCTCCTTGAAAATATAAGAATCATCGGATTATAACTCCTGATGTTAATTGTGAAAGTTGTTGATTAGAGCTTCTATCAGTTATCGTGAAGGTCGTCAGATTGTAACCTTCAGCGATCTACGTGAAAGTCCTCAAATTATAGCCTTCTGGAAGTCATCAAATTGTAACTTCTATCATCGGTGTTTGATGGGGTCAGCCATCTGTTATGATTTTTAGACAGTCTACAGTTATCTTGTAAGTATAGCATGAAATTCTGTAAGTATAGTATGTTAGCCAGTAAGTATAGCACGCTATCCTGTAAGTATAACGTGCTATACTTATAGAATAATGTGCTATACTTACATGATAACGTGCTATATTTACAGAATAACGTGCTATACTTACATGATAACGTACTATACTTACAGACTAATGTGTTATACTTACAAAATAACGTGCTATGCTTATAGGTCAATATGTTATACTTACATTATAACGTGCTATACTTACAAAATAACGTGCTATACTTACTTACATGATAACGTGTTATACTTACTGAATAACGTGTTATACTTAAAGAATAATGTACTATACTTACATGATAACGTGCTATACTTACATGATAACGTGCTATACTTACATGATAATGTGCTATACTTATAACATAATGTGTTATACTTACAGGTTAACGTATTATTCTTACAGGTTAACATGTTATACTTATGATATAACGTGCTATACTTATGATATAACATGCTATACTTACAATATAATGTGCTATACTTACAGTTTAACGTGCTATACTTATAATATAACATGCTATACTTACAGGTTAACGTGCTATACTTACATGATAATGTGCTATACTTGTATGATAACGTGCTGTACTTATAGGTTAACGTGCTATACTTACAGGATAACATGTTATACTTACAATATAACCTGTTATACTTATTGGTTAATGTGCTATACTTGCATGATAACATGCTATACTTATATGATAACGTGCTATACTTACATGATAACGTGCTATACTTATATGATAACGTGTTATACTTATTGTATAATGTGTTATACTTACAATTTAACATGCTATACTTACAGGTTAACGTGTTATACTTACATGATAATGTGTTATACTTACAGGTTAACGTGTTATACTTACAGATTAACGTGCTATACTTATAGGTTAACGCGCTATACTTACAATTTAACGTGTTATACTTATAATATAACCTACTATACGTATAGGTTAACGTGCTATACTTGCATGATAATGTGCTATACTTACAGGATAGCGTGCTATACTTACATAATAACGTGCTATACTTACATGATAATGTGTTATACTTACTGTATAGCGTGCTATACTTACAATTTAACGTGTTATACTTACAGGTTAACGTGTTATCCTCATGATAATATAGTATACTTACAGGTTAATGTGTTATACTTACAGGTTAACGTGCTATACTTACATGTTAACGTGCTATACTTACAATTTAACGTGCTATACTTACAATTTGACGTGCTATACTTACATGATAACGTGTTATACTTGCAAGTCTTGTATTTCACGCTATACTTACATGTAATCATTCTATAGTAAGATACAATTTAACAAAAATTTCATCAATTATAACAAATTTAACTAATATTTAACTATATTTTATGAATTCATAAATAAGAATAAGAAATTAGTGTGAAATAATCATGTGAAATAACTAATGTGAAATTAATGGGTGGTTAATTACAAAACCCCATTTAACTAACATTTTACTACCAAAAATAAAAAAAATTTAAAAAATTTATGAACTCATTTAACTAACATATAAAATAATTGTCATGCATAAAATGATCAATTAATGTTATAAACTTGGTAGTTGAGTAAATTAAAAATTTTTACCTTCAAATGCTAAGAAAGTTGGTAAGAATTAATTGATGGGTTAGGAGAGAGTGTTCAGTTCCATTAATGGAGTGAGAGGAAGGGAGATGAAGAGGGAGAGAGAGAGAGAGAGAACGGAGGGAGAGGGGGGGGCATTTCCCGCCACTTTATCTCCTCTCTCTCTCTCTCTCTCCATTTTTATTTATTTATTTTTGAGGGGGGCCCACTTATATGAAGGCTAGAATTGGAATTTAATAATACTTGGGTTTAAAGATAAAGCTAGGTAAATAAATGGGCCTAAAAACAAAAGCCCTAAAAAGTTAAAAAGCTTAAAACACTTAAGTTGTGAATGTTTTGCTAACTCAAGATCTATCTTATTTACATATCTAACCGTAAATGCGAATGTTTTGCTAACTTATTGAACACTCTTTGAAATTGGGCTAGAATATCCTCTTATGCGACACCGATAGTTCTCAAACAGATAATAGGATTTAAAAAGAAAATACTCCCCCCAAACAGAAATAAGATTTTGCATATGTACCCTTAAAATCTGCATGTTTAAAGATATCCCCTCAAATCTGTATCTTTGCAATTTTCTATCTACACTAAAACAATTGGATGTTGTATTGTAGTTACGTGTTGTTCGAAGCAACAGAACACCCTGTTGTGCGCAGCGGAACTCAAATCACACGAAAGTGCACGAACAAGAACGAGATAAATCACAACTACATCAGCAAAACATAATCACCATAGTAAGACAAACGAATTTTAATTTTACGTGGTTCGACAAGTTGCCTATGTCTACAAGGCAATGAGGGGAGAGTTCTTACTATTAGAAATCAAGAGAATACAAATAGGGTTACAAATCTCACCAATAAACCTAGAACAAAGCTCTCTAGATCTCTCACAAACCCTCCTACAATTGATGCACAATCCTCTCTCAAAAGTCTGCTCAAATCGTCCTTGCTTAACCCTAATTAATTAGGTTTAGGGTTATATATCAACTCAAAACAAAACGGGTCAGAAAACCAACCTAGACTCATACCCGACTGGCGGTCGACTGCCAAATTTGTCGCGGTCGACCATAAAGAAACATCGACAGAAACAAAAATCGTCTACGGGGTTTGGCGGTCAACTGATGCGGTCAACCGAACTCTAGTGGTCGACCGTGGTGGTCGAGCGTCTGCAAACCCAGGATGTACCTTCGACCTGTGCACATTTATGGTCGATCGTAGCTGACTCGTGGTCGACCGTATAGCCTGAAACCTATTTTTTGCCTATTTTCCTTAGCTGTTCTTCGTCGAGTTCGCCACTTCTACAAATCTCCACCTCGGTGAAGTTTCTTTCAGAACTGAGCCGACACTAAAACATCCAAATATCCCATTTGTTGCATCCAGTACGAAATGGAATCAACTCACGACAACGGACTCAATCCACAACAAGTCGGGAATCCAAACAAGAGCTCAAACAATCCCCCCCCTCCCCGTCAAAATCAACAAATCCAATAGGCTGCATCAAAAAGACTGCCTACATATCCTCTTGCCCAAGGAATTAAACCGAACGTAGTTCACCCAAATGACCTCCAAAGGCCCTCAACATTAAAGAATGTTTAATAGCTTCAAACAATGACCAAATTTCACACCTGAAATAACTATGGTCAACATATCCATAGGGTTATCCTTCGTGTGGATCTTCTCCAATATAACGTCTCCATCATCTAAAATATCACGAACAAAGTGGAATCTGACATCAATATGCTTCGTGTGTGAATGATAAACCTGGTTCTTTGCTAAATAGATAGCTGATATGCTATCATAATATACCCGAATGGTTTCCCGTGCAATCTCTAAGCCCTCCAACAATCCACGCAACCACAAAGCCTCCTTCACAGCTTCAATCACCGCCATATACTCCGCCTTTGTAGTAGAGAGAGTTGTTGTAGACTAAAGTGTACATCTCCAATATATCAGTGCTCTTGCCAATGTAAACACATATCCTGAAGTAGACCGGCGTTTGTCAAGATCCCCCGCATAATCTGAATCCACATAGCCAATACAATCCTGCTCATTCTTCTCATTCATCTGAAAAATTAAACCAACACCCATGGTGCCTTTAACATACCATAGAAACCACTTCATGGCCTCCCAATAGCCCTTCCTGGGGTCGTGCATGTATCTCAATACCATGCTCATGACCTGTGACAAATCTAGCCTCGTACACACTATCGCATATATCAAGCTACCCACCATACTGGCATATAGAACCTTTGACATATAATCTCTATCCTCAACTAAAACAGGTAACATTAAAGCTGAAAGCTTGAAGTGGGGAGCCAATGAAGTGCTAATTGCTTTTGCATTGCTATTAAAGTTGAATTTCTTCAACATCTTCTGCAAGTAACTCCTCTGTGTAAGATTCAATCTCCCCTTCACCCTGTCTCTCTCAATCTCCATACCCAATATCTTCTTAGCTTCTCCAAGATCCTTCATCTCAAACTCGGATGACAGCTCCTTTTTAACTTTTGAATAGTCGAAGAATTCCTAAAAGTAATAAGCATATCATTAATATATAATAACAAATATATGTACTCACCATCCTGTAGCTTGTGCATATAAACACATGGATCATGTGGGCTCCTCGTGTATCCATGGCCAATCATGAAGCTATCGAAAGAGACTTCTTCAGCTTGCACACCAAATCTTCCTTTTCTACAGCTTTGAATCCTAAAGGTTGTGTCATGTAGATCTTCTCATCTAAATCTTCGTATAGAAAGGTTGTCTTAACATTTATCTGGACCAAATCCAAATCCAATTGTGCCACCAATGCTAATAAAATCGGAATCGATGAATGCTTCATAACGGGTGAAAATACCTTGTTGTAATTAATGCCCTCAAGTTGTGCATATTTCTTAACAACCAATCTGGCTTTGTACCTAATGTCCCTAATAGAAGATCCATCTTTTTCGCATATGCCCACTTGCAACCAATAGCTTTCTTTCCCTTAGGTAATTTTGCAAGTTCCCAAGTGTCTTTCTTCTGAAGAGACCACATCTCCTCCTCCATAGCTTCCCTCCACCTGATCGAATCAGAGTTAGACTCTGCCTCCCTGAATATAGAAGGAACCATATCATCAAGACCTCCACTGATAAAGCATATACAACCATGACATCATTATATCTAGTTGGCCAACGAATCACCCTTTTGGTCTATTTGCTGCAATAGACTCTTGAACATGACCCTGCTTCGCAGTCTTACCATCCACTATATCCTTCAAATGCCCGTCTGACATCCCATCTCCTTCTAGTGTCACCTCTGTAGGAACCTCAATGGATATAATGCTATCTGGAGTAGGTGGAGTCACATCATCCTCCACATGCTATGATATCCTACTAATCTGGTTTCCTCCACTTGCCAAGGAACTTGATGCCTCATCATGTACGTCTCATCAAATGTGACATCTCTGCTAATGACTATCTTCTTGTCCTATGGGTCCCATAACTTGAAGCCTTTAACACCTTCTCTAAATCCTACAAATACTGCTTTCCTCGCCCTCGGATTTAAATTTCTATCATTGACATGATAATAAGCAGGACACCCGAATATCAGAAGTGACTTATAGTCACTAGCCATCGAACCAGACCAACGCTCCATAGGAGTCTTCCCCTGTATCGTAGTACACAACAATCTATTAACGAGATGACTTGCATAAACTAACGCCTCGGCCAAAAAAGATCTAAGCAATCCACTTTGTGTCACCATACTGTTACACCCTAGAGGGGGTGATTAGGGTTTTGAGGCAATAATTGTGCAATAAAAAATAAGATAAGCAAAGCACCAAATGAACAATCAAAGTAAATGAGATAAGGTAAGAGATCGTTATCCAAGTGACGCGCGATGTGTTAACGAGGTTCGGTCCACTGACCTATGTTCCCGCTCCCCACTCTCGAGAAAAATCCACTACACAACCCGGTTTGGAAGCCAGAACTTCTTCTACACAACGATCTCCACAAGATCACACTACCAAACAGTTAATCTCTATAAGATCAAGCTAACAACAGTAGTAAATGATGTAAAATCTCTCTCTTTACAGTAACCCTATGGTAAGGAGAAAGATCACACTTGAAGCTTAGGACGTGAACTTGAAAACAGAGAAAAAACAGGATTGAAAGTTTGGCTCTTTTGAAAACAGAAAAACAAAACTCAGGATTTTCAATAAGCTTGGATGACTTGAAGAAGGGGGGGTATGAGGGTTTAAATAGGAAAAAGAACAGCTGCTAAAACCCATACCCAAATCCCGTAAAAATGATTTTCTGAAACTGTACTGAAAAAACCCGTTGGGCAAACAGCGGTCGACCGTGGGAATTTCGCGGTCGACCGCGAGCAACTCCAGAAACTATTTTGGGCTCTGGACATCAGCCGGTCGACCATGGCGGTTGACCGCAAAACTCTCTAGACTGCATCCGGTCGATCGTCACGGTCGACCGCGAGCCTCTAAAAAACATCTTGAGTCTCTGGACTCAAGACGGTCGATCGTGGCGGTCGACCGCAAACTGATACATGACAAATACATGTATAAAAATAGTTTTTGACTCTTTTTTAAAAATACTCAATTGATTTCTAAACATTGTGTAACTTTGTAAAATATTTTTAATACTAAAAACAAACTGTTTAGAAAAAGAATTTTACGAATAGGTCCTTATACTTATGAAAAATAATATTTTGTCAAAACGCTCAAAAATATAAGTATGAAAACATGTGTGTGATATCCCAATAGCTTCAAATAAAATCTACAACTACTTACCTACAATCTAGCACTAGAGAGAAAAGAAAAACTAGCAAATATCCTTATATAGAATTATATTTCTTTGAGTCTTGATATTGCTTAAAATTGATGAAGCTTTCACTTGTATATGATGTTCTTGATTAACATTTGCTTCATCACATTGCCTCCTCCTCCTTTAGATATCTTCGTTGTTGATCATATTCCATCCAATCCTCCATATGTGGTACTAACAAGCTTGATATGTCTATTAACTACAATATTACTCAACAAGCAATTAGTACTGATAATGGTGGTTGTAAATCATCATTAAAACATAAGAGCTAATAATCTTCCTCTTTTTGATGATGACAACCAACCATTATATTGAAACAAAATAAACATAGCTTATAGATAGTAGCTCCCCCTATCTATGAGATCCCCCTAACTATGTGCAACAAATAAGGAGATTTCTCTCCCCCTTTGTCACCATCAAAATGGGGTAAATGAAATGGTAAACAAAAATACATATGAAGTGCAACTAACCAAGAAAACAAACAAAACTTTTACATAGTGCATAAACCCAAACCATTTCTTATGCGACAAAAATCATCTTCACTAAGAGGCTTGGTAAAGATGTCTTCTAATTAAGATTTAGTGTCAATATAAATAAGGGATACATCTTGCCTCTCTACATGATCGCGTAAGAAATGATGGTACACATCAATATGCTTGTTTCTAGAGTGCAAAACAGAATTTTTTGAAATATTTATAGCACTAGTGTTATCATAAAAGATTTTTATATTTTTAAAATTCAAATCATAGTCAAATAAACTTTGTTTCATCCAAAAAACTTAGGCACAACATAAGCCGGTGGTAATGTATTCCGTTTTCGTAGAGGACAAGGCAACACAATTTTGTTTCTTAGAAGTCCAAGACAAGATAGTTACCCAAAAATTGACATGTACCACTCGTACTCTTGCGATCTACCTTATATCCGGCAAAGTCGGCATCACAAAAACCATAAAGATCAAAAGATGTGCTTTTTGGATAAAATAAACCAAGATCAATTGTACCATTGATATATTTAATAATTCGTTTAACCATAATCAAATGGGATATTTTTGGAGAAGCTTAAAAACATGCACAAACACACACACTAAATATGATATCGGTTCTACTAGCGGTAAGATAAAGAAGACTAGCTATAATACCTCGATAGAGTTTTTGGTCTACATCCTCATCACTATCATCCGGATCAAGCTCGATACTTGTACTCATGGGAGTCGGTGCATGCTTAGAATTCTCCAAACCGAATTTCTTCATCAATTCTCTAGCATACTTGCTTTGAGAAACAAATATCACATCCATAGTTTGCTTGACTTGGAGCCCGAGAAAGAAAGTAAGCTTTCCCATCATGCTCATCTCAAAATGATCTTGCATAACTTTAGAAAATTCCTTGCATAGAGATTCATTAGTAGCACCAAAAATGATATCATCAACATATATTTGAACTAAAATAAAATTATTTTTCCTTTTTCTCAAAAAAAGTGTATTATCAATTTTCCCTTTTGAAAAACCGTTTTCAAGAAGAAAACTAGAGAGGCGAGCATACCAAGCTCTAAGAGCTTGTTTTAACCCATATAAAGTTTTTTGAACCCAGTAAATATGATTAGGAAATGAATGATCCATAAAACCAGAGGGTTGCTCAACATATACTTCCTCTTCTATAAAACCATTTAAAAAGACACTTTTAACATCCATTTTAAATAATTTGAAATTCTTAATACTTACAAATGCCAAAAACATCCTTATAGGTTCTAACCGTGCAACCGGTACAAAGGTTTCATCATAGTCTATGCCCTCCTCTTGATTATATCCTTGGGCAACTAAACGAGCTTTATTTCTTGTTACTATGCCATGTTCATCAAGTTTGTTTCTAAAAACCCACTTTGTTCCAATCACACTAGCATTGTTAGGTCTAGGAACTAGTTTTCAAACATTATTTCTTTAAAAATTGTTTAGCTCATCATGCATAACTAAAACCCAAAACTCATCTTTTAAAGTATCATTAATTTTTTTAGGTTCTATTTGAGATAGGAAGGCAATATTACCACATTCACTCAAAGCTTTTGAGCGAGTTAGAACCCCTCGTGAAGGATTCCCTATTATTTGTTCCTTTGGATGATTTGGTGCAAATTTTCATGCTTTGGAGAGTTCTTCTTGCTCTTGCTCTTGAATGTTGTTGCTTTCCCCATCCTTTTGAGCATCTATTGAGGGTGTTTCATTTAGTTACAAAAATTCCTATCCTTACTCAACATCATCATCATCTTTCCTAGGCAACTTGTAAACCAATATTAGTTTCATCAAAAATAACGTTTATAGATTCTTCAACAACAAGAGTTCGATTGTTAAAGACCCTATAAGCCTTACTTCGAGGAGCATATCCTAAGAAAATACCAATATCAATTTTTGAATCAAATTTATCATGGTGATCTTTGATGTTCAAGATAAAACATTTACAACCAAAAATACGAAAGTATCCAACAAAAGGGATTTTTCCATAAAATAGTTCATAAGGAGTTTTCCTAAGCTTTGGTTGAATCAAAACACGATTCAAAATGTGGCAAGCCGTATTGATGGCTTCCGCCCAAAAATATTTAGGTAAATCAAAAGCATTTATCATTGTTTGTGTCATCTCTTGTATGGTGTGATTTTTCCGTTCAATAATACCATTTTTTGTGGTGTTCTTGGAGCAAAAAATACATGCGTTATACCACGATATGCATAAAAAGCATTAAAATTTTTATTTTGAAATTTACCACCATGATCACTTCTAATTTTAACAATTTTTAACTCTTTTTTATTGTCAATTCTTTTGACATAATTTGAAAATTCTTCAAAACATTCATCTTTACTACCTAGAAAGATTGTCCATGTAAAACGAGAGAAATCATCAATGATAACAAAAATATAGTGTTTGCCTCCTAGAGAGGTAATATGCATAGGACCAAAGAGATCAAGATGAAGTAATTGCAAGGGTTTAGAAGTTGATACCTTATTAATGGATTTGAAGGTAGACTTAGTTTCTTTACTTTTAGCACGATCTTCACAAATGGTATCTTTGATGAAATATAAGTTTGGTAACCCTTTTACAAGATTCTTCTTGGATAATTTGGATATCAACTCCATGTTGGCGTGTCCAAGTCTTTTATACCAAATCTAAGGATTTTCATCAACCACCGCAAGGCATTTAACATCTTGATCTATTAGCTTATTCATCTAAAAAATGTATACATTAGATTTTCTATTAGCAACAAAAATAATTTTTCCATTTGAGCTAACAATGCACTTATCCGGTTTAAAAGAAATATCAAAACCTCTATCACTTAATTGGCTAATGTTAAGAAGATTATGATTCAAGCCACTAACCAAATAAACATCTTCTATCACGGGAGAAGGTATCTTACCAATGCATCCAATACCTATGACTTTACCTTTCTCACCGCTACCGAAGGAAACGTTACCTCCTTCAATCCTTGATAGGGTTGCAAATAGCTCTTTGTTACCCATCATATGACGTGAGCAATTACTATTAAGGTACCACATCTCTCTACGTTGTGTTGGTGATGTTCCCTACATAAGATGAAGGTGTAGTAACTTTAGGTACCCAACTATTGGGTCATTGGTTGTTAGTAAACTTGGTACCTTTGGGTACCCATGTCATTCCATAATAATCATAATTTTTTTTAATCCTACAATGAGTGGAGATATGGCCATGTTTCATGCAATATGTGCACACAAAATTTCTCTTGTGTGTCATGAGATCTATGAAACATATTTCTCTCATGGTGATGATGACAAGAATATGCATGAGTAGGTTTAATTCTACCACTTTCAATTTCAAGTCTTTTAATTTTAGATCTTAATTATTTATTTTCAAAATCAAGATCCCCTAATAATTCATCTTTTAAAGCAAGAGATGATTGTAGTTGCTCAAGTTTGGAATCACTAGAAGTATGTAATTTTTTAAAGGAAGAGTATTCTTTTGTCATTCTTTTAAACTCAATGTTTAACTCTTCTAATGCGGTTGCTAGATCACATTGCATGTAAAAAGATTCACTTTCGGTATCAGATATTACCTCCTTTTCATAAGCTATAAAGCAAATGTTGGGATCATGAATAGCAATCTTTGCTCATTCTTCATTGCTATCCGAATCATTTTGTTCGGATTCCTCCCATCCGGCATACATGGCTTTCTTCTTCTTGTATTTCAAATATTTCTCCTTGAGCTTTGGGCAATCTTTGGTAATATGATCCGGCTCATTGCATTCAAAGCATTTTCCTACACGTGAAGAAAATTTATTGTTAGATCAGGGACTAAACTTCTTATTCATTTTTATGAGTCTTGATATTCTTCTAGAGAGGTGAGCCACTTTTCTAGAAAAACCAACTTCACTATCCGAAGATGATGAGTTATCACTAGCTCCTTTGAGAGCTATAGTCTTCATTTTTGGTAATGGCTCCTCAATTTTTCGTGGGGACACTTCCTCTTTCTCCTTCCCTTTGAGCTTCTTCTCATGAACCTTAAGCTTGCCAATGAGGCCATCAAGAGCAAGAGTAGTAAGATCGTGAGCTTTCTCTATGGCCGTAGCTTTGGGTTCCCATGTCGGAGTCAATGAGCGAAGGATCTTGTAGTTTGTCTCTTGGATAGTCAATTTCTTGTTAAGACTATGCAATTCATTGATGATATTAGTAAAACGGGAAAACATAGCATCCATGGATTCATTAGGAAGCATTTTAAATAACTTATAGTCATGCATAAGCCCACTAATTTTAGACTCCTTAACTTGGGGGGTTCCTTCATGTATAATACATAATTTTATCCAAATTTTATGTGCGGTTGCACATGTGCAGATCCTATTGTACTCATTGGGGGAAAGACCACAAATTAAGACATTCATGGCCTTGGCATTTAGATTAGCTAGGAGTCTTTCACCGTCAGTCATACTACTAATCTTGGACTTTTCTACATATTTCTTTTCTATGAGCTCTAAAATGTTAAGATCGATGCAACGAAGGTAAATCCTTATTCTAGCCTTCCAATAGGCAAAATTGCTACCGGTGAACAGTGAGGGTCTAGTGGTGGATTGTCCCTCAAGCATGTGCACATTCAATAAAACCTCCATATGATCTTTTCTCTAAGGTGGTTAGACCAAAAATAAATATAGAGACCAAGCTCTGATACCAATTGTTAGACCCTAGAGGGGTGATTAGGGTCTTGAGGTAATAATTATGCAATAAAAAATAAGATAAGCAAAGCACCACAAAATGAACAACCAAAGTAAATGAGATAAGATAAGAGATCGTTATCCAAGTAACGTGCGATGTGCTAACGAGGTTCGGTCCGCTGACCTACGTCCCCGATCCCCACTCTCGAGGAGAATCCACTACATAACCCGGTTTGGAAGCCAGAACTTCTTCTACACAACGATCTCCACAAGATCACACTACCAAACAATTGATCTCCATAAGATCAAGCTAACAACAGTAGTAAATGGTGTAAAATCTCTCTCTTTACAGTAACCCTATGGTAAGGAGAAATATCACACTTGAAGCTTGGGATGTGAACTTGACAACAGAGAAAAAACAGGATTGAAAGTTTGGCTCTTTTAAAAACAGAAAAACAAAACTCAGGATTTTTAATAAGCTTGGATGACTTGAAGAAGGGGGGGTATGAGGGTCTAAATAGGAAAATGAACAGCTGCTAAAACCCATACCCAAATCTTCCTAAATCCCGTAAAAACGATTTTTCTGAAACTGTACTGAAAAAACTCGTTGGGCAAACAGCGGTCGACCATGGGAATTTCGCGGTCGACCGCGAGCAACTCCAGAAACTATTTCGGGCTCTGGACATCAGCCGGTCGACCATGACGGTCGACCGCAAAACTCTCTGGACTACATCCGATCAACCGTCACGGTCGACCGCGAGCCTCTAAAAAACATCCCGAGTCTCTGGACTCAAGACGGTCGACCGTGACGGTCGACCGCAAACTGATACATGATAAATACATGTATAAAAATAGTTTTTGACTCTTTTTTAAAAATACTCAATTGATTTCTAAACATTATGTAATTTTGTAAAATGTTTTTAATACTAAAAACAAACTGTTTAGGAAAGGAATTTTGCGAATAGGTCCTTATACTTGTGAAAAACAATATTTTGTCAAACGCTCAAAAATATAAGTATGAAAATATGTGTGTGATATCCCAATAGCTTCAAATGAAATCTACAACTACTTGCCTACAGTCTAGCACTAGAGAGAAAAGAAAAACTAGCAAATATCCTCACATAGAATTACATTTCTTTGAGTCTTGATATTGCTTAAAGTTGATGAAGCTTTCACTTGTATATGTTGTTCTTGATTAACATTTGCTTCATCACATTGTCTCCTCCTCCTTTAGATATCTTCGTTGTAGCTCATATTCCATCCAATCCTCCATATGTGATACTAACAAGCTTGATATGTATATTAACTACAATATCACTCAAGAAGCAATTAGTACCAATAATGATGGTTGTAAATCATCATCAAAACATAAGGACTAACAATCTCCCCCTTTTTTATGATGACAACCAACCATTATATTGGAACGAAATAAACATTGCTTATAGATAGTAGCTCCCCCTATCTATGAGCTCCCCCTAACTATGTGCAACAAATGAGGATATTTCTCTCCCCCTTTGCCACCATCAAAATGGGATAAATGATATGGTAAACAAAAATACATATGAAATGCAACTAAATAAGCAAACAAACAAAACTTTTACATAGTGCATAAACCCAAACCATTACTTTTGCGATAAAAATCATCTTCACTAAGAGGCTTGGTAAAGATGTCCGCTAATTAAGATTTAGTGTTAATATAAACAAGGGATACATCTTACCTCTCTACATGATCGTGTAAGAAATGATGGCGCACATCAATATGCTTGGTTCTAGAGTGCAAAACAGAATTTTTTGAAATATTTATAGCACTAGTGTTATCATAAAAGATTTTTATATTTTAAAAATTCAAATCATAGCCAACTAAACTTTGTTTCATCCATAAAACTTGGGCACAACATAAGTCGGCGATAATGTATTCCGCTTCCGTAGTGGACAATGCAACACAATTTTGTTTCTTGGAAGCCCAAGAGATAAGAAAGTTACCCAAAAATTAATATGTATCACTCGTACTCTTGCGATCTACCTTACATCCGGTAAAGTTGGCATCACAAAAACCATAAAGATCAAAAGAGGTGCTTTTTGGATAAAATAAACCAAGATCAATTATACCATTGATATATTTAATAATTCGTTTAACCGTAATCAAATGGGACGTTTTTGGAGAAGCTTAAAAACGTGCACAAGAACACACACTAAACATGATATCGGGTCTACTAGCTGTAAGATAAAGAAGACTACTTATCATACCTCGATAGAGTTTTTGGTCTACATCCTCACCACTATCATCCGCATCAAGCTTGATACTTGTACTCATGGGAGTTGGTGCATGCTTAGAATTCTCCAAACCGAATTTCATCACCAATTCTCTATCATACTTGCTTTGAGAAACAAATATCCCATCCGTAGTTTGCTTGACTTGGAGCCCGAGAAAGAAAGTAAGCTCTCCCATCATGCTCATCTCAAAATGATCTTGCATAACTTTAGAAAATTCCTTGCATAGAGATTCATTAGTAGCACCAAAAATGATATCATCAACATATATTTGAACTAAAATAAAATCATTTTTTCTTTTTCTTACAAAAAGTATATTATCAATTTTCCCTTTCAAAAAACCATTTTCAAGAAAAAAAAAACTAGAGAGGCGAGCATACCAAGCTCTAAGAGCTTGTTTTAACCATATAATGTTTTTTGAACCTGGTAAACATGATTAGGAAATGAATGATCCATAAAACTGGGGGGTTGCTCACCATATACTTCTTCTTCTATAAAACTATTTAAAAATACACTTTTAACATCTATTTGAAATAATTTGAAATTCTTAAAACTTGCAAATGCCAAAACATCCTAATAAATTCTAAACGTGCAACCGGTACAAAGGTTTCATCATAGTCTATGCCCTCCTCTTGATTATATCCTTAGGCAACTAAACGAGCTTTATTTTTTGTTACTATGCCATGTTCATCAAGTTTGTTTCTAAAAACCCACTTTGTTCCAATCACATTAGCATTGTTAGGTCTAGGAACTAGTTTCCAAACATTATTTCTTTTAAAATTGTTTAGTTCATCATGCATAGCTAAAATCCAAAACTCATCTTTTAAAGCATCATTAATCTTTTTAGGTTCTATTTGAGATAGGAAGGCAAAATTATCACACTCACTCAAAGCTTTTGAGCGAGTTGGAACCCCTTATGAAGGATTCCCTATTATTTGCTCCTTTGGATGATTTGGTGCAAATTTTCATGCTTTGGAGAGTTCTTCTTGCTCTTGCTCTTGAATATTGTTGCTTTCTCCATCCTTTTGAGCATCTATTGAGGGTGTTTCATTTAATTGCAAAAATTCCTATCCTCCCTCTACATCATCATCATCTTTCCTAGGCAACCCAACTTGTAAACCAATATTAGTCTCATCAAAAGTAACGTTTATAGATTCTTCAACAACAAGAGTTTATTTGTTGAAGACCCTATAAGCCTTACTTCGAGGAGCATATCCTAAATAAATACCAATATTAATTTTTGAATCAAATTTACAAGGTGATCTTTGGTGTTCAAGATAAAACATTTACAACCAAAAATACGAAAGTATCCAATAAAAGGGATTTTTCCATAAAATAGTTCATAAGGAGTTTTCCTATGCTTTGGTCGAATCAAAACACGATTCAAAACGTGGCAAGCCGTATTGACGGCTTCCACCCAAAAATATTTAGGTAAATCAAAAGCATTTATCATTGTTCGTGCCAGCTCTTGTATGGTGTGATTTTTCCGTTTAATAACACCATTTTGTTGTGGTGTTCTTAGAGCGGAAAATACATGAGTTATACCATGATATGCATAAAAATCATTAAAAATTTTATTTTAAAATTCACCACCATGATCACTTCTAATTTTAACAACTTTCAACTCTTTTTTATTTTTAATTCTTTTGACATAATTTGAAAATTCTTCAAAACATTCATCTTTACTATTAAGAAAGATTGTCCATGTAAAACAAGAGAAATCATCAATGATAACAAAAGCATAGTGTTTGCCTCCTAGAGAGGTTACACGCATAGGACCAAAGAGATCAAGATGAAGTAATTGCAAGGGTTTAGAAGTTGATACCTCATTAATGAATTTGAAGGTATACTTAGTTTGTTTACCTTTAGCATAATCTTCACAAATGGTATCTTTGATGAAATGCAAGTTTGGTAACCTTTTTACAAGATTCTTCTTGGATAATTTGGATATCAACTCCATGTTGGTGTGTCCAAGCCTTTTATGCCAAATCCAAGGATTTTCATCAATCGTCGTAAGGCATTTAACATCTTGATCTATGAGCTCATTCATCTCAAAAATGTATACATTAGATTTTCTATTAGCAACAAAAATAATTTTTTCCATTTGAGCTAACAATGCACTTCTCCGGTTTAAAAGAAATATCAAAACCTCTATCACTTAATTGGCTAATGCTAAGAAGATGATGATTCAAGCCACTAACCAAATAAACATCTTCTATAACGGGAGAAGGTATCTTACCAATGAATCCAATACTTATGATTTTACCTTTCTCACCGCCACTGAAGGAGACGTTACCTCCTTCAATCCTTGATAGGGTTGCAAATAGCTCTTTGTTGCCCGTCATATAAT